>OW964826.1:35240364-35840364 GCA_943142095.1 Ophonus ardosiacus | reverse complement strand
CTCTTCTCTTTTAATTATTCCTGTCCAACGCATCTTCTTCACACAATTCTTCCTCTCTCAAATCTTCTGCTGCACAGTCCTTCCATCTTCTTCTCTTTGGAGGGACACTCTATCACATTCACATATAACTTTCTGACCCTATACTTTCAACTTTGGTTTTGCATTTGACACTGACATCTGTCAATTTAATTTTTCTGAATATATCTGTTGTTTCCATAATTTTAACAAAGCTGACTAATTTTTGAAAGTTAATCTCTCTTAATGTCTCTATAACTCTATATCTATTGAATATGAACGAAACTGTATAATCAAACCGTATAGAGAATAAGATATTCTTTCATATTGATCACAAAATGTCGAAAAATAATATTTAACTGCGTCTTTTTAAGAAAAACTGTTAAAAACTTCAAATAAGGGTACTTCCGGTGGATCAATTATAACCAAAATCTAATCAACTCTTCATATGGATGTACAGAAGAGGAATACGAAAGAATTATAATTTTTAGAATTGTAGTATTGGAGTTATCGTCGGAGAAAAATTTGTCACACACACACACACACACACATACAGACATCATCTTAAAAATAGTAAATTCGTATTGCAGGGACCCTAAAACGTGTGTTGGAAACTAATATTCCCTGTATTGTAGCGACCTGCATTACATTTGTGTATCACCTAAAATTCCTGAAAAATTGTATAGTTATGCCATCTATGATGGGCAGAAGTAAGTAAGCAAGCGTCATGGGCGTAGCTCGTTTTGTAACCGTCAAGAAAAATAAAGTTTTTGTTTTTATATATTGAAATTAAGTGTTGTATCTCCACTTCGAACCCACTATTCTTATAATTTACGACACGGGTAGTGTGGTAAAAGAATAGATGTAATATAATTGGCGACCGTGACAGGCAGGAGATAATAAGTTTCGAACACAATTAAAAGAAGTGTGTTGACAATGGAGCTGGAAAATATCATTTCGTTGAGAAAGGTGTATCGTACTGCTTACACCAAGCTGGCTAAGAAGCTCGAAAAGCTCTGTTCAGAGCAAAATCCCAACTTAGAAGACATTTCGGCTCAATGGACAGTTTTGCAAGGGAAAGAGTTGAAGCTGAGGGAGTACAATGATACGATAATCGAAAAAATCGCGTCAGGAGATTGTACAGAAGAAAGTATGACAAACGAGCTGAATTCATGTGAGTCTTATGAAATTAACTTTGCCAAGTTAACTATAGTTTGTAATAACTTGTTGCATCCCAAAGTTGAAATTGCAGAAAACACATTCGCCAATGCAAGCAATGCACAAAGAAAATTTAAGTTGCCTGTTATAGAATTTACTAAGTTTACAGGAGATGTACGTGAGTGGCTAGCATTCTGGGCTCAGTTTAACAAAATTCACACCGATAACAACATTGACCCTGAAGATAAGTTTCAGTACCTCCTACAAGCCACTTTACCGGGATCTAGAGCTCGTGTCTTAGTGGAAAGCTTCCCTCCTACCAAGGAAAATTATGACGAAGCAATTAAGTGTACTAAGAAGTGTACGTACGTGAGCTTCTAAAAATTGTTTTGAACAATGTACAACACAAAAACAGTAAATTGACACTCGATGCTCTGTATGATCAGATTGAAACAAAATTGAGAGCCTTAGAAACACTCGGTGTGACAACCGAAAAGTGCACCGCAATGCTTTTTCCGTTAGTGGAGTCTTGTTTGCCAGAGGAGTTACTCAGGGTATGGCAAAGAACTAGAATCACTACGACGAAAGAAGAAGAAATCATGAAAGAGAGACTTGATGGCTTAATGAAGTTTCTAAAAAATGAAGTAGAGAATGAAGCAAGAATAACAATGGCAGCGGAAGGTTTTGGTTTCGCAGCGGAAAATAAATCAAGTAAAACCAAACCCGCAGGTAAAAATAGTATACCTACTGCAATTGGCTTATTAAGTCAAAACATTAAATGCGTATTTTGTGATAAATCGCATAAAAGTGACGAATGTTTCAAGGCGCGGAAAATGTTGCTGGAGCAAAAGCGGAAGATCTTGACAGAGAAAAGATTATGCTTTAACTGCTTGAAAGCGGGACATCAGTCGCGTAAATGTCAAGTACGACTGCGATGTGCTGCATGTGATGACCCACATTACGCTATTATGTGTCCAAAAATCAAAAACAGATTTGAGGCTGGAAAAGATCCGGTTGTCGCTGTAGCAGAAACAAAGGAAGAATCTTCAGACATTGCGCTCGCGAATTACACCAATACACAAGTTTTGCTACAAACTTTGAGAGTGACAGTCATTGGTGAAGGTACTCAACGGGATGTAAGAGCTTTAATAGACAGTGGCTCACAACGCTCGTATATAACAAAGAATTTGGCAAGTAAACTTTGTTATAAACCGAAAGGCACAACGGAAATTGTGCATTCCCTGTTTGGTGGGGTTTCAGGTGATCGACAAATACATAACCAATATGAAATTAGGTTAGCTAACTCGGCGAATAATTTTCGTTGTCATTTCGATGTTCTAGACCAGAAATCCATATGCTCAAATGTGCCAGCAATTCCGCAAGGCGAGTGGATGCAAGAATTGAAGCTCTTAAACATCGGGATCACCGATGTCCTTAAAGACGGACCAATTGAAGTATTAATTGGAGCCGATGTCTCGGGAAAACTGCTAACTGGTAACAAAAAGGATTTAAAATGTGGTTTAGTTGCAATCGAAACACGTCTGGGCTGGACTTTACAAGGAAAGGCCAGCATAAAAAATTGTAAGAGTAATTTGGCGATACAGGCTATTTCGTTATTTTCTCAAGATCTTGCAATCACTGATTTGTGGCGCCTTGATGTTCTGGGCATCACTGATCCAGTAGAGCGGCATTCGCGCCAGCAGTTAGAAGAGGCTGCCAAAGAATACTTTAAAAATACAACCTCGAGGAACAAGGACGGAAGATATGTCGTGAATCTGCCTTGGATAGAGGGGCATCCAGTGCTGCCAGATAATTATGACATAGCGGAGAAGAGGCTACATCATACGGTGAAGAAACTGGAAGCTCAGAAACTTTTGGAAGGGTATCACCAAGTTTTTGAGGAATGGTTGCAGGAAGGGATCATTGAAGAAATACAACGCGTAGATGGCGAAGCTGCGGTTCATTACTTACCACATCGTGCGGTAGTTAAAATGCAATCCAGTACCACTAAACTAAGACCAGTGTTCGACGCCTCTGCGCATGGTAAGAATCAACCTTCTTTAAACCACTGCCTCGAAAAGGGGCCGAATCTTATTGAGTTAATCCCGAATATTCTAATGAAATTTCGCATGCATCGAATCGGCGTAACGGCTGATATCAAACGGGCCTTTCTACAGATTGAAATAAGAACTGAAGATCGTGATTTTTTACGATTTTTATGGATTGGTAGAGAGGGAGATATTAAGTTATTCCGACACTGTAGAGTCGTATTTGGAGTCAATGCGAGTCCTTTTCTACTAGGAGCGACATTGAAATTCCACCTGCAAAAAATCTTAATGGGTTGTGAAGACAATCAGTCTAATTTTACAAAAGCGATTATTCAAAAACTGAGTGACAGTTTTTATGTGGATAATTGCGTAGCCAGTGTCGAGGATGAAGCCGAATTGATTGAGTTTATGCACCAAGCATCTAAGGCTTTGAACGAAGGTTTATTTGAACTACGAGGGTGGGAGCATTCTAGTAAGAATATATCCCAAACAGGGGAAGAAACGCCTGTCTTAGGTTTGTCATGGAACCGGCATTCTGATACTCTATCAATTCAAGCAATAGAAATTGATCCAACTTCGCGGATCACAAAGAGGTATATTCTGTCGCAAACACAACGAATATATGATCCTGTGGGTTTCACGTGTCCTACAACTTTAGTGCCAAAACTTTTACTTCAAGAGTTGTGGAAAGAAAAGGTAGGATGGGATTATGAAGTCGATGATGAAATCAAAGATAAGTTTTTGAAATGGCAAGAGGAGTCATCAGCTCTAGCTGACATCCGGTTACCTAGATGGATGAATATGGAGGTACATAAACAAAACCGATATAGTTTACATGTGTTTTCTGACGCTAGTCAGCATGCTTATGCTACGGTGATATTCTTGCGAGTTGAGACCGAAGATGATGTGCACCTCCATTTGGTAACTGCTAAAGCGAGGGTGGCACCTCTAAAAGCTATTACGATTCCCAGATTGGAACTCTTAGGCGCAACTATTGCGGCTAGATTGTACGCAGAGGTTAAAAGTAGCCTAAGTGATTGGGACTTTCAAACCTATTTCTGGAGCGATTCCTCACCAGTACTTTGTTGGATTCAAAATGAAGAAAATTGGTCTATTTTTGTAGGCAATAGGGTTAAAGAGATCCGTACTCTTACGGAAAAAGGCAGATGGCGCCACGTTGCTGGTAGACTTAACCCTGCGGATTTACCTTCGCGAGGGTGCAATCCGTCGGCTTTAGTACATTCACAATGGTGGCAGGGACCTGACTGGTTGCGACGAGAACCTTGCTATTGGCCTACATCAGCCAACCAGTTTGATGAAGTGGAAGTGAATGCTGAAAAGAAGCAATGTGTAATCACTTCAAGTGCGATTGCAAATGAAGACCCCTGGTATGGACGATACTTTTCACAATATACAAAAATTGTGAGACATGTTGCTTGGATTCATCGGTTCGTCCACAACTCCAAACGGCAAGTAGAGAAGAGAGTTGGTGAATTAACGACTTCGGAAGTTAGTAATGCTGAATTAAATCTTTTTAAATTGATTCAGAAAGACACTTTGAATCTGAAAGACAAAAATGTTCTTGAACTTAATCCTTTCATTGACGAAAATGGTGTGATCAGATTGCAGACTAAAATTACATATCGCGATGATTTTCGAGATTTTAGAGAACCGTTATTATTACCCGCAAGAAGTGTAGTTGTTGAATGCTTAATCATGAGTGAGCATATTAAAGCGTGTCATGCAGGAACTCACAACTTATTGAACATTTTACGTGAACGGTTTTGGATTTTAAGTGGACGTAAAACTGTGCGAAAAGTAATAAAGCGTTGTAGTGTGTGCCGTCGTGTAGAAGGAAAACATTTTGAGACTTTAATAACCGCTTTACCGCGAAACCGGGTGAAAGACGCGTGCGCGTTTGAAGTGACTGGGGTGGACTTTGCGGGACCCCTTTATCTTAAAAACAATAAAAAGACTTGGGTGTGCCTTTTTACTTGTGGGATCTATCGTGCGATTCACCTAGAAATAGTTCACACTTTATCTACTAATGGTTTTCTGCAAGCTTTTCGCAGGTTCGTGGCGAGGAGAGGAAGACCTCAAGTGATCTACAGCGATAACGGTACGAACTTTTGTGGTGCCAACAACCTGTTATCTCGAGTAGATTGGCAAGAAATCGAACGGTTTAGTGCTACACAGCGAATACGTTGGAAGTTCAATCCTCCATCTGCTCCGTGGTGGGGAGGATGGTGGGAGCGGCTGGTCCGTTCAGTAAAACAGTTGCTGAAAAAGGTGTTGGGACGAGCAGCTCTTACCTATGAAGAATTGCTCACAGTTATTTGTGACTGCGAGGCGGTAATCAATGCTCGACCTATTACTTATCTTTCAAACAGCCCGGGTGAATTGGTACCGCTCTCACCACAAATGTTTCTGAGAGATCAATCGAATGGCGGTGTCGAAGATTTCGATCAAATTGATATCAAGAAGCTGCAAGGCAGAGCAAGATACCGGCAGCTGCTGATGCGGCACCTAAGGAAGCGATTTCGATCCGAATATTTAGGCCAACTACGCCAAGTTCAGAGAAACCATGCGAGCAGACCAATCTCAGTGGGAGAAGTGGTTTTAGTAGAAGACAGTACCAGTAAGCGAATCGAGTGGCCTCTGGGACGAGTAGAGGATGTAATCCCTGGGAGAGATGGGCAAGTTCGACTTGCGCGAGTAAAAACCTCTAGAGGAGCCCAACTGCTGCGTGCTGTTCAACGTCTATATCCTTTGGAGGCTGATATAGAACCAAGGGCTGTATCAGCTAGGGAACCTTCGGAGAATGTCCAGGAACCCCAATGTGAAAAACGTGTTGGTGTTGCGGATTGTGAAATGACCTGTCCGTTTGAAAAAGTGTCAAGAAGTGGTAGAATAATAAGATGTCCAAAGAGACTTGATCTTTTTTGTAAATAAAAAAATATGTATGTGAATATTAGTTTTCCATTGTTTGTTGCTTCATATTTAATTCGGAAGGTGGGAGTGTGTTGGAAACTAATATTCCCTGTATTGTAGCGACCCGCATTACATTTGTGTATCACCTAAAATTACTGAAAAATTGTATAGTTATGCCATCTATGATGGGCAGAAGTAAGTAAGCAAGCGTCATGGGCGTGGCTCGTTTTGTAAGCGTCAAGAAAAATAAAGTTTTTGTTTTTATATATTGAAATTAAGTGTTGTATCTCCACTTCGAACCCACTATTCTGATAATTTACGACACGGGTAGTGTGGTAAAAGAATAGATGTAATAACGTGCTTATTCATTAAAAACTCACCACCGAATTTTTTGACCAAAGACAATACCTTCCTTACCTAAAGGTGACGGAAGGTAAAAAGTAAAACATAATATGTATTTGGAAATGACATTAAAAATATCTCGAAAAATATGAAATCAAAAAATATATTATAGATGGCCACAGCCAACTTTTGTTGTTTTAATTTGAATTTTTGTATTATTTCTTGCTGCAAAATTTGTCTTGAAGCATATCATTATATTCAGAATTTACCGCAGAATTCAAAAATGTTAAAATATACTGAATGTTCCATTTAAAATAAGTTGATACCACTTCCGGTTATTTAATTGAAAATTTATATGCATAACCTAAACATACAGTGGTGGACAAAAGTATGGAAACTTTTAAATATTTCATTTTTTTTAAATATATTTATAATTCTCGCAAATTTGAATCGTATTTTCTAAAGTCAATATATCGACTAATATATTCACAAGAAATCTTTTGATATTGACTGTACGATTTAAGTGAAATAACATATACTCGTTTTATCGGTGGACAAAAGTATGGAAACTTACTTTCAGTTGTATTTTGTCATTAAGTTGATGTTAAGATGGGTAAAAATAAATATTTTTCCGACGACTTGAGAGAAAGTGTAGTACAGCTTCATAAAGATGCTGTAAAACAGCGCAATATTTATTCTTTTAAAAAAATCAGTAAAAGTGGCATCAAAAATTTTGAAAAATAATCGCAGTGTAGAAGTGTTAAAATTAATATAAAAGTCGGTGGTCCAAGAAAACCATTCGGCGTCTATCCGTAAGTGATCATACTTTATCATGAAGCGAACGTTCTGCAAAAATTCGGGAACAATTTAATGTAGATTTGAGTGATCGCACTGTGATACGATCGCTATGTAATATAGGATTACTAGGAAAAATAGCCGTTAAGAAACCTGTAGTGGTAGCACGCACTTTAGAATTCTATTAAATGAGGCATTTGTTTTCGCATTTCGCCACAAACCGAAAATTTGGTAGCATGCGTGTCTCAAATTATTCGCCTGCAAGAGTGAAAAATGGCATACTGTCCTTTGGAGCGATGCAAGCAAGTTCAAGATGTCTAACATATTGACTCCCGTCGGAACGAAATATTTTGAACTTGCTTCATCACTTCAAAGGGCAGTATGCTATTTTCACTCGTCCACGATGAGTGTTCCTATGCAAATGCAGTTCTGGCCCTCCTGTTTTTCTTTGATAGTACAGATTTCTTAACGGTTATTTTTCCTAGTAATCCTGCATCACATAGCCATCGTATCACAGTGCGATCACTCAAATCTACATGAAATTGTTCCCGAATTTTTGCAGAACGTTCACTTGATAGGAAAGAGAAAAATACACTACAGAAGGCAAGTAAAGTTAAGTGTGTAAATTCTAATTATAGTGCATGTTTTGTTTTTAATGTGATTAAATTGAAAAATACATGGTATATTGACTCGGGAGCTACAACGCAAATGTGCAACGACACACTTTTCTTCATCAATCTCAACTCACATCTAATGGTACGATGATTTCATCTGAAGGGAGAGGAAACGGAACATTATACTGCAATAATTCTAAGATATTGGTTGAAGACGCCATATTTATACATTACACGGTAATTTATTATCTGTGAAGAAATTGTCGGAATTGGGATTTGAAGTACAATTAAAAGATAAAATCTGTGTTATTCTTAAAAATAAAGAAGTTATATCAAAAGCACATACAAAAGAACAGCTTTACGAATTGGATTAAATTAACAGACTTTATTTCATGAGAGATCAAGAAGAAGAGTGTAAATGTATTCACACATGGCATCGTCAGTTAGTACACCGAGAACCTCAAGCAATTAGATACATGATAATAAAGAATTAGCAAAAGGAATAAATTGTAAATGAAAGAATTAGTCCTTAAGGATCACGGAGAATATTAAATAAACGACGAAAGAAATTATGAAAAATTCAATGACTCTGCAGGGATTTGAACCCCGGACCTTCTCATTTCTAGCAAGACGCTCTACCAACTGAGCCACAGAATCCGTGTTCAAGCAGAGACATTGAATCTTCCACAATTTATTTTTACAAGTGTCGTATAGGAGTACACCATCCTAAGTGGTATGGATATATACTCAGCGCGAACAATGCGCTCATATAGAAATGTGAATAATTAGCCTGTCACACAGAATCGTTGAAATAAATTATTTTTTGATCCTACCAGAAGTTGATCCTTAAGGCCTAATTCTTTCATTTACAACTTCTGGTAGGTTCAAAAAATAATTTATTTCAACCAAAAGGAATAAAGTTAAAAAAATGTGATTATAAGGGTATTTGTGAAAAATGCATTCAAAGTAAAATGACGAAACTTTCATTTCCCAAACAATCGACTAAGAAAACATCAGAAATACTGGATTGGACCAAAAGAAAAACGACAAAAATTTGATAGAAATGCAGAAAAAATGGTTTTTGTGGGTTACAAAAAAGGATCAAAAGCGTACAGACTACTAGATATGAAAACTAAATGAATAACAATCAACAGAAATACAATTCCGTGGACGTGAAAGCAATAGTAAAATTATAGTGTTGAGGAAAAACTTAGTGTTGTCTGATGCTGCTAGGTATTATACTCTCCTAAACTAGCAGATAAGTTTACTGGTCCCTTCATGATGCACAAAAGAACTCAAAAATCTTGATGGAGATGTCTTGCCGGGAACCTGGAGTAGCCAATATCTTAAAGTGCACCCTGGTGATCGCGAACCAACTTAGTTCCCAACCACTTCTTCTCGTCCCCTTTTCGGTTTTCGATTTCAGCTTTTTTTACCTTGACTTTAAGTAAAATTTTTTCCCTTTTTTCTTCTCTCTTTATCGAGTTGTCTTTTGGTGCTCTGGGTATGGGCGCAGTTATTGGAAATTTTCCATAAAATATCCTCTCGGTGGAGTTCTTACATTCCGATTTCGTTTACGCCCTCTATGATATATCTTAGAAGTGAATGAACCCTTTTCGACGCCGACCGTCTTGCATACGAGTTGTTGTTGTTGTTGTGTTAAGTGGCAATTTTACGAAAATCATCTTTTCTATTGAAAGTAGTTGTGAGAAACACATGTGCTTCATTATTTCTTTCGTCTTTGCGTACCGCTGAGATGATTCATTCTTATTTATGGAAGTTATTAGTGTGTATGTTCATTGGTTCAATTCTTAGTTCCGGGATTTGATTCACGTACATAAATACAGACAGAAAAGTTCACTTTAAGCAGCCCAACATCCTAGGTGAGATTTTAAGAGTACTTACCGACAACAACCTCAAGTTCCATGTGCCTCCAGCACTAACTTTAATTGTTCATTCCAGACTTTTATTATATTATATAATTGTATCTTAATCCTGGAAACGATTCTTTGTGGTCTGCACTATTGGACGTCGTCATCGAGTTGTCCTCATCGGGCGTATTCCTAAAACATCAGTAATCATTCTGGCGTACAGACTACCAATTTGGTCCAGTACGTACCGCAGAACACCGTCGAGACGTTGATCACTACCATAGCTGCAGTTGCAGAGTGGATATCTCGAACTATCACCCAGATAAGAATTCCTTATTGTTGTTATTGTCTTACATACCTGCTATCTAATATAGCCGTTTCGCGACTTAATTGATGGCTTAATTTAATTTTAAAATCACTAACCGGTCTAACTTTGTGCGTTTGCGAGGTTTATTATTTTGTTTGTTGACGAATTAGCGGTCGTCGACCCAGTGAACACTCGGGAGACAGCTGAATCTAATTTGAATTTAGTTACGTTTTACTCGCACACGCGCCTCATTTCAGGCGAGAGGTTAGTCTAATATTTGAATTACGTTGCGAACTGCGAATTTCTATTTATAATTGTGTATTATAACTATTGTCTTTTTTTACAATAGACAATGCATAAAGCTCTAGCTGTCGCCCAATCCCGTGGGTGGTTCGATCACTTCGATTGTTGTGCCGTATTTCTCGACTGGCGTCCTGGTATTTCTTTTTTGCTAAAAACTTCGACCTTCTCCACTGATCCTAGGCGGACGCAACAATCCGTTTGTTGCACAGGCCCATCACATCTGAGCGTAGCAGTACGTTCGTGTTATAATTTTATTGGATTTATAGAATCTATTCCAAGGAAATTTCGGTATGGAATTTGTAGAAAGTAGTGTATGTTCGTGTTACAATTTTAGTAGATATGGATATAGAAAGGGTACATAATTTTCTTTAAAGCAACAAAATAATCAATCATTTGGTTTCCGAAGGAAAATGTCTTCAAAAGATGCAATAACTAACATTTTGAATATAATTTTCATTGATTTACAAGAAAAAGAACAGTCAATAGGTCTATTACTTGATTTGCGCAAAGCATTTGACTGTGTTAACCATAGTAAACTTCTTGGTAAACTAGAAGCAATAGGCTTAACAGGGTTACCTTTACATTGGATAGCCAACTTTTTATCAGAGAACAGTATGTATGTTTGCAAGACAAAATATATGGAAACATAAATTCAAATAAATTAACTGTAGGAGTTGGTACCTCTAAAGGTTCTTTTCTTGCCCCTATTCTATTTTGCTTATACATCAATGATCTCTTTTTAGTAGTATATGATTAATGCTTGACAACTATGTTTGCACATGATGTTTCGCTCATCTTATCCACCAAACATAATAATTTACCAGTTCAATGCAATAATGCTATAGAATTTATGGAACAATGGTGTATTTAAAATTCTTTTGTCCTAAATTGTTAAAAACTAGATATATGCAATTTTACAATTAAAGTAGTAACAATCCAAAAGTAGTTTTAGGCAATGAAACTATGTATTAAAAAGGCGAAAAAATCAAAAATTCTCGTTTATATACATATTTGATGAAAATCTGAATGGTAAGATTCACTGCGAATACTTAGTTTCCAGTTTAAGTAAATACTGTTTTCAATTTAGATATTTAATTATTTTTTTTTTAATTTAGAAAATATATTATTATTTTATCATGCTATCGTTGAAGCTAAATTGCGCTATGCAATCCTTTTCTAGGGTAACTCAACTCATGCTTCTAACGTATTTCTATGTAAAAAGAACTGTGATATGCATTGCTGACGTCTCAAACTCACAGCCATGCAAAATGATCTTTAAAAAACTTAAAATCAAGACACTTACCAGTCTTTATTTATATGAATTTTGTGTATAAGTACGTGTTCAGACACAAGAATAAATTTTGTAAACGCTTGGTGAAATATGATTGCACGGGAAATTCTCTGGATCTCACGGGTGTGGACGTTTATAACAAACTTCCTAACAATATAAAATAATGTAAGACTATCTAATTTTAAAATCATGTTAAAAACATATTTGATTATACACTCGTTTTATAGTGTGAAAGAATACTTATAATATTCTATATTTTTTATCTATATAATTTTTGACGTTTTATACATGTATTTTGTACATCTGGTAAACAATAAATAATACTAATAATAATTATCTTTTTCAAGGAACTGTAAGTTATGGTATTTGTACAAAATACATAGAATTGGCGAAAGATAATGTGCTGGCCACATCAGATTTCTTTTAAATTGACCATATTCTGTTAATAGGATTTTTCATTTATATTGCGAAAATCTCTGTGAAATGGATTCTAGATTTTTTCTGAACTAATTTTATTTCTAGTTTGTAGTACGAGGTGTGTTCAAAAACTATCGCGAATTTTGAATTTTCGCGGGTTACGTATATTCGAATTTCGATCTTTTTGTGGCTTTATGTTGGTACTCATGTCTCTCACTTATGTCGACAAGCTCGGCCATTTTGAATGTTCACTTAATTGTTGACAGCTGCTTTGCTTGCACGTGTTTTGGATCGTCTTCGATTTTTACCTATTCAAAAAAATGGAACAAAGAACCTGTATCAAATTTTGTGTGAAAAACGAAATTAAGTGCGCGGATGCATTCCGAATGTTGACTGTGGCATACGGAGAAGCTACCTTGGACCAAAGCAACGTTTATCGGTGGTACAAAATGTTCTCAGAAGGCCGA
This sequence comes from Ophonus ardosiacus, assembly GCA_943142095.1. Classification (NCBI taxonomy): domain Eukaryota; kingdom Metazoa; phylum Arthropoda; class Insecta; order Coleoptera; family Carabidae; genus Ophonus; species Ophonus ardosiacus. The sequence goes on along the minus strand of OW964826.1, from coordinate 35,827,805 downwards.
GAAGATGTGAACGACGAAAAGCGTGCCGGACGCCCGAGCACTTCAACAACAGACGAAAAAATTAATGAAGTGGAGAAAATGATATTGGCCAATCGTCGAATCACCGTTAGAGAAGTTGCTGAGGACCTAAACATATCGATTGGCTCGTGCCATTCGATTTTTATCAATGATTTGGGCATGAGACGGGTCGCCGCGAAATTTGTACCAAAATTGCTCAATTGCGACCAAAAACAGCATCGCATGAACATTGCTAATGAGATGTTGGACTCTGTCCGCGACGACCCAAATTTGCTCCAGAGGGTCATAACTGGTGACGAATCGTGGGTTTATGGTTATGACGTGGAAATCAAAGTTCAATCATCTCAATGGAAGCTGCCGCACGAACCAAGACCGAAAAAAGCGCGCCAAGTTCGGTCGAATGTGAAAGTTTTGCTGACAGTTTTCTTCGATTGCAGGGGCGTGATGCATCATGAGTTCTTGCCACAGGGTAGAACGGTCAATAAGGAATATTACCTGCAAGTTATGCGCAATTTGCGCGAAGCAATCCGCCAGAAACGCCCGGATTTGTGGAAGAACAAAAATTGGCTTTTGCACCACGATAACGCCCCTGCTCACACATCGTTGCTTGTGCGCGACTTTTTAGCCAAAAACAACACACTAATGATGCCGCAGCCACCGTATTCCCCAGATCTGGCCCCCTGTGACTTTTTCTTGTTCCCTAAACTGAAGAGGCCCATGAAAGGACGACGTTACGCTACGCTTGACGAGATAAAGACGGCATCGAAGGAGGAGCTGAACAAGATAAAAAAAATGATTTTTTGAAGTGCTTTGAAGATTGGAAAAACCGTTGGCACAAGTGTATAATATCTCATGGGGATTACTTTGAAGGGGACAAAATAGATATTCATGAATAAATAAATAATTTTTGAAAAAACACAAAATTCGCGATATTTTTTGAACACACCTCGTATTTCTAATAGAATAGTTTTTGCTGTACTCTTTTCACAAAACTTTGATATTTCCAATCTGTGAATTTATTTTCTGCTAATAATTCAGCAGCTTTGTGGGTTTGTTTTTTATTAATCCAAATAAATATGTGGTTAGAATTCATTTGGATGCTAGTTAATATGGTCTGTACTTGATCTACAACTAATATTTCCATCATAATGATCTCAGAGAGATTTTTGAGTTCTGCTAATGCGGTGTAATTATTTGTAAATTTAGGATGTCTAAGCGACTGGGTCTGTTAGCATTTTCTAATTGTAATGAATTGTATTGTATTATGTATGTTGTGTGTGTGTGTGTGTGTGTGTGTGTGTGTGTGTAGGTGTGTCCCTTTGTGTAATAATTACTATTAATTATAATTAACTTACAAATTTACGGACATCTCCGAGTTCGTGTGTTCGTCTGAACAACAAGTTGTTCGGAAGTTTTTCTCTCTTCTGTTGTATGTGTTTCTTCAGAGGAACCTGGATTTCTCTCATGAAGCCTGCGTTTTTAGTGTTTTAGAAAGCGGAGTTCTTCATAGATTCGATGTATCAGAATTTTTCAAAAGAATTAATATTCAGCATACGTGATCGATTTGATTGATCGTATTTTTCTGATAATCCTACCGACTTTGTCAATTGACAATATGGAATAATACTCCATATTATATAATAATAACAGCGATAGAGATTTTCAATATGTTACATAAATTTTAGTATATGAACTGCTCTATATAATGTCGGAAATTGTTAATAATTAATAAAAGTATCATGTTTCAATGTAAAAACCATTTCAATTGTAAGGATACTCAAATTTTCAAATTGCTGTCAACAATAAGAAGTTTTGATAATTTCAAGTAATTTTTTATTGCCAACTGAAATAGTTGTTGCTTCTGATTGTCGGGAATACGAATTCTTGAAAAACTTAAGGAAAATGGAATCTTTGAAGCCTGGGAATACCAAGGCCATCCTTATGCAAGGGTTGTTGGTATTCGAGATATTGATAACAACTTTTACTAAGAAACTCGAGTTTTTAATTTTTTTTTCAACTTTACGTTGAGATAGCAATCACATTTTATTTAATAAATTAGATTATAGTTTTTTATTACATGCACGTTCCCAAAACAGGAAAAATCATTCCCCTAAGAAATACAGTTTACAAAATTAGAAATTCTGAAAATTTATTTTTTTGAAGCTACATCTGTGATACGAAGTATCTCAGTATTGCTGCTTTTGTAAAATAATCATCGTGAAGTGCTCTGCAAAGTGCAATATGTATATTCGTATAAAAGAGTGTTGTAAGAATCTATTCATATTAACATTTCTAGCTTTTCTAAAAAAAATTTTAAGCTGATACGATAACACAAATGCTAAACGTTCATTGTACACATAGGTAATTAAAATTAGATATGTAAATATGTAAAAAAATATGGAAGAAATTTGAATCAATCAATTGACAATATAGAATATTGGCATAATATATAATAAGGTAATAACAGTGATAGCGATTTTAACTAACATAATTTGCAGTAATTAGGGTTGCCAACTGACCTTTTTTGGAAAGGACTGTCCTTTTTTGAGCATATTTTGTCCTTGTCCTTTTTTAAACCAGGAAAGGACGCGATTTGTCCTTTTATAGTAAATTTTGTTATTAATAATATTTTTCTTATTATTATAAATATGAAAATGAAATAATTATTTCACATTTTATGTAATGTAATGAAATAACAATAGAATTTTTGAATTATTGATGTATTGGTACTAATTTAACTACTAATATTTAGTTTACAGTCTTCTCTAAAAAGTGGCGGTAGCAGACATAGAAATGTATGCTTTGGTGTTTGGTGATAACTTCAGAAGAATTTGTTAAATTATCTAACATTGCATTAAAACACGTTTGACCTTGAAAATTCTCAAAAAATCGCCTGCGGCGCATTTTTCTCATAGATTTTAAATTCTACACATAATCCAAAATAAAATTGCCGAAAAAATGTCCTTTTCTGTAATTTTCTAAAGTTGGCAACCCTAGCAGTAATACAAGGTGTTTCTATACCTCTGGACGAAACTTTAATGACATAATTTGATATACTGATTATAGAACAAAAAGATTTTTTTGGAAATTCGCAAAAGTAAGGGTAGTTCATTCCTCGCGAAGATTTTTAGTGCCACTGGTTTAATAGTATATTTAATTATTTATAATTTTGTTACTAATGAAATAGAAGTATAAACACTGCCTACAAATAATCATTTATTAATTTAGTATTATGTCTAATACCTCTAATTGCGTAATGATTTTTAAACAAATATTTTTTTTTTAGTTTGTTTTCGTATAAGGTATTGAAATGGTAAGGTGTTGTGGGAGAAATTTGAGAAAAATGTATAGCAACAGTGAATTAGTGGATGTTATTAGTCCACATCGCCAAATGTTTGTGAGGATCACATAATAATAATAATAATAATAATAATAATAATAAATCTTTATTGCCTATACGGACAAAGGCGAGGTTCAGCCATAGGCTGTTCTTCCACCTAACCAATCACATTACAAAACAAATGTAAATAATATGCCAACATTAATTTGTAACACAAACAAAGAAATACATAACAGTAGAAATTAATATATAATATAATAAGTAACCTAAAAATAATCGGTACCTAATACAAAAGTTTTATTGCTACTTTGAAGTTACCAAACGACAGAGATCTCATTGACAGCGGTAATTCATTATATACTGTGGGTGCCAGGAACGAAAATGACCCTTTAAATTTTGCTTTAGTGAAAGAGGGAACAATATATAAATTCTTGATACGTAAAGAGTAGTTATAGTCTTTTAATATTAATTTGTCCAATAAATATGCAGGCATAACGTCTTCGTGATGAGGGAACCTTACAGAGAAATGCGGGACAAGGTGAGGGTCGCCAAAGATTAGGTAACAATGCTTAGAAGTTTTGGAAATTGTGGCCGCTGAACCTACAATCAGTAAGCGAAGAATATGTGCTATGGGTGAAGTGTCTCGTTGTTCAGTTTGGAGAATTCTTACAGATTATAATTTTCGTCCCTTTCATTTCCAAAGAGTTCAGGCATTAATTCCACAAGATCATCCTCCCAGAGTGACATTTTGTGAGTGGTTGTTAGAACAACAAGCTTAAAAATGCTAATTTTACGTCAAAAATAACATTCAGTGATGAGGCAATTTTTACAAGAAATGAAATTCACAACATTCATAATGCTCATTGTTCCGCATGTTGTTGTGAGAAGTAGTTTTCAACATAGATTTTCTTTAAATGTCTGGACAGGAATTGTAAATGGTACATTAATTGGACCCTACATACTACCAAACAGAATGAATGGAAATAATTATTTACATTTTCTTCAAAATAATTTACCGGAATTATTAGATGTTCCTTTAAATGTGCGTCAACAAGCTTGGTTCATGCATGACGGTGCACCACCGAATTTTACAAGAAATGTTCGGCAACATTTAAATGAAGTGTTTGAAGGTAGATGGATAGGTCGCGGTGAACCTGTATCATGGCCGCCTAGGACACCAGACACCATTGGATTTTTATTCATGGCGACATTTAAAATCTCTATCAAAAAAGAACCAGAAACAGTCGCAGAATTGAAGCAACGTATTGAGAACTGTGCGGAAGAAATAAGGCAACAAAATTCATTACATTGGGCGTGTGTGTGAGTTTGATACAATATGCTGCATTTTGTAAGGCTGCAGGAGGAAATAAATTTGAACAATTTTTGTAACAATGACTTGTTGCAGTTTATTCTAATGTGAAATTATAAATCCTACCAAAACAATCAAAACATTCACTTGTTCCTGAAAATTATGTAATACCTTTAATTTGATTAGCTTGGTTCACTACTAACATAATTATAAATATTTATGTGTACTATCAAACCAGTGGCACTAAAAATGTTCGCAACGAATACACTGCCCTTATTTTTGCGAATTTAAAAAAAATCTTTTTGTTCTATAATCAGTATATCAAATTACATATGTCATTGAAGTTTCGTGCAGAGGTATAGAAACACCCTGTACATTGAGTCCTGTACATAACAACCGAAGTAGTTCAATATTTGTTCTGGTTGTTAAGAAATTGACGTAACTTTTAATATTCATATTATCTATTTTTACTACAAATCAGCTAACTTTTCATTCTATAATATATACAGGTGTCCCATTAAAAAAACTTGATTTTTAAAATTTTTATTAAATTCAATTTTACATCGATATAGAAATTATATTTTTCAATAGAATTCGGTTATGGTTTTAAAGTAATTTTTATTTTTACTACATAAACGTTCCCAAAACAGGAAGAAGCATTTCCATAACACATAGTTAAAAAAAAAAATTGAATATGTTCGTCTAAACCTTCAGTACTGCTGCTTCTGAAAACTGCCATCTACTATCTTATATTGAGAACTGTTTGTACTGACATGTTTGTATAATTTTTGTCTTCTCTAGTTTTATTTTATATAACTAGCACCTCCTATGGGGCTTTAGATGCGCTGCATCATCGAAACGCATTAAATACATTTGAAATTATAAATAACTTTTCTGTATGGAGAAAAATGCAGGATAAGAATAAACAGTGTACTTTTCAAATCATAATAGAAAGTACAAATTATATTTTATTCGCAACTGGCAAAGTATTAACGATTGTTAAAAATATAAATCCATATTTTTTGTATAACCACTAACCAAAATTGTTATAAATTTGGGATTTGGTATAGCCTAGAATTAATAATTATTGATTGTGATTTTTGGAGTTATTTTCTACATTTTCGTAACTAATTTATGTCGTTATAAATCATACAAAATTAAATTTTGGGTGGTTTCGTCATTTTCATATCTTTGTCGTTAAAATGCATACAAAATTAAATTGTTTTAATTATTCAGTCCTTACATTTATTTATTATTTTGTTATATAATGGTAGTTTGTTCCTTTTATGTTGGTAAATATCCATTATTATAAAATGAAATTAGAGGAAACAAAAAATATAATAATATATTGAAAACACATCATTTTTGTTATCAGTAATTATAGTTTGTTTTGCGAATTTTCATTTCATTTCTATAATATACTGGAGAGAAATATTAATAAACAATTTGTTATTAAATACGAAGTACGCATTTAATAATTCTTACTTATAACAATACTTTGATATGAAAATATCAAAAAATCAGTCAATAATTATATAAATAATTAAACTGGGCGACCAAAAGCACGGTTGATAGTTTTAAGAAGAGGAAAAGTAGAACCGGAAACCCCTCGGAAGTCGTCAGTTTCGATGGACCAAATCATTCCACCACCCAAGTTCATTTGTTTCGCGTACTCACACTGTAAGAAAAGAAAATGATTGAAAAATTAATGTTACATTTCTTGTTTTCATTAACGAAAAGCTATAAATTTACCTTCATTTGAATAGATCTTGGATTATCATATCCAACCCATTGGTTTCCTTGGTAAGCGTATGGCACTTTCTGTTCGTTGTCCCAAACTTCTGTTAGTTGTCTATCGCGCAGTTTTTCTACAATCTGAATCAAAATAAATACTTTTTCTACAACCGTGCGTAAAGTATGTACTCTACAATGTGTAAAATGTCACTTTTCAAGCACTAGTGCGTGATAAGTAAATACGTTCCTAGGTAACATGCACATTCGATTAATTTACTTGTCAACTAACACTAGTAATATTCGAAGATGACTCACACTCAGTATTATTAGAAATAGCACTAACATTTCGGTTGTAGCAAAGATATTGGATGCGACTCGTATGTAAACAGTATTTTTTTCTCAATCGAAAAAGTACTACTTTACACTCTTGTTACATAAATAACAATTTTACAATGGGCTACTTGCGTGGTACTGAAAATCCGATTTCTATCACTATATATGTAATGTTATGTTGAAAACATATATAAAAATATAAATTTTATTTTAAAGAAATTATTTGTTTTTTAGTAAATTAAGAAAGAAAATTTTCTGTGACGTCATTATATTTAACTGGAGAACCATGTTTAAAAATTTAACGTATAGATGGCATGCGAGAAAGTTTTAATTTGAACTTGACATTAGTTCATTTTTCTCTCTCCCTGGTCTCTCAAATATATTAATTACTTCACAAATAAACACATAGGTAGTTACATGTAATTTAAAATATCGATACCAAAAAGATAAATTAAAATACTAACCTCCAAAATATTGTTGAAACGTCAAACAGGTGATCTACATTACCTATACAAACCTTGTACAAACAAACGCAATGGTTTTATGACCATTTATTGGTGCGGCGTAATTCTACGTCATACATGGCGGGAATTCAAATAATCAAATTTCATTATTTTTTTCTGGCTAATTAACAAAAATTTTGTCAAAAGAAAAAATATGGGTAGCAAGTTTTTATGTGCTCTTCAAAAATATTAAATAAAAAAATCTGATGTGGCCAACACAAAACCTCCCGCTATTGAATTTTTATTAATTTAAATACATACTTACGTATTGCTTTATTTACTATTTTCTTTTTAAAATGTCACTATTATTAATTTGAAGTGATTAGTTTTTTGACAGTGACATTTACTGTCAGTTGCATTCATTTGAAATATGAACTGTGTAACAAAGGAATTATTGTGTTTATCTTAGGCTTCGCGACTAATAAAAAAAATTATTTTTAAATTTATCTGTAAAATATATAGAAAAAGTGTTAATGTATTCCAGTAGAAAATTCAATAATCTTTAATTTTCATAAGACATAAAATGCGAAAAAATGGCATTTAATGGTATTTTTTGAAGAAAAACCATCATGAGCTTCAGGTAAAGTGCCATTTCCGGTTATCCGATTTACACCAAAATCTAATGGCTTCTTTTCATATTAGAATGGGATGGAAATACAAGGTTTCAGAATTTTCTGAATGATAGTATCTGAGTTAGAATGAAGACAAAATCCCTACACATACACACACATACACACACACACACACACACACACACACACACACACACACACACACATACACACATACAGACATCATCGTGAAAATGTTAAAATTGGATTCTAGGGACCTTAAAACTTGGTCATTTACTAAAATCTCGATATGTAATTTTTAGCACGATCCCTATACCTCCCTTACCAAGGGTAGCGGGAGGTAAAAAGATACGCAAGTAGCCCATCATGTTTAAATATAGGTACTAGGTAGTAACTGATTGTTAGTCTTTAAATGTCAAAATGGGGGCTGGGACACAAATGCTACTACCAGATTTCATATTGCAACTGAGTATCAATATGAAAAAACAAAAAAAAAAATTGTAACTTGGAGCAAATTTATTGAGAATGAATATTCATATAATTACAGCGAAATCCGCTTATAGCGATACCGCTTATAACGACAGTCTGTTTATAAAGACAGAATTGTAAGCATTTGTATGAACTCCAATATACGTTAATATAAAAAATTCTGGTACAACGACTTCATTCATAACGACGAATTCGGATATAACGACAGAAATTTGTCGATCAATATTTTTTTTTCGTCGGTTATAACGAACGTCATGCGCGCCTGTACTAATAAAGAACGGGGAATCACCGGTCTATGTTCATATTTCTGTGCGTACTTATTCGAAAATTCACTTGTTTTGTTCAGACTAAACGTAATATGTTATTTTTGTTTCAATTTACTTAATAAAAGCACAATTGCGGGTATATCAAAATTAAAAAGAAAATGTACGTCTATAGAAGAAAAGGGCACTAAAGTGGCAAGATTAGAAAATGGTGAAACTAACGTTAAATTAGCTGTAGAATTTAGGATTAACCACTCTACCATAATTAGTTTTGTAACCAATGGATCAGGGTGTGATTCTCTCGCTACAGGCACATTATCGAAAAATGCAAATTTTACAAACCATCAAGAACCTAGAGTTGAGGAAAGAAATTAACATTCTTATGATATCTGAGGCATAGAAGAAAGTAACGCTTAAAACAATTCCAGCTTTTTTATCAGTATGCTGGGTTTATTCGACAAATGGATGCAGGTTCAACAGAAGATGAAAACGACGAAGACAACGTTCCATTGGCTACATTCATAACTAATGTAATGAGTACACAGATGACTAGTACAGAACTGTTGGAATTTGTTAACATTGATTAAGAAGTAGAGAATTGGAGTAATTTAAGTGATTTACATATAGTGCAAAGCATGGAATATAATGATACCGTCATACTAGAAAATGAAAATGATTAAGACGACACTGATTTTCAAATTACTTTATGAGCGGATACCCTTGAAACGGTTTTCGTATTAAAAAAATTATCATATGTGAAAATTGAGATACGCAGCTGTTAAACAGTATTTCTAAACTTGATTGTAAACTCGAGCGCATTTATTATGAACATAAATGCAGAAAACAAAGTAAAATAAGAGATTATTTTTCTAGTACCGTCAAATAGTTTTATAAATATGTAATTATTTAATTTGTCTGTGTATAAGAAACTTTTATTTAAATAAAATATACTAAAATTTATTCTATATTTTATTTCAGTATTTATTTTACTTTCATTGGTTATAACTACGTTGGGCTATAACGGCGAGATTTTTGTGGTCCCTTCGATGTTGTTATAACCGGATTTCACTGTATATAAATTTGAGAAATTAATATTATTTGATTAGGAAACACTCGCTTTATTCGACGTTTGAATATCAGACTGCTATGAAATTGTAATTGACAACTTTTACTAATATGAGGTTGTCGCACACGACATATTCATGTGTAGTGCGAAAAACACTCTCATATTGCAGTTTGTTGCAAAAGTGGCTATTTCATAATTCTGTCCCATATTGCCAGAGCTGGGCAGTAACTAGTTACTTTAGTAACTTAGTTACTAACTAGTTACTTTTACGTAACTTGTAACGTAACTTAGTTACTTTTTAAAATATGGTAACTGTAACTTAACTTGCTGCTGTAAAGTAGTTGGTAACTTTCCGGTTTTTAGTTACTAGTTACTTGAGTAACTTAAGTTACTAGAATGTAACTTAAGTTAGTCAAAGTAACTTAAAAAGTGGAATGTAACTTAGTCATAAAAAGTAACGGGGGGATTTAAATTTCTAAGAAATATTTTGTTGAGGCTGATGCCTTTTTTAGAAACACTAACTATAACTGTTTTGTTTTAAATAAATGTATGTAATAATTAAATTCAATATTATTGTTGATTGATTTCAAGCCATAATAGATAATAAAATAATTACATTCATAAATAATAGAGTTTTTGTACGGTAAACAGAAAAACTAAAAATAACACATTATTTTAACTTTTAATTCTAGAATTAAAAAGTCACTAAATGTTAAATTTGACTTATAAAATATATTATTTTCAAATATTTTCCTCGCTTACAAATGATACGTTTAAATAAATTATAATTAAGCTGCCACTAAATCATCAAAATTATTCCAATTTTCAGGTTATACAAAATATAGTGAATTTTGTTCGTTGTTCTAAGGGTTGCAAGACTTGAAGTCGTCTCATTTTTGCAAATTCCCTTCTCACAAGATAAAATGTCACTTTTAATTTTTATGTTATATTATAATGTAGGTCCGCAGGGCCTTTTTATCAGATTTTTGGGCCCTAGGCCAAATTTTTTTTCGGGCCCCCCTCCCTCTTTATAGTAAAAAACAAGTACGTACAAATATTTGTATAATTATAATGTAAGTTTATTTATTAAAGAAAAAAATAAAATTGCCTGCTTAGAGAAAAGCTGATACAGTACCGCATGCTCGATTCTAGTTTGAGGTGAAATTTTAGCGTAATATTTTGTTACTCCTTTCTAGGGACGGTTGGCGATTTTGCCGGTTCTCGGGAATATGTTATTAGCGTAGCGGGGCCCCAAATATTTATAAAAAGATACTTTTTCATCAAAATTTCTTATATATGTGAGCGCGGGGCCTCAGCTTGAAAATCGACGTCTGATCCGAGGTTTCCAATAAATAAGTCTAGGTAGGAAATAATGTCTGCATGTTTTATACATTATAATGGGCATGTCATGTTAGAAAGAAAGTAGATTCTTTATATCTTGGTATAAGAAATCAAAATTGAAAAATAAATTAATAAATTTTTAAAAAATCACTGCAACCGGGACCTGCAGGCCCCTTGTTAAAGCGGGCCCTAGGCCGTAGCCTCGTGGGCCTAGGCGGTAATAAGGCCCTGTAGGTCTGTTGACATTAACAATAATAATCTGATTGGGTGTTGCCAAGCAATAACGTTAAAATTTAGGTTAACGTAGTTAGTGCATAAACTCCCTGATATGTATCCTACACAATAACTAAGTCAACAGTCTAAGTCTACACTTCACGCCATTAAAAGTAGTAAGAAAGTAACTCAAAGTAACTAAGTTACTTTTAAATAACTTAGTAAATAACTTAGTTCTTTCACCAAAGTAACTGGAACTTAAGTAACTTAGTTACTTTTTTTTGGAGGTAACTGTAACTGTAACTAGTTACATTTTAAAAGTAACTTGCCCAGCTCTGCATATTGCCAACTTTTGTTTAACATTTTAACATTCAAAATAACATTCTTTTTAAAATTAATGCGTTCACCTAACACTATAAAATATTAGTGTCTGAAAGTGACCAAATCAATTAATCAGCAATAACCTGTCCCTCTTTTACACTAATGCAAAAAAGCAAGGTTTGTTCTAAAGTGCAGTGGGAAAATAAAAAATGCAGTGGAAAAATAAAAAGAGCAGTGGGAATTTGTGTACGATAAATACCAATTCATTTCTTGCTTCATTCAAATTTTGACCATGAAGATGCCGCACTATTGGAAAAGTACGCTCCGAAGTAGAAATTGTACACATTATTGTACAGGAATATGGGTTGTGTAATTGTAGGTATTGCAGAGTGTACTTTTTAAATTGTGAGCACGCTTCGCCAACTTAATGGTCATGATTTGAACGTTAGGAAACTGGACGAAACAAGAAATGAACAGGGTAATAAATGAACATTAGGACGCTGCATACCTAGCCACAAATTTTAATGAGAATAAGAAAGCACATGAAAAAGTAGGAAACAATTACAGTAGAACCTCGATTATCCGTGTTCATCGGGACCGAGCATGGGATGTATAATTGAAAAACACGAATAATAAAAATGTTGCAAATGAATGAATAAAAATTTATCCGGTAAAGTGTTGCCAACGAAAAACAATAAGACAGCGTGACTCGTGACAGCTGACAGTTTAGTGTTATTGAAAATGGAGCGCTACACGAAAGAACAACGCGTTTTCATTGTTGAGCAATATTTTAAAAATAATGCATGTTTGGCAGCTACAGTTCGCAATTTTCATACAAAATATGGTCGGAATAGTGATTTAACTTCATGAACTGTGAACAGACAAATTAAAAACTTTAAGGAGACTGGTTCAATTAGTGATCTTAAACACTCTGGCCGTTCTTCAACAAGTCGTTCAACACAAAACATCGAAGCAGTTCGTAAGAGTGTTGCTGAGAGTCCATGAACATCAATTCGGCACCGTGGTCAAGAATTACATATTTCGAAAAGCTCTCTACAGCGTATTCTCACGAAAGACGTGCATCTTCATGCTTACAAATTTCAATTGACCCAAAAACTGAAGTCTACTGACCACGCACAGCAAAGATAATTTGTTGAATGGATTATGGAACAACAAGTGGATTTTCGAACAAAATCATCTTCAGGCTCATTTTCATCACTAGGGCTTGGTTAATCGACAAAATTGTTGCTTTTGTGGTTCAGAAAATCCACAAGTGCTTGTTGAGAACCGAATACATCCACAACGTGTCACTGTTTGGTGCAGATTTTCGGCTGGAGGCATTCTTCTTCGAAAATGCGGCTTATCAGGCTATAACAGTAATGGTGCTCGCTATCGCGACATAATATTCCGTTTTTTTTTGTGCCTAAATAGCAAAATATGAATGTGGGCGGCATGTGGTTTTAACAAGACGGTGCCACATGCCATACAGACCGAGAATCAATTCATTTACTGCATGAGTCATTCCCTGATCCTGTAAGTAGTTTCTCGTTTTGGTGATCAAAATTGGCCGCCCAGATCTTGCGATTTAACGCCGTTGGACTTTTTTCTTTGATGTTTTTTGAAGTCTAAGGTTTATGTCAACAACCCCTCGGCATGAAGAAGGATATTGGGCGTCGAATCAACGAAATTTGGCCATATCTATGCTAAGCGGTCATGGAAAAAGAGTGCGTATGTGCCAGAAAAACCGTGGAGGCCATTTCCAATTTTTAATTATAAACCTGTTTTCTATTAAAAATTTTCTTGCATGAATTTTGGAACACCCGTTACATACGAGTAGTACATAACAATATAAAAATCATACAGACCAGTGTGGAACGATTTGGCAAAATGACTAAATACTCTTACGGATTTACAACAGAGAATCGTGAATCATTTTTATTCGTAACGGATAATCGGTCGCACAATTGACTAATTTTTTGGATGCACCAATAATAAGATTCTATTGTATTTAAAAAAGATTATTTCTAATTCAAATATATAAAACAAGTAAGTAAAGTGAACGTCATCTCGTCGCACAAATCTAAAAAACATGTATTTGTATTTAAAATTTGACAAATAAAAAAAAAAAAAAAAAAAATGTGCAGTGGGAAAAGAAGCTAAGAACAAACCGTGCAAAAAAGTGGAATTCTGGAAATGTTGAACCTAAATGGAATTACAAAAAAACCTCGTACGTGATTCGTTGTAAATAAACGCATAAATTAAACATATATGTTAAAATAATCAATTTATAAATTAACTAATTATTAGTGAACTCCATTGTTTGAGACCAAGATGAACTTACGCCTACGTCATGGAATTAAAAAAATTTTAATTTTATTACTCGAACTTAATTTACACTCAATTTTTAATTGAATTGCAAAAATTGTAGTTAAAGTTTGATACAATGAATACTATCTAGAAAGGATTAGGCTCGGGATTAGGTTTCAATTAAACAACTTCGTCGGCCAAAAATGTTTCCCTACTCAGCTCGTAATGGAAATAATTATTGGTTAGTTCGTTAGAAGGTCATCTTACTTCATTGTATCCGAGCATCCCCATTTGCATGGTGTAAGGTCCAGCATTTCCTCCACCATATGCAGGTGCTCCAATGCCACGATTATTGACGTTAGCTAAGGTGAAACTTATACCATAAGTTCCCATTCCCATAACAAGTTTCCTTGGGTCAGCTCCTTGACGAATCCAGCCTTCAATACAAGCTTTCTAAAATAGTAAAGAAACCAAATAGAAATAATCGATTTGGGAAATAGGTATAGCAATACTTACCACGTTCAACTCAGGATTCGAGTCAGTAGAAGACGGTAAAAGAGGAGCATTTTGACCAGTTGTGCGTTCCCAGGAACCGTGAAGATCGTATGCCATTACGTTAATAAAATCGAGATATCTATCAAAATAAACACATATTAAAACATTATCCAATAGATGTATGGAAAAGAAATTTTCGTTTCGCCTTCTCAAGGTGTATTTTAAATAAAACATTGTTTTTATTACAGTTGTGGACGTTTCGAGAGACTCAAGGCTCTCATCATTAGCAATTTTAAAAACATTTATTGAAATTTGTTTTCTCTAGTATTAGATTTCTTGTAAATGTTGTTGAGGGTTGTGTTTGTTGTTTCTTTTCGGATCAGAGACGTGATTCCAGTTATGACGTTTGGGTCAATATGTGCACAATAATCTAATACTAGAGAAAACAAATTTCAATAAATGTTTTTAAAATTGCTGATGATGAGAGCCTTGGGTCTCTCGAACCGTCCACAACTGTAATAAAAACAGTGTTTTATTTAAAATATACCTTGAGAAGGGAAAACGAAAATTTCGTGTCCGTACATTCATCATTCAAGGTACCAATCAAAAGAACAATAGATATTTAATTGACAAATAAAAACCCAATTTTTTGTTATATGTCAACAAACCTGATTGGTTATAATTTTTAACCAGTTGTTAAAAATTAACCACTGAGTTACAGAATAAGCCCGATAGAAAAATTGACTATCGGGTACAGCTGCAAAACAAGACTACAAATATCGTAATTATGACAAAGCGGTGTGTCGCTTTCTGTATGTCTTGTAAATTTACTTTGCTATAAATTTGATATTAACTCTTCAAATTTCATGTGCTAACTAGAAAACCTCAATTTTATCAATTTAGAGAGTAGGAGAATTTATTTTATGATTTCTTTGGACAATGTTCTTATTAATTTGATTCATTCTAATTGGAATATTCTTTGGGAACCTTCATAGGATTCGATGTCGAATGATTTTTAGACCTTAATGTTCCATTAGTTTATTTAAAATACGTACAAATCGAATGTTTGGGGCAAATATTAGCGCATCATCAACAAATTAAAGATTTTTTTTCTTTTACAAAATCCAATGATAAATATATTTATACATATTACTTGAATATTTTACATCTAGAATTTATTAATAATCATAGTAGGGACGATTAATAAAAACCGACGTAACTTTCACCATACAGAGTCATACACAAAAAATATGATGACATGGAAAAAGGCAGCTATTGAACATCGAATAGCAAAATAGGCAAACGATCTCTACCTTTCGAACCAGCAAGTAAAAATTCTTATTGACTATTTGTATCTTACAACGTTTATTTTAATATATACAAAGTCGAGTGAATTTGCCTGTTAGGCAGACATGTTTGCATAGGGCACTATGGTCCGGATTATTTTTAATTGAATGATATTCAATTATATTCAAACAGGTCACCAAATTGATCCGAAAATTTTAGAGCAATCAAAACATAAAAAGACTTCTTTATGAAACATGCCATATTCAAATTAATAAAAATAATTCCTTAAATTCACAAACAGATTACAACAACAATGTTCAACATGTCAAGAATTTTATTAATTTTCAATAATTATTACCTCTTTTCTTTTTCTTTACATTAGTTGAAATATCTCACACCCCTATTTTGGTTTGGCGTCAGTTGTAGTTCTGTTTAACTTTGCCGCTATATATAATGTTGGTATTTCTGTTTTTTCACTTTTTAATTTTACAATTCTTCTCTTTCCGGCAGAGCTTTACCTGTCGCCATGGTGATAGCTTGTACAGTTTTTTCTTCATCGTTCCTGTTATGATTACCAATAAACCCTGGAGTTGATTTTTTCGTATAACTTGTAAAAATGTATTGATAATTGGATTTAAAAAAAAAGAAATTTTATTTTTACCTATTGGTGAGTTGAAAACATTGTATATATTTTATATTATTGTAAATAATTATTTTTTTATATAGCTGAAGATGGGCTAATTCTTTGCCCGAAACGTTCAAATAATATTATGCAAAAAATGTTGAAATAAATATATGGAACATTAAGACCAAATTCACTCGACTTCGAATCCCATGAAGGTTTCCAAAGGATACTCCAATTTAATATATACATTTAACAAAATTTTATAAGCGGGTAATTATTTTCACCCTAATCCTAGATCATAAAATTGATACCGTTTAAACTACTCGGTATGCAACAACTTAGTTAAATTTTGTAGTGTTGGGGTTGAACCACCCCACATTACAAAAAACGACAAAATTTTACATTGTTCCATTTATTATTTTTGATCTTGAAAAAGGCAGATGTGATCCAAACTGTGATTGATCAGAGAAAAAGAAACACCCTTACTCATCTTCTTGGTATAATTACAATCCAGGAACGTCATATGCTAATACTCATTTCACCTACTTAGAAAGTTCTGGTACTTGATAATATCTCAAAACGGCAGGTTCTGCAGCGGCGACAGCAGCAGTTAACAACAAGCCATGGGGTTTGAAAGCAGCTCGAAGTTCCTTAATTAATTTGGAGAAATTAGTCTGCAAATGAAATAATAATAGTTTTCAACAGCCAGTTACTTGCTCTACCACTAAATTATATCTGAGTAGCGTTCTAATTTTTTCAACAAATCACTATGAACGCCAGTATACCATATCTTTTGCCTTATTTATATAGTGATGGGCACGGTTATAGGCCAATTTCCGAAAATGAATGACAAAAAAATCCCGCAAATTTCCCGGGTGTTACACAGGGGGAGTAAGCTTCTGATTTACCCTTACCGACGATGACTTGGATGATCACTTCATTGAGAATGAACACACATACTAACTAAACATAATTAAATAAAACTAAACATCTAAATCCTAAAGATGCCGATGCATCCCATCCCTAGGCAAAAATACTCCCGTTATGCAGAACACGGACCAAAACAAAAACATATCGCTTGGACATGAGAGACCTACACAGACTTTATGGCTTTCCAGAACGAATCTCAACCAAAGACTAACTTAAAACAAACGGTTATCATCTTCAGTAGAGCATATCTGATGAGAGATGCGAGGGTTTTCATACAGCAACCATGGCTAAATATTAACCCTACACGTCGGCTTGCAAAAACTTACATACTTAATTGTAAACACACTAAATGTCTAAACGGCTGACATCTAGACTAAACAAAGAGAAATTTGGAAAAATGATAATTATTTCTAAACAGAATTTTGACTTACACAGATGAAAAAGTTGAAATATTGATATTGAAACTGTTATTTGGAAGAGTTTATAATGAAGTTATTTCCTTGTTATTGCTTTGCCCTCACCTTGTCACAATATTATCTAGACTAAACATAGAGAAATGTGGGAAAATGATAATTATTTCAATACAGGATTTTGACTTACAAAGATAAAAAAAGCTGAAATATTGATACTGAAATTATAATCTAGAAGATTTTATAATGAAGTTATTTGCTTGTTATTGTTCTGACTTCACCTTGTCGCAATATTATCTAAACTAAACAAAGAGAAATGCGGGAAATATGTTTATTTCTAAACAGAATTTTGACTTACAAAGATAACAAAGTTGAATTCATATTGAAACTATAATTTAGAAGAGTTTATAATGAAGTTATTTGCTTGTTATTGTTCTGCCCTCACCTTGTCACAATATATTCAAGGAAAAGTCTTTGAAAATTTCCCAAGAAACGGATGGGGTAGGGGTAGGTAAGAGACAAGCACACGAGTGTAAAACCAAAGAACAAGTGTTAAGGTCTAAAATTTCGTAAAAAACCAAAAAAAGTCAAAATATTTTATTTTGCACTTTTGTTGACCTGTAAAATAGAACCGTAAAAATGTTTGATTTTACAGGACACAAAATTTAAAAAATAATAATAGTTACTTAAGTATAGAATATAAAAATAAAGTCTGTTCTATCATTCAGGTGCAGATTTTAATTACCTATCTGAAACTTATTCAAAAAGCGAAATTCGAATAGTTCAAACGATAGGCATTTATTTGTAACTTCATTTCGCGGCTATCACTACAAATGAGCAATATTTTTAAAATTTCAAATTTAATTTTACAGGTTATAAAAGGTGCATAATAAAATCTGCTAAGTGATTTAAATGTGGAGTTTAAAAATTCATTTCCCATGTTAAACGCCTGTGGCCTTCTTTTTAATTAACATCCTGTATATGGTTTGGGCAGCGGAACCCAGGAAAACAGTCACAAGGCCTTTCTTTCGTTGATCTGTTTCACTAAAATAACCACTGACTCTCTATTATCATATATTAATGATTTATACATCGAAGTCTTTCTCGAAAAATGCACTATAGAATAGTGAAAACCGCATTAAAACCCGTTCGGTGGTTCTTGAGATTAAAGTTAACAAACAGACAGACATTTATCAGGGACTTTATTTTATTCTTGTTTTTCCTGTAATAATTGTTAATAAAATAAATAGACGTAAGATTAACTTTTGTTGAAAATTTAATGGATATAAATCATGCGTCCTAAATTTTCTTGTGTTTACTGTTCCAGTGTAGATTTATTTATTCTAGTTCATTATTGATAATAATATTAAATATATATCTTACCACGTCTCTCGGATGTCCACCTCTTTCCGAATTGCCAGGATATTCCCAATCCAAGTCAAATCCATCAAAATTATATTTCTGTACAAATTTCACCGCATTTTGGACAAATCTGGCCCTTGTAACGTCATTTGCACATACTGAGGAGAACCTACTCCCTCCCTCGTTCCATCCACCGATAGCAATGAGGGTTTTCACAGATGGATTTCGTTTTTTCAAAGCCACGAAACGTCTGAATGCCCCTTTGCCATAGTTATCGTCCAGATCATTCCAGGGGTCAAGAACTCGCACGGAACCATCATCTCCTATTCCAGTGAAAGTGTAGATCAAATGAGTACAAAGTGTAGGGTCGATTTGTTCCACATCGAATTTTCCCAGACCTTGCCGGTAGACTGCCCAACTGCCGTAGTAGCATACGATTTTATCTATAGAAGAAAATTTTATTTAAAATTTATTTTATACTATACTGATTCTTATTCGTAATGATTAAATAAAGAACAGTATGTATCTGCAAAATACTCCATACAATAATTAAATATGAATACAAATCCCTCAGTAACAAGTGTATTTTATACTTTGAGAATGACGACGATCGGTTTACAACGATAAATAATCAGTGATGTACTATCACATTTTGACGCAACAAACTCTTGAAATTTTACGCACGTATATATATTTTGTCAACCATTTTTACGTGAAGATACGTTTTTACAATCTGTCCCATGGGAGTGCTGTCTAAGAAAAATTGACCAGCATAATATCTTACGTGTAAATAACTGTTTAGATGTAAATATTTCAACAGTGAATTTCTGTAACTTACTTACTATGAACATATGTTAAGTGTTGAAATTAAATTTTATAAATATCATAAATAACGAAGACAGATTTGTGAAAAATTCATGAATCTCACTGGGAAATGAACCCAGGGCCTTCCGATATCTATCTGTATCAACTGAGTTATGAGACTCCCATGAAATTCTTGAATTTTTCACACGTCGCAAACATGAGTGATATTCAGGAATTTTTCACAAATCTGTCTTCGTTATTTATAAGATTCATATATATATATATATATATATATATATATATATATATATATATATATAAAATTTCATAATTTTATGAGAAAAGTGGATTTTTTTACAATTCCGAAATAATTGTTCGTCCCATGTAATTTTGCACCACAAACCAAGGCTTCGGCGATAATACATACACCACTGTAAACAAAAATAAGGTGAATATGTCTAATATATAGTGCGCAACAAAAACCAGAATGTATGAGTATGAGATTTTAAATATGTGCAGAAATTTGCTATGTTACAACTTTTAGATCAAAACTACAAGAATAAAAACTAGTTCAAAATTTAATTTAGCATTAAAATAAAGTTGAAACAGTACATCTGAAGCACGAGATATTCTAAAAATAAAATGTTACAAGTCCGTTAAAAATCAGACGGCCATGTAAATAAAACACAGTATCAACGTAGCACTAAAAATGCACGCTTTAAGAACCAAACACTTAATTTATCGCATTCAGCACATCGAAATGATGTTCTTGTAGCCCTTTTTGTTAACAACCTGCATATCTTATGCCAGCTTTATTATACGGAAGGTCATGTGTTGGCCATATAAATAAATTATTATTGTTGTCTCTAATGTCCATACATTTATTAAATTGAATTTTTCTGGTGCGCCTAAGGTTTTTATAACTTCCCTTTCCACAGGCATATTCTAAACTTTTCAAGGCCAAGTTATTTTATCCTAACTATAAACTTTAACCAGAAATGCATATGATTTATGAATTTTAAATATACAATGCCATTTAATAAAGCGGTTCCTAAAATATAGGACCGAACTTTTATATTTTAAATGGGAACACATATTTTTTGTTTGTTTATTCGCAAGCGAATTACGATTTTTTTTAAGAGAAAAACATATTAACTTTCATTTTGAGTCTAGTTAGATAAGAAATCCATTACTATAAGATAATATTTTTAAACGTCTGGTTTTAATAATTTAATACTACTCAAAAATAATTTATGGACTTCTTTCTGAGTTCCATGTGACTAAGCTGTATAATTTATCGTGAATAATTCAAACGTGAAATTTCTATGCACCATACCATGTACTCATCTAGATAAAAAGTCAGTTTTACCTTTGACATTATAATCTACCGCTCTAATCCTACCCCTGTTCCTGTATAAAATTTCTTATATTACATCCCACTGGAAAAACAATCTCAAATGAGTTAATACTGCAGATACTAAAAAAAAATCATCCATAACATTTTTAAGGTATGAAATTACCCACGACAACGAATACACTCATATTTTTAACTAGATTATACCATCCTCACTAGTAATAAATCAAGAAGATACTTCCTGTAGAATATTCCTCTCTAATGACGAACCTACTTGCACCACCACAAAATACAACTGATAATAACATAGGAGAACCAAACTCACTAAATCCCGAACTAACACATCCCAAATTCATTCCACCAGCAACATCAAGTCAATCTGAAGAAAACGACCTTCAATAGCAAGAGTTAACAGTGAATCCATTATAATTGACCAAACTCTATCCCAAAATAGCTACATAAACGCATCAGATAAATCTACACCAAAGCAAACCAAAAAGAAAAAAACGAAGAATTATGAATAAATCTCAAAATTCCACATCTAATATACTATTGGATGAATTGCCGAAACCAGCACAGGATTTAATGAAAAAAAAAACCCAGTAACTTCCCTCTATCTTATAGTCTCCTCATAGATTTTATTGAAAACGAAAAACATACAAATGCTACCAACCCAGTCGAATTATCAGCTATAATATCCCGAGGACATTGATAATTAAGAAATAATTTTATGACAGCAAGCAACGTGCTTGAGGAAGTGTGATAAAATTATAAGCATTTATCAATGATCGAGGGGTATTCGGTGAGAATTTTTTTTGCAGTTTTAACATTAAATTTGCCTAAAATATGTATTTGACAGAATTTTTGTGACTAAAATAGCCCAAGAGTTGTCACTAGTAGCTATGAACGTGAATGTCGCTATGAATATGTTCAGTGTGAAGTGTGCAATGAGAATGAGAATGAGACCTCTTTGAGTGAGATCAAAGAGAAGAAGATAAGACATACAAAAGTCTATAAATATTCTCCACATTTAGTTTTTTATTTAATACAGTATGTTTTGATATGTTTTCTTCTATAATTTTGTTGATTAAATCGTCATTTTAGCAACTTAATGACATTTGTGATAATGATCGAGGGGTATTTGGTGAGAATTTTTTTTGCAGTTTTAATATTAAATTTTTCTAAAATTTGTATTTGACAGAATTTTTGTGTCTAACATAACCCAGTAGATGTCACTAGTAGCTATGAACGTGAACATGGCTATGAATATGGTCAGTGTGAAGTGTGCAATGGGAATGAGACCTCTTTAAGACCAAAGAAAAGAAGATAAGACATACAAAAGTCCATAAATATTCTCCACATTTAGTTTTTTATTTAATACAGTATTTTTTTATGTGCTTTCTTCTATAATTTTGTTGATTAAATCATCATTTTCATTGACAGTGTGAAAATGATATTTTTAAATTAAAACAATTAATCTTTAATTATATGTCAAAAACTGTTTGTTACTTAGCAACTTAGTGACATAAGTGATAATTGTCTTAGGATAATTATCAGTGTAAGTTTGTTTTGATTGGTTACTTTCGCACACGTGGTCAGCAATAAAGGGATTCAATTGGATATTTTTTTAACCAAAAAATTTTCAGTGTAAGTTTGTTTTGATTGGTTACTTTCGAACACGTGACCAGAAATAAAGGGATTCAATTGGATATTTTTTTTAACCAAAAAAAAATTCATGGTTATAACATAGTTGGCTCATTTATGAAATATAGTCTTTATCATTTTCAACTCTATATCAATTTTATATGAAAGAAATAGTGTAATTAAACCGTATAGAGAATAAAATGTTCTTTAATATTTATAATAAGATAAAATGTCAAAAAATTATATTTAACTGCGTTTTTTTCAAGAAAAATCGTTAAGAACTTCAAATAAGGTTACTTCTGGTTGACCAATTGTAACCAAAATCTAATTAATTCTTCATGTGGATGTAAAGAAGAGGAATGCTGAAGAATTATAATTTTTAAAAATGTAGAGTTTGAGATATCGGCAAAGTAATTTTTATCACACACACATATGATACGAAATAATAAAATCGTATTCTAAGGACCCCAAAAGGTGCTTGTTCATTGCAACTTATCAATTTTTTTTTTTTTGAATGAAGACAATACCTTTCTCATTTAAAGATGACGGAAGGTAAAAATTGAAATGGCGGGAGCAATTGTGCTCGTTATATCAGATTTTTGTATTTGTTTTTTTTATTTATGAAATGTTAATATTCTTACCTGGTGCAGCCTCAAAAGCTTGAAAAAATAGGACAGACAAAATAG
This sequence comes from Ophonus ardosiacus, assembly GCA_943142095.1. NCBI lineage: Eukaryota > Metazoa > Arthropoda > Insecta > Coleoptera > Carabidae > Ophonus > Ophonus ardosiacus. The sequence continues at coordinate 35,804,399 of OW964826.1, read as the reverse complement.
CTGAAACTGCCAAAACTCCTCTCATGGCTCACCTGATTGTAATTTAACTTAGCTTCTAATATGTTGTCAGAGATGTGAAAGTATTTTTCTTAGTTTAGCGAAAGTATCTTCTGCAATGTGCATTGTAGTTCCATATGAGTTAGTTTTATAGGGTGAAATAAAAAATATCTTATCTAAATGCACACAATAAAAATTTTTACACTAAATTTTTGGTGTTTGAAAGATTTTGCCGTAATTTATATAAACAATAGAGATAATATTTTTACTTGTTACTGCCAGAGCCGTACTTACATGTATTATTATGATGGAACGAAGGTTTTGAAACTGAATCCGGCCAATTCGGCCATTTTAATGTTTCAATTTTTTTTTTAATTTGACATTATAGCCCTAGATGTTGTGGGTCACGGTAAAAATATTTATTTTACAGAACAATATGTCCATATGTATATAAGTAGTTTTATAAAATAAATTATACCAAACCAATAACAATATATAATTTATCCAATACTTTCTAATAATAACGCCATAATAACTAGGTGATTTTAAATAAATAATGTTGTGTATAACTAAGTGAGTTAAAAATAGTACGTCACGCTGTCGCCTTAAAAATCCATATGCCAATATCATACTGCATGTACACGCCTTACTCTGCACTACTTTTTTAATTAAAATTTTAAACACATGTTTAAACCATAAGTCAATGATATTATAATAGATATTTACACACCAAGTGAGCTAAGGTAATGTTTATTCATGAGAAGAAAGTTTCTTCGAGTGAATAAACATTCTTAGCTCACGTGGTTTGTACAATATTTTATTCAATTTTGACGAAATACTAATAAAAACCATTAAAATATTTAATTTTGACAAAATAAAAAACTGATCAGTTAGTAGGCTGAGCATGACAATCGTCGCTGATAGACGTCAAGTCATGTATTTAAAATGCTTTATTTTTTGCCATTTGTGCCTTGAAAAATAATGAAAATGGCTGATAATGTCTGATAAATATTATGGTAAGTGTTATTTTCGTACCTGATTTTATTTTAAATGCATTATTTGTTGCAGAGTGAGTTAAAATTTTGTATACAATAAATTAAAATAACAAAGTAAACTAATTATCATTATTAGGACCAGTATTTTCACTTATAGTTAAGCTGTTTGTTAACTGTCAGTTAAAATGAAAAGAAACACAATAATTGCAGCAGACCTGAAAACAAAACCGCTAAAACATATAATAGAAGAGGGTCAATTAAGATAGTAAAATAATAAAACGCATTTATGAAGCAAGACAGACTGGTCAAAAGAAAAGAGGAGGACCTATCAGGACATGAGAGCAAAATGTTAAACTCGCTGTCGAGGACCGAGGAGGAAATTGAAGGAATATTAAAAAATTCAAGGAAATTAGGAACGAATGGAAAGATTTTTAGAACAAGAATCCGAAAGAAAACACACCACCTCAACAAGCTTGACACCGAAGGGTACCATAGGCTGCTAGATTAAGTAAGTAAAATGAAAAATGTAGCATCGATATAATAGCATAAGTTGTAAAAATTACATGTCAATTTTAGATGTGATATTTTTGTTACAGTTCTGACAGTTAACAAACTGTTTAACTAGACATGAAAATACCGGGTTTAAATCGTATTACATTTTCCGCTTTTATCAACTGTCAAATTTTGCAGAAAATAATTTCAATATTTACTTTTACTGCGTGAAATATTTGACAAAGTAACATATCTGTTTTGCCATAAAACCAGTTTGTTATCATGAATATATAATTTATATGTACCTATAGTATAGGTATGTTCTTTATTGACCAAACTTTCTCTCTTCACGGAAACAATCCTCGCCGAAAAAAGTGTTACGTATAACTTTAATGCCTCATTCCTCGATAAATATTAGTACGGCTCTGAGGTTCATTTTTCAATGTACTGGCAAGTGTCAGTTAAGGCTCTGTGAAATTAATCCTTATGGTAAACACCTATTTCTGTTTTTCAATGTATTGTTAGCGTTAGCAACAGGATAAGTCTTAGGTAAACAAGAGGTTCACGTAACAGCGCCTCATATGCAACTCTGGCACAATTCCAGTCTTAAATGTACTCTTACTGCAAATTAAATCAAACAATAAATTTGTTTGTAATGTCTTCGATTCAGTACTGTCAATAACTATTAACCACACTTTAAATGTGTTCAAAATGACAAGTGATCCCATATGAACATAGTACTATCAATCAAAAACACATTTTCATTACCATAGGATTTATCTTTTGGGTAATTTTAATCTGCTATGTAGTTAGATATGTTAACAAGTGATTGAAAACCTGGCCCTGTTTGGTTTTAAATTATTTTGTTATTGCGTTTCTAACAACAGTGTGTAGTATTAGAGATAAAATGACTATTTCTTCTCTTAATATAACGACATTAATATGAAAATAATGTCCTGTCTATCATGTATACTTTCAGTGTCATTGAAGTTTTTTTTGTAATTGTTATCTTGATAAATATTGTAGGAAAATACAGAGTACATATGTATTTATGTATAACATGAAACCGTTTTAGTACTTGTCAGAACTTGTAAAAATTATTTTATTATATCCTATTGCTTTATAAGATATGCTTGCGCATTTTTTAGAACAATGTAATAAATACTACTCTTATGATATATCAGTTACATGATATAAAATTTTATTATTTACGCTTAAGGGCATAAGGTTGGTTTAAAAATTATAGTGATGCTATCTTAAGCTATAATGTTTTAAATACTTCTCTTATTGACATAACAATTACTTAATTCTATTTATATTTACGGTAAGGGGCTTAAGATTGATTTTAAAAAATTGTAGTGATGCTATCTCACAGCAAACCAGGGTTTTGGGGTTTTATTGGGCTTTTCTTTAGTATTTTTTTTTTAATTTACAATATAATTACTTTATATAGTACAACAGTTTTTTTTATGATTATTTATTAAATACAAAATCACCTGTCAATAATATTTGTTGTTGTTATAAAGCTTACTTTTTACATATTTTTTACAATCATAGCATACTATATTTCTCCCTGCTTTCTTTAGCTGATGTTCATTACTCATTATTAAGGCATCTATTAGGCTGTCTGGACAGTCGAGAAGATCTGGTTCAAAAGGATGTTTCTTCGTGAAACATATCTGCTTCTGCATTTACATCACTGCAAACAAAATGACGAAGAATTATTTGAAATAGTACTATTACTATTATTTCCTTTTTCCTTTTTTTGGAGAATAATCTAAATATCTCGTTCTTAGTTGATCAGTGTGTTTCTTCTTTATCTTTTGTTCCATTACTACTTCGTATGACACCTCTCCGTTTCTTTTTTCAACTACTCCTGGTTTCCAACCTTTCATTTCATTTTTAATCCAAACATAATCTGATTTAAATTCTCTTAAATATTATATCTTTTCGTGATAGTCGCCTAAAAAAATATTGTGTGCACCTCGGCTTAAAAGTTCTTTTTTACAACTTTAATACACAAATAACTATTTTTTCCCTCTTCCCAGTTTCAATTTGGCGCCAATTTTCATATCTGTTTAACTTTTGGTTTGCATATTCTGTTCCTTCACTTTATAAATTTACATTTTTTGCTTTTCCGGCAGAGCTTCACCTGTCGTCATGGTGAAAGCATCGTTGGTTTTTATTTCATCGTTCCTACTATGATAACCAATAAATTCTGGATTTAAAATAATCAAATAAATAAATAAAATAAATATATCATCACGGCATATTACCCATTTCTGGGTGTGCCAGTATCTACAACAATGTGGACATGTAATGATGACGATATATTTTACCGTGTAGGCGCTTACCAGGCGTCACCTCACGGGCACTCATAGCTGGTTTGGAGAGTACACCACAGGGGTCACTTTTGTGCCATTTAAAATTTGAAATATTTGGTGTCTGTTAGCGACCAGACACACAGGCACTCGGCCACGGGACCCCATAAAATAATCAAATAATATGTGTAAATATTTATAACTGGATTTCCTAAAGGAAAAAAAATGGTGTTTTTTAGTGAGTTGAAAATTTGTATTACATGATTTTTTTTTTCATTTTATAACTTTTATGTATTTTCTTTATGGGCTAATTGTTGTCCGGAACGTTCAAATCGGTACGTATTAAACTATATGGAACATTAAGACCTGGAAATCATTCGACATTATAGATTAATCAAATTTTTCGTAATTAACAATTATTTAAATTTATTTTCAAATCTATTGTTCAAATACTGAAATGGTACTTTTATAAAAGACACAATAGAATGCACAAAAATCAGAACTTTATCACTGCTATTTATTTATAACATTCCTGGTTCACCATTGTACAGCAACTAACTCAGGGAAAAACGGGAATTATCACTCAATGATATAACCAATTAATCACGTAAACGACCTTACATCCAATAATTTTTTCTCCGTCAAATTATATTTTACACTTATAACACCGCTTATCGTACTCCATATTTCAACAGCGCTAAATATGTATTTCTTTTTGTCACAGTCGGTAATTTGGTTCATTATTAACCACTAATTCATGCAAAATACATAAGACAAAATAATTTTAACCATATAGACATAATGATCTAAAGTTATGCAGTGATGTTAATGAAGCTCTCACAAAATTCTATGATTTGCTAGACAATGTTTTTCAGAGATGTGTTCCTAAAATACGTAAAAAAATTCACGTTATCCGTGGTTTACCAAACAAATCATAAACAATATTAAACTCAAAGCTAAAGCTCACAAGCTCTACAAGTTACATAATGATGAATATCAGTACAATAAATTTAAAGAACTGAGATCAAAAGTAAAAACCGATATTAAAGTAGCTTATCGCAACTTTATATCTAATGCTGAACATAATATTGCTAGCGACCCAAAAAAATTTTGGTCATTCATAAATAAAATGAAACAGATTACTTTAATAGTGTTTATTCACCAGATAATCAAAGCATTGATTTTAATAACATCTCGTCAGATTCAATAACTTTTGATCAACTTAACAATAATTTGGTTACTAGGAATGATACTAATGACGCCATAGATAAGCTCAAAGTTTTCACTTCTTCTGGTCCTGATAATTTTCCAGCATTTATACTAAAGTGTTGTCGAGATATTTTTATTAACACCTTCGCTGCCATGGCAGACACCGGTGTCCGCTGGTATTTTTATTAATAACTAATTAATGAATAAAGATCAAATAAAAATAAAACTACCAGACAATTTTGAAATGACCGCTTGGCAGCGAAGGTGTTAAACCTCTTTTTATTATTTTCAATATGTCTCTCAGTACTAGTACTTTTCCCATTGCCCTAAAAAATCCCTTGTGTCTCCTATTATTAAATCTGGTGATCCCCACAATGTAGAGAATTATAGACCTATTTGTATATTATCCAACATTGCAAAATGTTTTGGAAAAATTCTCTGTAAACAAATTTAGAATCATGTTTCTAGCTCCATCACCCCCTGTCATCATGGTTTTGTGAGTGGAAAGTCCACTTGCACTAATTTAGTCAATTTTACCGAATCTGTTGCTAAATCACTAAACAAAAATACTCAAGTGGACGTAATTTACACGGACTTTGCTAAGGCCTTTGACAAGGTAAATCATGAAATCTTGCTTTGGAAACTTCAGCATCAATTTAGTTTCTCGCCTGTTTTAATTATTTTTTTCAGATCTTATATTAAGTATCGACAGAATTATGTTTACTGTAATGGCTGTAAGTCTAAAATTTTCTTGTCTTCTTCTGGTGTTCCATAAGGGTCTAATCTTGGTCCATTATTTTTTAAACTTTTTTTAAATGATATTACTACCCATGTTAAACATTCTGAATTATTGTTATATGCTGATTACTTGAAAATCTTTGAAATTATTAATACACATTAAAATTATTTACTTCTTCAGTCTGACGTTGCCAATATTCATAAATGGTCAGTTGCGTCACATTTACATTTAACATTAATAAATTCAAAGTAATGACATATTCTACGAAATTGAATCCTATTTGTTATGTTTATAATATGGAAAATGTACCTCTCGTAAGAGTCACGCAATATAAGGATCTGGGTGTCATTTTTGATCCAAAGCTAACTTTCTCACTACATACTAATTTTTTGGTCACATCTTCATACAAAATGTTAGGTTTTGATATCAGAAATTCTTTATATTTTACTAATTTAAAGACACTCAAATCCTTATATTACTCGTTTCTTCGCTCCAAGCTTGAGTATTGCCTTGTGGTTTGGAATCCTATGTATAATAAACAAAGTGATGAAATTAAACGAATACAGAGAAAGTTTGTTAAATTCTGAGCACGTAAATTTTGTATTTCTTTCAATTACCTTACATATAGTTATACCAACTTTATACAGGATTTCAATATGCTTACTCTTGAGAGTCGACACAATATTATATCTTGCGTATTTCTTTACAAACTTATCCATGGCCACATTGATGATATCTCAGGTTTGGAAAATATAAATTTTGCTGTACCACGTACTCAAATTAGGTCTAAAAGTATAAAATACACATTTAAACTACCATTAACAACAACTAATTATGAACTTAAAGCGCCTGTTAGGAGAATATATCATATTTTTAATAATCATGTTCCCAACACAGACATTGATATATTTAATTTTAGTCTGATACAATTTAAAAATTGTTTAACTGCGTAGTTTGATACAATTTAAAAACTGTTTAACTGCTTGTTTTTCATAGGATTAGAATTATTATGTTTTTTTTTTTGTCTTTTTTCTATTGTACATTTACGTTTAAATAGGGTTGCCAACTTTACAAAATTACAGAAAAGGACATATCATTATTTCATTACATTACATAAAATGTGAAATAATTATTTCATTTTCATATTTATAAAAAGAAAAATATCATTAATAACAAAATTTACTATAAAAGGACAAATCGCGTCCTTTCCTGGTTTAAAAAAGGAGAAGGACAAAATATGCTCAAAAAAGAACTGTCCTATCCAAAAAAGGTCAGTTGGCAACCCTACGTTTAAACTATATTTTCTTTGTATTCTGTACATATTTTCCCAGCCCTCAGTAATTGGGATACTTCTCTGTATCCTGTTGAGCGGCTGCTAATGAATAAATAAATAATATAGACATTTATGTTCATTTACTTTCTAAACATATTGTCCTATAATTATTTTCTGTTACAAGATAAAAATAGGGCCCTCCACTCCAATTTTTTATTATTTTAAATGAAAGTTTGTTTAATTTTGAAGCAATTTGTAATGTTAAAAAGTCATAATAGATTTTAGTTCAACTGCATTTGATTTTTAAAGAAACCTATAGCTATTTTTTCGCACCAGTTTCTGTAGTAGGCTCCGCGAGAAAGATAGCAATCGTTGTGACGTAGATGTATAGATGCTTAAAATCGCTAATATTTCAAAAACTAACAATTTTTAAAAAACTTTTATTGTCTCAATCATGATTTTATCTTATCTACTTTCAATATAACTAATTTTTTACTTAATTTTCTGTTATGGTGGAGGACCATATTGCTTATTTTAGGAATGATGAGCAATTCAATATAGAAGTTAATATGAAATAACTCTATTTCAAATTGATATTATCGAATAATTTAGAATTTTTCGTTTAATGTTTTTAACTATTTTCTTCCTGATATGATAGAAGTTATTGTTCGATCATTATAGTTTGATCGCATTTCACCATCTTCTTAAATGTGTGAAAACACTGAAAAACATAGTTCGTTGATTTGTGATATAAATTTCTTAGGATATTTAACGATGAGTTCTCATGTTAGAATTACTTCGTAATTCGTAATTGTGATAAAATGATGAACAAAAGAAGTTATTTGAAAGAAAACTTGGGCTGTACCAATATCAATTCGTCGCAGTAGAAGCACGAAGAAATGAGGACGTGAAGAAACAATTACAAGTACAACGACGAATTGTTTGTGTATTGCCTCGTATGATGAATTCTGGAGTCAGAACGGAGAAAGTGATGTCGTACCACGTACATTACGAACAGGTTGGTGACGATGTCTTATAATAATGTATTATATACAAACGGTTTACTTGCATTATATTTAATTATATATATTTTCTCAAAATTGTTTGTTGGACATGTTAAGTTTCGAATGAACACTCTTCATTTGCACGAAGTTATATGTTCTGGCGACCTTGACTATTACAAACTGAGAAACATAATATTTCATTAATTGGAAAAATACTACCCTTTTTTTAGTTTAAGTTCTGTATTTTTTATTTTAACCCAACGTTTCGGCACCATAAACTGGTGCCTTCTTCAGGGGATACAATGACATAAATATAAGAAATAATAAAAACAAGTAACCAAGGTAACAAGAAATGTTCATAAATGTTACCTTTTTTATGTATACAATTTTCTAGACAATATATGCATGTCCGGCAATAACATGGATGGCGAACATGCATCTTCTCAAGAAAAAATCTCCTTTTGCCAGAGGAAAAACCGTCCCAAAAACTGGCAGAGAAGTGATCTGTAAAACTCAGAGACGCTTTATCGGTAGCGAAATACCGCAGCCGTACTCTTTATTAACAGATGTTAGAAAAAGTTTAGAAAAAATTGTAAACATATTACAAATTACAACATATTTAATATTGGAAGCCATGCGCGACTAAGTTCTAATCCGTCACAATGATTGAGATTGATATTTCTTGTTTTATAAATCTCAATGGCTTCTCTAATTAATCTGTTGTTAAGTCGAGTAGGTCTTGCAATTATTTTCGTATCTTCAAATTTAATTTGGTGGAATTCTTCCAAGGCATGTTCTGCAACGGACGATTTCTCAGGCTGGTTCAATCTGATCGATCGATGATGTTCGCTAAATCTTGTAGAGACAGTTCTACCAGTCTGGCCGATGTAAACTCTCTCGCAGACACATGGAATTCTGTAAATCACTGATGATGAAGAGGGATGACGTCTTTCACTTGTTTCAACATATGACGAAGTTTAACATATGATGAAAACGAAATTTTCAAGTTCTTCTTACGAAGAATTCTACTAATCTTGTCCGTTACGTTTTTAACATAAGGAAGTGATGCATATAGTACGTTCCTTTCTTCTTCATTGTTTGTTGTTCTTTTTGCCTTAATACATTTTTCAATCGTAGACACAGAATATCCAGTCTTCATAAAAATATTTTTAATTTCACTCATCTCTTCTTTTAATTTATCTGCATGGCAAATATCTGTAGCTCTTCTTATCAGACATTTTATAGTGCCAAATTTCTGTGAAGGATGGTGGTGTGAATTAGCATTAATATATAGATTTGTGTGCGTTGGCTTCCTGTAGAATGAATAAAGTAAGGAACCATCTTCTCTTCTTTCCAGTAAAACATCCAGGAAAGGAATAATGCCTTTTTCTTCTACTTCTACGGTAAAATTAATATTTTCATGGATGTTATTCAAATGGTTTAAGAAAATCGATAAGTTTTGACGTCCATGGGGCCAAATAGCAAAGACGTCATCAACATATCGTAATAACAATAATAATAATAAGTTTATTTAACATAAAGTTATTTACATACATAATTATTACATTTCAAACGAAAATAATATTGCTATACATTACTTTTAATAAATTCAATACATTTTTTTTTTAAACTAGACAACTTAGACTCCTTTTTTGTTAATTCCGGAAGACTATTGTACAGTTTAAATCCTTTGATATTTAGTGAATTTTCTGAACTAGTTTTATATACAGTTTCTACATTTAAATCAAATTTATTTCTTAACCATAGAGAAGGTTTCAACGTAGAAGATTCCAAAGCTAATTCTTCAAAGAACTCCATATAATAATTAGCTATGGAAGGAGACAGAGGATTACCCATAGCAACACCATCTACTTGCTTATAATATTCTTTGTTAAAAATGAAGAAGGATTAAGTTAAACAATGTCGAAAAAGTTTCACAATGTCTTCAGAAAAATGTCTTTCCAGCAACTTTAGGGTGTCTTTTATAGGAATCTTCGTGAATAATGAAGAGACATCAAAACTCACAAGTAGATCTCCAGATGAGATATGTCGGTCCTTGATAATTTCAATTGTCAAATTGACATTTAAGATGAAGAAAATTGGGAATGACATCTTTATCCCTACATCTCTTCAAAAACACAAGGTCGCAAAGTCTAAACGTCTTCTTCTTGCTTATGTTCTGGTAGATCTTCATATGCTTAAAAATATCCTCACCATAGAGGTTTTTCAAATTATTAAAATATCTTTCAGAACTCATATTATTAATTGGAAAAATACTACCCTTTCTTTAGTTTAAGTTCTGTATTTTTTATTTTAACAGAACGTTTCGTTTAATAAATTAGTAATAAATTTAAGCAATGAGTTGCTTTCGGATTACCAGAAGAAGAAGCTGAAGAAGTTCACGTAGAAACGGCTAAGATTTTGAAAATGTCGCGTCCTTTAAAAAATAATCTGCCGAAGAGTGAACTTAGAGCTCTTAAAGATTTACGTAACAACGAAAATTTGATAATATTACCTGCAGATAAAGGGAAAGCAACAGTAGTCATGAATAAAGATGATTATATTCAAAAAGCCAACTTTGTATTAGAAGATCCTGCCTACATAAAAGTGTCGAAAAATCCCTTAAGCACTGTTAAATATCATACTACTAAATTATTGAAACAATCAAGCTTAGATAAAGATATTATCAAGAATCTTATTCCACAAGACCCTTATGTTCCTCGATTTTATGGTTTACCAAAAGTACATAAGAAAGATGTACCACTCCGCCCCATTGTGAATTGTATTAATTCTTGTACATGTAATTTATCTAAATATTTAGATAATCTACTTAGACCTTATATTGGAAAATCATCATCCTATGTCAAGAATCCTAACAATTTATTGAAATTATCAAGGACCGACATATCTCATCTGGAGATCTACTTGTGAGTTTTGATGTCTCTTCATTATTCACGAAGATTCCTATAAAAGACACCCTAAAGTTGCTGGAAAGACATTTTTCTGAAGACATTGTGAAACTTTTTCGACATTGTTTAACTTAATCCTTCTTCATTTTTAACAAAGAATATTATAAGCAAGTAGATGGTGTTGCTATGGGTAATCCTCTGTCTTCTTCCATAGCTAATTATTATATGGAGTTCTTTGAAGAATTAGCTTTGGAATCTTCTACGTTGAAACCTTCTGTATGGTTACGATATGTTGATGACGTCTTTGCTATTTGGCCCCATGGACGTCAAAACTTATCGATTTTCTTAAACCATTTGAATAACATCCATGAAAATATTAATTTTACCGTAGAAGTAGAAGAAAAAGGCATTATTCCTTTCCTGGATGTTTTACTGGAAAGAAGAGAAGATGGTTCCTTACTTTATTCATTCTACAGGAAGCCAACGCACACAAATCTATATATTAATGCTAATTCACACCACCATCCTTCACAGAAATTTGGCACTATAAAATGTCTGATAAGAAGAGCTACAGATATTTGCCATGCAGATAAATTAAAAGAAGAGATGAGTGAAATTAAAAATATTTTTATGAAGACTGGATATTCTGTGTCTACGATTGAAAAATGTATTAAGGCAAAAAGAACAACAAACAATGAAGAAGAAAGGAACGTACTATATGCATCACTTCCTTATGTTAAAAACGTAACGGACAAGATTAGTAGAATTCTTCGTAAGAAGAACATGAAGATTTCGTTTTCACCATATGTTAAACTTCGTCATATGTTGAAACAAGTGAAAGACGTCATCCCTCTTCATCATCAGTGATTTACAGAATTCCATGTGTCTGCGAGAGAGTTTACATCGGCCAGACTGGTAGAACTGTCTCTACAAGATTGAGCGAACATCATCGATCGATCAGATTGAACCAGCCTGAGAAATCGTCCGTTGCAGAACATGCCTTGGAAGAATTCCACTAAATTAAATTTGAAGTTACGAAAATAATTGCAAGACCTACTCGACTTAACAACAGATTAATTAGAGAAGCCATTGAGATTTATAAAACAAGAAATATCAATCTCAATCATTGTGACGGATTAGAACTTAGTCGCGTATGGCTTCCAATATTAAATATGTTGTAATTTGTAATATGTTTACAATTTTTTCTAAACTTTTTCTAACATCTGTTAATAAAGAGTACGGCTGCGGTATTTCGCTACCGATAAAGCGTCTCTGAGTTTTACAGATCACTTCTCTGCCAGTTTTTGGGACGGTTTTTCCTCTGGCAAAAGGAGATTTTTTCTTGAGAAGATGCATGTTCGCCATCCATGTTATTGCCGGACATGCATATATTGTCTAGAAAATTGTATACATAAAAAAGGTAACATTTATGAACATTTCTTGTTACCTTGGTTACTTGTTGTTTTTATTATTTCTTATATTTATGTCATTGTACCCCCTGAAGAAGGCACCAGTTTATGGTGCCGAAACGTTGGGTTAAAATAAAAAATACAGAACTTATACAAAAAAAGGGTAGTATTTTGCCAATTAATAATATGAGTTCTGAAAGATATTTTAATAATAATATTTCATATAAAATTTTACTTATTGTTTGTTGTAGACTATTTCCTGACAGCCAAAATTCAAGATTAGACTCTTGTGTTGAATAAGGTTCATTTTGGTCAGTACTTCAGGGTGGAAACAAAAATTGGAAACACAACTCTCGGAATTTATTACAGATACAAAACAAAATGTTCAGATAAAGTTTTTAATATGTATTTTGGAATCATCCCTTCTAATTCAACAAGTAAAATAATTATAAAAATTGTAATTGTATTTTGTCAGTTTTTACGTTTATAATAAATGTTTGTTCTGAATTTAGTACCATTTATTAATTGAAAACATAACATATTTTGGCGAAGAGGATAGTGAAAACATCTACATACCTATATAAAATAGTCATAATAATCGTTGTGTCAGTACGTAAAAATTTCAACGAAAATGGTTCATGTTGGTCAGATAGTCATTCAATCCTGATATAGTCAGTTCCTAAGGAACAATCTGAGAAGACATATGAAGAATTGGTTAAAATACTTAATGACCATTTTTCACCAAAACACTCAATAATCAGCGAAAGATTTAAGTTTAATAAAAGATACCAAAAGTTCGGTGAAACAATTGGAGATTATATAGTGAGTCTCAAACAATGGGGTCATACCACATTTTCCAATTTATTTTTTTTCTGAAAGTATACTTAAAACCACTTACAGAAATATATATTTTATGTCACATAAGTTTCTAGTTTTACAGGAATAATTTTTTAAAGTTTATATTAAATTTCCAATGACGTCATGGTTTTGCGACCGTGGCCGTAGTCCCTCCTATCGAATAAAAATGGAACTACGTTTGACGTTTATGTTATTTGATTTGAAAGCAAACGTGACAGCAAGTTATTTTGTACTGGTGCTTTTGTTTTTATTGTATATTGAATAATTTAATTTTACAAATTAATCTCAAGGTTTAGGAATACGAACAAAAACTTTATTTTTGCTTCTCAACGAGATGTTCTCGCAAGACGGCACAGAACAATATTATGCAACCATGGTAATATCTAAATCACACATAATTTGTATTTATTAGAAAATTTCGTTATGTGTACTTACATTTAAACAAAAACAACTTGTTGCAAAGATATTTACTTTGAAAATGTTGGTTATGTTCGAAAAATGTGACATCTCTGCGCTGCGCTGACATTCATGTACAGTACGTGTACGAGTACATGTGTGCGTGACTATCATTGTATGTGTGTACAAAACCATGACGTCACAAAATAAGACTCAAAATGTTTAGAAAGAAAATCATGAATGAAAAGTATAAGAATATTACATATTTTTCATGTATATATGTATAAAATTATGTAATTTTTTTAATTATATAAAAAAAATCAATATATATATTTTTTTTGGTATGACCCCATTAGCAAAAAAATGTAATTTTGATACATTTTTCGACGATGCTTTACGTGATAGACTTGTATGTGGCCTATGTGCAGAAGCAATACAAAAGAAGTTACTGTTAGAATCAGAATTAACATTCGCGAAAGAATGTGAGTTGGCTTTAGCTATGGAGTTAGCCCATGAACAATGCAGAATTATGCATCCTGTATCAGTAGTATACGTAAAGTCATATAAAAATGTAATCAGTAAACCTTTCTCCAGTCAAAATCAGAAGTACAGAGAAAACAGTTGGTCTTCAACGGTAAAGAAACAGTCTACGTGTAAAAAGCCTGAATTACATTACACTTTTTCTGGCTAAATTCGAAGCTAGATTTAAGAAACTTTTTTCGGCTAGAAAGCAAACTAGATTTCATCCAAGTTAATATGGCGTCGTTTAAACCAAACAGCTGATGCATGAAATCAGTGTAACCAACTATTTTCACACCTTGACACTTGTGGAAAAAATGGATAAGGAAGCGAAATTACGGAAATTATTAAAAATTTATTAAATATATAATTTATATAACAGAATATTTAAGACAAACAGTAGGATTTGATCTTGTGATTGGTTGTTACGTCGTGATAGAAGAAGCTTAGGTGCGTGCACTTTTGTGGAAAATGAACTTCTTTTAGAAGATAAAAGTTCTTATGAAAACTATTTACGAATGAACAATGAGAATTTTGAGAAACTGCTTGGTGTAGTGGAATACAGAATTAAAAAGAATGACATTCAATTTCGCCAAATTATTTCTGCACGATATAGGTTAATGGTAACTTTGAGATATCTTGGAATATTGGCGTGTTAACCTAAAACAGGCAAATATCTTGTACTTTTAACTCATTTATTTAATATAAATTACCTTAAATAAAACGGGTTGTAATTCAAAAGGAGCTACCAAACTTTTAACCACTTCGGGTGTCCACTTTTTAGATGACATTATGAAAGTATAAATAATTTAAGTGATTATATGGTATGTACTTTTAAATCCAAACAAAATATTTTGACGTTTATATATACGTTGGCATCATTGAAGTAAGCACTCACTGCGCAGGTCTAGTGCGAAACTTGGTTGAAAAATAGCGTCGGATCTAGCTTGGAAAAAAGTTAGAAAAAGTTCTAGTGTGAAACTTGGACGCGTTAAATCCTGATTTACATTACACTCTTTTTCTGACTAAAATCTAGTTCCAATTTAGGTACTAGATTTTAGCCAGAAAAAGTGTAATGTAATTCAGGCTTAAGTCAGATGAAGAAATAAGCAGGTGCTTCTGTTCTCATAAGGGACATACATCGAGAATGTTTAAGCAGAGTCAAAGGTCAGTCAAGATAATAGAAGAGAATCAACCAACGGAAGAAGTAACAAATGATTATAATTTAGGGTTTAAAAACAGAAATGAAATGTCAGTTAGGCTCCTCATAAATAATCAACCTGCAGAAATGGATATATAAGTTAGATCACCCATTCCCACAGGAACCGCTGATCTCGCCACGTTTCCAAACCTCATATTACTTTTATCTGTACGACCTTATGTCGAGTTCAGTTATAGTTGAGAGACTGTTGTGTCACTTTGAATTAATTAATTGTATCTTGAATAATAATTTTTTGTTGTAATCATTTATAAATAAATTTTTTTAATAAACGTCAATAACGTTTACTTAACTGGCGCAGTCGGTAGGATTCCCAAACAGATTAATAAATCCTAATATCGGTAAAAAATCGTGTTTCGTTTCTACGATTAATTGGGAATCCCGAACTACAACAACAATCGTCGCCGAGACTCCACGAGCGCACATCGTGAAGAAGAGGTCTCCTGCCCTGCCCTGCTGAATACAGAGCTGCAGAAGTCGACACCAGTCCACGAAGACGTCAAAGACGAGCCCATGGACATCCGGACGATAATCCTGTAAGTGCTTATATGTCTTTCAGTGATATCAGTCAACCAAATTCAGATACAGATTCAGACACAAATTCAGTTGCTTCCTATAATTCACCTAACAATCCTCACATAAATAATATTTTAACAGAAATAACAAAATTTAAATCTTAACGATACAATGGCTACTACCCCAAGAGTGGAAAAAGCATACCTTGATATGATCCCAGATTTTTATGGAGATCCAAAATTACTTCCTAGATTTATTGAAATTTGTGAAAAGTTACTGACCGTTTTTTATAATAAAAAAGAAACAAATGACTTTCAGAATGAATATCTGATGTCAACTATATTAGCTAAAATTAAAGGTGAAGCAGCCATTCAGTTAGCTGGTTCCATATTAACTTCATGGGACTGTATAAAAACAGCTCTTATAAATTCTTATTCCGACAAAAGAGATTGCTATACGTTAGCTATAGAATTAGCAGAACTCAAACAAGGTAATGAATCCCCGTTTGAATATTATAATAAAGTTCAAGAACTTTTAAATTTACAAATATCTTACGTAACCCTTAAAAACACGGCAGCTGAAGCCGTTGTATTAGCCAAATATTTTCAGCAATACGCACTCCGCGTATTATTGCGTGGTTTGAAGGAACCGCTAGGTACGCTCATGCGTACGAAAAATCCTGAAGATATGAATTCTGCGCTAGGAATGTTAACAAACGATTTTCAAATAGAGAGTTGTACGCGCACACATAAAACACATACTAACACTTCTCAGAAACCAAAACATTATACTCATCAAAACACACAGAATAGATATCCACCAATACAAACACAACCACAAAAAAGACAAACATATGTTCCACCAACATATAGACCTGATTTACAATTACAACCTAGACAACATCATAAACCAATTAACCAGTCTCAAATTACAAAACAAAACGTTTTTAGGTCCAATGGCAACCAAAATTTCCCTAAACCTGTGCCTATGAGTGTTAGCACTCGACAATCTACTAGTCAATTCAGACCAGGCCCGTCAGGCTACAACAATCGCCCACAACAATTCACACCCAGACAATACTCTAACACCCAGCCACCCAACTTCGTGTTTGAAGAACTTCATAACACAGAAGTTAATGACGACGAAACATACTATGACGGGAACAATATAATAATTACATACGAAAACGAACCCGATGAAGACACTCTTAATTACGAAACAGAACAAGCAACAAATAATTTTTTAGAACTACCAGCCTCGGAAACCAATTTGAATTAATGTCCTTAACACACAATCATAGTGAGCTACCATTCATAATTTATCCCGAAAACAATTTAAAAGTCCTTATCGATACTGGTAGTACACGTTCATTTATAAATCCGGAAATCGCTCAAAAATATTACAATGATAAAATTCAACAAGATCCTTTTAAAATCACTACAGCACATGGCACGTCCACGGAAAATTTTAGTTTAATTTTACCTTGTTCAAAATTATTTAAAAAATCTGATATCATGCTTAAATATCATCTTTTCGATTTTCACAATCAATTTGACATATTGTTAGGACTTGATAATTTGAAAAATTTAGAAGCAATCATTGACTTAACAAGAGACAAAATTATAACACCGGCATGCGAGATAAGAATTCATTATCATCAGCTAAAGCCGCGTCCACACTATTATGTAAAGGTAGAGCCAAACTCTGAACAATTTATAAAGTTTTACACAAACCGTGTTGAAAACGGTGAAGTATTCATTCCAGAAATAAAATTAAACAATCTCATAATACCCGAGGGAATTGCAAAAATTAATAATTATTCTTTTCATTACCCCGTAATTAATCCTAATAAATCAGAAGAAATTATAAACATTTTAAATAATGATATAATAGTTGAACCATTAGAACATTTCGAAATTAATAACATAAATTTTGACGAAAGAAATTCAAAAACCCCCTTTGATATATCACAAATTAGAACAGATCATATGAATTCAGAAGAGAAATTGGCAATCACAAAATTAATTAAAGAATATGAAGATATTTTTCATACAGAAGACAAACCCCTATCATTCACAAATGAAATCAAACACCATATACGGACTAAAGACGAATTACCCATCTACACAAAGACGTACAGATACCCTGAAGTTCATAGAGATGAAGTTAAAGAACAAATTGACAAAATGTTAGAACAAAATATTATTAGGCATTCGTATTCACCGTGGTCTTCACCCGTGTGGATCGTTCCTAAGAAACTAGATGCGTCCGGGAAGAAAAAATGGCGGAAGGTCATTGACTACCGCAAACTCAATGAAAAAACCATTGACGATAAATACCCCATCCCGAATATAAATACACTGTTAGATAAACTCGGCAAATGTCAGTATTTTACCACTTTAGATTTGGCTTCCGGGTTTCACCAAATTGAGATGAATAAAGAGGACATACAAAAAACTGCCTTTTCAACAGAAAATGGGCATTACGAATTCTTACGAATGCCATTTGGTTTAAAAAACGCACCTGCCACCTTCCAACGCGTCATGGACAATGTATTAAAAAATTTAGTAAATAACATCTGTTTAGTCTATCTAGACGACGTGATTATCTTCAGTACTAGCTTGCAAGAACACCTTGAAAGTTTACGCGCTGTATTCGACAGACTGAAGTCAGCAAATTTAAAAATCCAGATTAACAAATCGGAATTTTTACAAAGAGAAGTAGCATATTTAGGTCATGTGGTTACTCCTGAAGGCGTAAAGCCTAATCCCGACAAAATTTTGGCAATCAAAAACTATCCTATTCCCAAGACAACTACAGAAATAAAAGGCTTCCTAGGTTTATTAGGCTACTATAGAAAATTTATTCAAAATCTTGCTGCAATTACTAAACCTTTTACTAAATGTCTCAAAAAAAGAGCCAAAATAAATATTAAAGATCCGGAATACGTTGCATGTTTCAATACATGTAAAAATCTCCTTATTAACGAACCAATCCTCCAATATCCCGATTACACCAAGCCAATTGGCTCAGATTTACCTATTGCATACGCAAGTAGAACGCTTAACGATTCAGAACAAAATTATTCAACCATAGAAAAAGAGCTACTTGCTATCGTTTGGGCAACTAAATACTTCAGGCATTACTTATTTGGTAGAAAATTCAAAATTATTACGGATCACAAACCATTACAATGGTTATTTTCTCTTAAAGAACCAAATTCTAAATTAGTGCGCTGGCGCTTAAAATTGGAAGAGTATGATTATGAAATCATTTATAAAAAAGGTAAACTGAACACAAACGCCGACGCATTAAGTCGTAATCCACCACGCATAGAGAACCCTGTCCAAATCCCCTCGAAATTTGTAAACAAACCAACATTGACCGAATATCAAAATTATTTAGAAAACAAAGACACTATCAATAATAAATATAAAATCCTCGAGGTAGAAGGCAACCTATTCGATGCATCCCCTACAGAGAGCCTGGCACACTGTGTCAGCAAAGACCTAAAAATGTCAGCCGGCATAGCAAAAGACTTCAAAGAAAAATTTCAAAATTTAGATCTCTTACGACAACAAAATCCTAAATTACACAATTTGGTATATCTGAAAGATAGACATAGATTTATTATTTATTTGATAACAAAGGGAAATTTTGCAGATAAGCCCACGCACGAAGATATGTTTATTACATTGCTAAAATTAAAATCATTCTGTTTAAAAAATAATATAGAAAAATTAAACATCCCTAAGATTGGATGTGGGAAAGATTTATTACAATGGAAAGATGTAAAATCAATGCTAAAATTTATTTTTCAAAAAACAAATATTATTATCACTGTTTTTAAATTGCCTACTGACAACACACCTCATCTTGAAATTAACACTAACGAAACAAAAAATAACGATACAAATACTGATGAGTTTTTTAAATATATGGACGAATTTCTCAAAGAATTCGAACACAACAATCAAAATGACAGCGAATCTCTTGTCGTTGAACTTGACGACGATAAGGCACGAAACGATAACAAAGAGCAGGACGACGACTCTAACGTAACAATACATTCAAACCCTGAGAATCCCATATCAGGCATACCTATTATTGAAAGTCCCGTAAATATAGGTAGAAATCAACTTATATTTTCGGAAGTCCTACATTCTCCCATTAAACCTATAATTTCTACATTACACAATGATAAAATGAGACTCCAAATTCAAATTTCTAAAAACAATTTCGAAAACGATATAATTAATTTCATCAAAGAATATGTAACACCCAAAGTAAAATATCACCTGTATTTCGAGCATCCAATTTATGAGAAATTTAGTGTAACCTTGCAAAAATATTTCAAAAATTCTGAGATTAATTTTGTCAAATGTACTAGCAAATTAATAGATTTAGAAGATAAATTTGACATATCTGAAACTATAAAAAATTACCATGAGGGTAAAACCAACCACAGGGGTATACAAGAAACCCTTAACCAAATTAAGAAAATATACTATTGGCCCAATCAAATTAAGGATGTTAGTGATTACATAAATCAGTGCGAAATTTGTTTAAAATCAAAATATGAACGAAATCCAATAAAAACAAAATATAATATTACTCCAACCCCTAGTAAACCTTTTGAAACAATCCATGTAGACACATTAAGCCTAGAAAATTGCAAATTCCTAACAATTATCGATGCATTCTCTAAATACGCTCAAGCGTATCTAGTCGAGTCGACAAATGCAATCGAAATATGTAACAAATTAACTAGATTTTTCTCACATCATGGCATTCCTAAACTAGTCATATCAGATAACGGTCTAGAATTTAAAAACAATGTTTTAAAAGAATTACTCATATTACACAAAATTGAAATTCATTTTACTAGCTCACAGCATCCAAATTCAAATGGACTCGTGGAACGCTTCCATTCAACACTTATTGAACATATTCGGCTCTTTAATTTACAAGAAAACTTCAAAAATGAAACAATAGAAAATAAAGTGAATTATGCAATACTAGCATATAATAATACAAATCATAGTTCTACCGGTCTCAAACCAATCGAAGTAATAAATGGACATTTTGAAACAAACTCACCATTAGATGTTGAGCTTGAAAAACAAATCACACAAGACTATGTTCAAAATCATCGCGAAAAAACTAAAGCAGCTTATAAAAACATTAATGCCAAATTACAAAATAATAAAACTAACTTGATGGAAAAACTAAATGAAACACGCGAAAATTTGCCACAGATTCCAGGAACAGTATATGTGCACAATAAGCAAAAAGTTAATAAAACAAAGAATATAAAGTTCAAAAAAGAAAACATAAAAAGCATTAATCAAAAATTAAAAACTGCTAAAATTCGTACAGACCCCAAAGATAATAGGAAACAATCAAAAATTCATTTAGCAAATATAAAAAGACCTAGAAAAATAAATAAAATCACTAACAAAGATCTCACTCTTCCAGGTCCCTCTTGCTCATATACGCCTACGGACTAGAAATTAAAAACATTACGCAAAATACTGGACTTTTAACACTCGACTTAGGACCAGCAAAAGTACAAAAAACAACACATACTTTTTTACACTTCTACGACCTACAGCCAATCCTTAATCAATACAATAAATTAAAATCGCAACATAACCTTCTGAAAGAAACTATTCACATAAACAATAATAGCCTAGAAGATTCTTTGAATCATGATAAAATTATTACGTACATTCAAAACATGATAGACGATAAGTTTAGCCATTTAATTATTAATTACAAAAAACCTCGACACAAGAGAGGTATAATAGATGGACTAGGTTCTGTAGTAAAAACAATAACTGGAAATTTAGACGCCGAAGACGAGAAACGATATAACAAAATTTTAAAACATTTAGAGGAAAACTAACATAAATTAAATGATCAAGTTAAAAATCAATACTCTGTTAACCATCAGTTGATAGAACAATTTAACAAAACTATTGACACCATAAAACGAAATGAACAAGAGCTAAAATCAAAAATTGAGCAGTTACTACACATAGTTATTGATGGAACTCAGCATTTAAATAAACTGGCTATTCACGATATCTATAATCAACTAAATACCTTATTTAGTATGATTTTTAGTATCTTACAAGATGTAGAAAATTCTCTAACTTTTTGCAAATTACATGTAATGCATCCTAGTATCATAAAAATTAAAGACCTTTATTTGGAACTAAACAACATTTATAAATTTTACGACAACGAATTTCCCTTAGAACCTATCTTTGATAATATGTTAAAATTTGAAAATTTAATTAAAGTAAATTGTAAACTAAAGTCAAACAAAATTATTTACTTCCTGGACATACCAATTAATTACAATATAGATTTCCAACTATACCACCTTATATCCATACCCTCAAGGTACCAGACTGAATTTGTTACTATTATACCAAATAAAAACTATTTCTTAAAAACTCCTGATGGCCATATTAAATCGCTGAATGATGTATGCACAAAAGGGATCACCTACCAGTGTCCAAACAAAATCGAAGACGTACACGAGGAGGCCTGCGAGAAAAACATAATATTACACAACAATAATAAAGATTGTGATTATACGAAACTAAACCTAAAGAAGAATCATATTGAAATTATAGAAGAAATTAATCAATTCTTGGCTGTTCTACCACATCCAGAGACGATCCATGCATCTTGCCAACAAATTAACCAAATTAAAACTCTACAAGGAATATTTCTTATAAAAGAAGATCAGTGTAAATTAAAGTTTAGAAATCAGAGCTTAAAATTCAAAGACACTACATTCGGAAAACCAATCATTCTAGAAGATTTTCAAATACAACTCAATACAAGCCAAATTCCAAAAGTGAGCATCGACATCAACAATATCCAAGATTTGAAGATACCCATTAACAAATTTGACGACATTGACGAAAATTACAACGTGGAAAACACAAACTACGCAATAATAATCCTGTATGTCATAATAATAATTATTAGTATTATTATTTTCACAGTCTTCGCAAGAAAAAGGTTTCTCCAAGGAAAATTCTGTCCATCCCGGAACCAGGAACCGGTACTTCAATCAAGGGCCTCAACCCCAGACCACCAGCAACCCCAGCTGATTCTCACCGAGGGTGCCCAATTCTTAGGGGGGAGGAGTTAGATCACCCATTCCCACAGGAACCGCTGATCTCGCCATGTTTCCAAACCTCATATTACTTTTATCTGTACTTTCTCATAGGATAAGAACTTATGTAGTATAAAACTCTTGTCTTGACCTTATGTCGAGTTCAGTTATAGTTGAGAGACTGTTGTGTCACTTTGAATTAATTAATTGTATCTTGAATAATATTTTTTTGTTGTAATCATTTATAAATAATTTTTTTTAATAAACGTCAATAACGTTTACTTAACTTATATATGTAAGCGGAAATATTTAAAATATTCAAAAATTTCAGTCATCATGCTATTTCTGTTTGTATAATGTTTGTATTGTATTAAATCCGATAATGGATGGCATCATGCTATTTTTGTTTTTCATGTTTATATAACGTTTATATTATATTGGTATACTATAAAAGGCAGTAGTAACGGTAAACGGGGGGCATTTTTATTAAGACAGCGCAGCCGTAAAGTGTTGTATGTGACTAATATACGATTTTTGATCAGAATATCTTGTAGTTATTTCTAACCTCTCCGAGACGATTACATCAGAAGTGGGATTACACACGAATCACAACAGTGCGTGATAAATAATCAGTGATGTGAATAAGTGATAAGTGCTAGATACCTCAGTGTTATGTTATCAATAGTGACGCGTGTAACCATAATGTCAGAATCCGGTTATATATCAGATAATAGAACCATTGAGAATGACGTGGAAGCAAATCCGCCAGAAGAATCTGGCCCAACCCCAAGTAAACAAATGCGACCCTCATGGCAAGAAACACTTGTATCTCTTGTCGCAGCACAGCAAGACCAGTTGCGTCTGTTGTCACAACAAGCGAGTACAACGAAATTACCTACGACACATACTACTACGACGTCCTTCCGACTTGCTGAGTATAATCCTGATAAAGCCACATATGCCATCGAGGAATGGCTTGATATAGCAACAAAGCTTAAAGATGAGTTACAAATCAGCGATACACTCATGATTGCTAAAGCTGGCGAAGCGTTAAAAGGTCGAGCTCATCAATATTATTGCGACTGGCGCCCTGCATACCGTACATGGAATGAATTTTGCAAAGATTTGACTACCGCCTTCCCAGATCAGGAAACACCAGGTGCCCGAGCTTATACAGCAACTAATCTAAAGAGACGTAATTGCGAAAACTTAAGTGAATACGGTATACAAAAATTAAGGGCTATACACCGATTCTACCAGGAGCTACCATGGCCAATAGTTATAAGCATGATTGAACATGGACTTGACCACGCTGAAGCACGAACCGCTCTGCGAATCCAAAAACCAGCAGCCGATCGAGAACTACTTAAGCTTTTAAGCGAATATGATGCGCGAAGACGTACGTATGATAATAAGCGAGACAACATACATCACCAACCGTATCCTGTACGTCATAATTTTCATAAACAACGCAATAATATGGAAGTACGAAACAAATGGAGACAAGAAAAGCATACTAGACAATATTATCAAACCCCTCGACCAGAACCCAGTCAACTCGAACATAATAAATTTAAAACAAAAGGCAAATTATCAATACCAACCTGCACGCATTGCAACAAATTAGGCCGTGAAGAAAAGAATTGTTGGCGTAAACATGGGAAACCAAGTAAGATTATGCTAATTCGACGAGGTCGTATCCTGTCTCTGTCACCTATGGCTACGGTCCTATGTAACAATGAAACTTTAACTTTCACATACCTAATCGATAGTGGTGCCGACATCTCCATAATAACAGAAGATGCTGCCAAACGATTAAATGTGTCAATTAACGCAGATCAACAAGTCCTAACCGGTCTTGGTAACCAACCTGTACGTAGCACTGGTCGATGTAGAGTCATCGCCGTGTTATCTAATGTTACTTTGGAAATAACGTTCACAATCGTACCAACATCCGCAATACCTAATGCCGACGCCCTGATCGGGTAGGATGTCATTCAAAGACCTCATCTCCGCGTCACAAAAGATGCCACTGGGTTAGAATTGCACGATAAAAATCAACCAAATATTTATATAATGAAGGCAATAACTTCTCATGATATCGAAACTCTTCAAATGCCAGGATTGGACGAGCGTGAAACAAACCAAGTCAAGCAATTATTAGTGAAATGTGAGCAAACGACACCTAAAACAATCACCACTGGTACACTTACCATTCGTTTAAAAGATCCAACCCCAGTTGTTTATCGACCACGACGTTTGGCAATCACAGAACGAAAACAAGTTTAGCAAATAATTACAGACCTGCTTCAAGAAGAGATCATACGTGAAAGTAAATCCGAATATGCCAGTACGATCGTCCTCGTCAAAAAGAAGAACGGTGAAACAAGAATGTGTGTAGATTATAGAGATCTCAATCAACGAGTAGTTAAAGAACAATATCCGCTACCCCTTATCAATGATCACCTGGATCAATTAGCAGAAGCCCGATACTTCACAACATTAGATATGAAATCTGGTTTCTATCAAATGCAAATTGAGGAAGAATCGAGACATATTACTGCTTCATAACTCCGGATGGACTATACGAGTTCAATCGCATGCCATTTGGTTTCGTAAACGCTCCAGCAGTGTACTAACGGGCAATTGATAAAGCCTTAAAAGATTTTAAAGGAAAATGTGCACTCGTGTACATTGACGACGTAATTGTACCTTCAAAAACGATAAAAGAAGGCATATGTAACTTAGAGAAGGTAATGCATGCACTCTCAATATCTGGTTCCCGTTTGAACTACACTAAATGCACTTTCTTCGCCATCGAAACTGAATATATTGGTGTTATTATTTCCAGTGGCACTAAAAAATACCGTCAAAATGGCGAATGATGATAAGTGTCTCAGCGAGCAGCTGAATTTTAAATGTGAAAAATGTGAAAAGAAAATTAAAAATGGAGTGCAATGTGTTACTTGTGAAGGTAACTATCACTATAAGTGTGGAAATATTAGTGAATTCCCTGAAGATTTAAAGTGGGTCTGTGGTAACTGCGGGGACACTTCCACGCCAATCTCTATAGTGGAAGTTAGATGTCAAACTATTGAAAGGGCATATCTTCTCCTTCAGGGTGAGTGCGCTGCTTATAAAAATCTATATAAAGAAATGGAAGAGAAATGCATGAATTTAGTACGAGAACTTGAAAAAAGTACATCCAAAAAATAGCGAAGATACAAACCAAAAATTACAAAAAACGAAGAATACAACTTCTGTAAAAAATACACCTAAATCTCACCAGATAGCACCTGGTAGTCAAAATCAACAAAAAACTAAGCAAGGTCAAGGAGAAGTGAATTATTCTAAGTCCGATGAAATTGCTGTGCAAACAGGTATTGAGTCGTCTGTTTTAGACGACTCAAATGATTCATTGAGAAACAAAACATCGCCAGAGGTTAATGATCTGAATATGAAAACAAATGAATTTAAAATCCCAAAATATCACGAAAAGAAGTTAAAAATTCGTCCGTCCGTTGTAGGAAAAAACAGTAACAATCTACTTAAAGCAATTCCTCAAATAGGTTGGTTACATGTCTACCGTTTATCGGAAGACACAACAGCGGAACAGTTATTGAATTTTTTACAAGAAAATAAGCACAACACAAAATTTCAATGTGAAAAATTAAAATCGAGAGGAGACTATGCTTCCTTCAAGGTAGGATTCCCCATGTCCATGAAGGAGGAAATATACAGCCCTGATTTCTGGCCAGCCGAAATTCGTGTTCGTCGGTTTTTTCTTCACAAACAAAAGTGAAACTGTCAATTCCTCTGATAATAAAGAACTCAGAATATTTTTCTTAAACATAGTGTTTGCGAAATAAAATATTTGAACTTGATGCCTTTATAAATAACACAGTTGCCACTAATTTAGATGTTATTTGTTTAGCTGAACACTGGCTGCAAGAGGAAGAAGTGAACTTGTTTTGTCCAAATGGGTACAAAGTAGCTACCTATTTTTGTAGAAATAAATATATACATGGTGGTGTAATTACTTTTGTCAAAAATGAGATAACATTTATAAAAATCAAGTGGCTAGAAGATTATTGCGTTGAATTAGATGCTGAATTTGCAGCTATAAAAATAGTAAATACAAAAACTGTTATTGTGAATGTTTACAGAACACCTAAGGGAAATTTTAAAATTTTTTTAAAGAATTTGGAATATATTCTGCATAAATTAAATACTACAAAAGAAAAAATAGTAATTGTTGGTGATTTTAATGTTCACTTTTTAGAAAACAATCAATTTCAAACAGATTTATTAAACTTAATTCAGTCATATGGAATATATCAAACCATATTCGAATACACACGAGTAGTAGGAAATACTAAAAGCTGTATTGATAATGTACTGACAAATTATAATGAATGTATTTATAGTAGTAATGTGATTGAACCACTTTTGTCAGATCACTTTGGAATCATTTTCAAGATACAAACATGTGAAACACAATCTAATGATACTCAAAAACATATTTTTCAGCCAATAATAAATAAAGGTCTACAACATTTTTGTGAAATGTTAGAACAGTATAATTGGAATAATATCTATACATGTGATGATCCCAATCTGAGCTATAATTTATTCCATAATGTAATGTATAATCTTTTTCAAATTTGTTTTCCGTACAAAGAATATAAGTGTAAACCAGTATATAATCCATGGTTTACAGTTGAACTTAAGTACATCAGAGAAACACTTGGCTTCATCTATGACTGCCTTCAATTTTATCCGCAATTAAAAAATGTTTACATTAAATATAAAACTTTTTATAGAAACAAAATCATAGAATCAAAATTCAATCATAATAGACAATTTATCATTAATGCTGATAATAAAAACAAAGCACTATGGAACTTAATTAATAAAGGATTGAAGGGTTCAAATGACACTTCAAAACCTAATAATTGTATAACAAGCTCCGATTTTAATAACTATTTTGCTAACGTAGCAAATGAAATAACAAAAAATATTGCCGTAACATCTTATAAATCTGAAGAATTTCTTTCAAAATTTTCAATAAATAATTCAGTAATTTTTTTTAGAACCGACTACTATAAATGAAGTAAAAAGTATCATAAAACATTTAAAAAATAACAATAGCAAAGATATTTATAATTTCAACGTTAGAATAATAAAAAGAGTAGGACATTTAATTTGTGAGCCTCTTTGTTATATAATTAATCATTGTTTTAGTGCTGGTGTTTTCCCTGATCTACTTAAAATTGCAAAATTTATATCAATTTATAAAAAAGGCGATAGCTCAGAAGTAGGAAATTATAGACCCATTTCATTACTCCCAATTATATCTAAAATTTTTGAAAAAATAATTCATAGTAGAATCTCCAATTATTTTGAAAAAAATAATATTATATCAGGCTATCAATTCGGCTTTAGATGTAATAAATCAACTACCGATGCATTATTACAAACTATTACAAAAATAAACAATACAATAGAGCAGGGCAACATAACTGCCGCGACTTTTTGTGACCTATCGAAAGCATTCGATTGTGTTTCACACGAAATCTTGATAAATAAATTAAGTTATTATGGAATTAGGGGTATACCACTACAATTTATCCAATCCTATCTTACTAATAGATATCAAACAGTATATATGAATGGAGATTTTTCCGACATAAAACGAATAAATGCAGGGGTACCACAAGGGTCTATACTAGGACCATTTTTCTTTACTGTTTACATCAACGATCTACCAAGTAACATGCATAATGTCGATACAATTCTATTTGCTGATGATACCACTTTTTTAAAAAAATTGAATACTATTGATTCAGTTAATAATTATTTTCAACAGATAATAGACTGTGCAGAAAAATGGTTCTCAGCTAACAAACTGAAACTAAATATTGAAAAAACACAAAATATGCTAATAACAAATAAACATATAGATACAAATATTTCAAATATTGTAGCAAATATAAAATTTCTAGGAATTATTATTAGTGCAGATAGAAGTTGGGGATGTCACATTGACAAAATTTGTAAAAAATTAGCAAGTTGTACTTTTGCATTGAGAAAATTAGCTCAAATATTTCCCACAGATGTTCTGGTAACAGCTTACTATGCGCTTTTTCACTCATATTTAACTTATGGTATTTTAATATGGGGAGCTAGTCCTCAAATAATAACCGCTTTCAAACTACAAAAGAAAGCTGTCAGAATCTTAGCTAAAGTAAACCCCCGAACACATTGTAAGCCATTATTTAAAAACTTACGAGTAATGCCTTTACCATGTATTTTCATGTATAGATGTTTACTTCATGTAAAAAATAATATTAAAAGTTATGTAACGCACAGCGATTTACATGAATATGAAACACGTAATAAGAATAATATTGTTCAAAAATATCTTAGATTAAACAAAAGTAAAAACAGTGTTGACTATTGGGGACCTATATTGTTCAATAAACTAAATGATGAATTAAGAAATAAATCAATAAATAATTTCAAATATTGTATTAAGGAACTTATGTTGCAACATTGTTTCTATAGTATGGATGAATTCTTAAATTGTACTGAAATTTAATTTAAAAATTGCATGTACTATATATATATATATATATATATATATATATATATATATATATATATATTGCTATTTATATGTAAATTTTGACGTAGGTGTATATTATGTAATATGATAACCTAAATAAATATTATTATTATTATTATTATTATTATTATTCGCCCTAGTCCTCGTAAAATAGCGGCATTACTCGAAACAGCTCCTCCAGCAAATGCCAAGCAAATACGTCAATTCCTAGGACTTGCAAGTTATTTCCGCCGATTCATGCAATGCTTTTCAACTTTAGTAGCACCAATTACAGTTCTACTAAAGAAGAACGCTGAGTTCAAATGGTCACAAGAATGCGAAAACGCACGACGAACAATTATCTCCAAATTAACCGAAAAACCAATAATGCGAATCTTTAATCCTAAACTCGATACAGAATTACATACAGACGCTTGTGCAGTAGGTATTAGTGCTGCACTCCTACAAGTTGAGAATGGTAGAACTTACCCTATCGCATATTACAGTCGCCGAACAACAGAATACGAAGCCAAATATCATTCTTATGATTTGGAAACATTGGCTATAGTTGAAGCTGTTGAGCATTTCCGTGTGTATCTATATGGAACACATTTCACAATCTACACTGATTGTAATTCAGTACAAGCAACAGCTCTGAAGAAATATCTTCATCCACGTGTTGCACGATGGTGGATTAAGCTGCAAGACTATGACTTCACCATTAAATACCGACCAGGAACGAAGATGGCTCATGTGGATTATCTTAGTCGAAAACCGGCTATGGCAATCCCATAGTGCAGGAGCAAGTGGAAATCCCACTTACATATAAAATAAAATCAAAACCGGCTATGGCAATCCCATAGTGCAGGAGCAAGTGGCAATCCCACTTACACATAAAATAAAATCAAAACCGGCTATGGCAATCCCATAGTGCAGGAGCAAGTGGCAATCCCACTTATACATAAAATAAAATCAAAATCGGCTATGGCAATCCCATAGCGCAGGAGTGAGTGGCAATCCCACTTACACAGAATTGAAACAACATTGATAATCTCACTGATCAAAATATTATACTTTTACATATTTCAATTTGCATTCATCTACAGTAAGAGTGGTGCGAGGACGCCCCGAGATGCAGAATAGCCGTGTAAGCGGAAATATTTAAAATATTCAAAAATTTCAGTATGGATGACATCATGCTATTTCTGTTTGTATAATGTTTGTATTGTATTAAATCCGATAATGGATGGCATCATGCTATTTTTGTTTTTCATGTTTATATAACATTATATATATATATATAGAAAAAAAAATTGTTTGCAGGGTAATCGCTCAATAGCAGCTGTAGACACGTGTTTCGCTCTTATTAGAGCTCATCAGTACAGCATAGCTAGTTAATAGATGGACATTAACTAGAGGTAGTAATTAGAAAACCGACAAATTGTAACAGCACTAGTAAGCAGCCAAATACACATTTGTTGCTTCGGTCAGCATTTCCACGGATTTGTGGATAAATACAACGTCGCAGCGGCGATAATTTATAACCACCCACCAGACCCGTTACTTGGACCCCAAAGTAAATAAACGAAAATATACATATATCGTGAGCAATTGTTACAATTTGTCGGTTTTCTAATTACTACCTCTAGTTAATGTCCATCTATTAACTAGCTATGCTGTACTGATGAGCTCTAATAAGAGCGAAACACGTGTTTACAGCTGCTATTGAGCGATTACCCTGCAAACAAATTTTTTTTTCTAGTTTTTATAACTTTACGCTCACGATATATGTATATTTTTATAAATATATATATATATATATATATATATATATATATATACAGTGCTTTTTTTTATATATCACGCACCGGAACGGCGTTCCGGCACCTTTTTCCGACGGGTTTTCGTTTTTTTTGAAAATTATTTACTATTTTATTTATTTTGATAATTTTAAGCTGTGGATATAAAAATTACGCCAATGAAATATTCACACATCTGAAGCATAGTATAAACAGTATTGCACTTCTCAGCGGTGTTTTTCATCTAGTAATTCGACAGCACAACGCCTAAGCTTCGACTCCTGGTTTATACATATGCGCATAATAATAAATGACAAAAATATACTCTCTGTTAAATGTTTACACACAAGCTGTGCGGGTGGAAATTATTATGAATTTTTATTAGTGTTATAAATTAATGTCAGCATATATTTTTTTAATAAAAAACATACAAAATATTTTTTTAATTTATTTTTGTACATGAAAGGGTAAAAACATGCTGCTTCACAACTTTAAATTATTAGACATTTGGCCTTGAATCATGATACCCTGCCCCTCCAAAATTTTGGCCACTGATAAACGTTCCGGCACCTTTTTTTCTACAAAAAAGCACTATATATATATATATATATATATATATATGTAAAAATATACTAAACTTAAATTGTAAAACTATAAAATATGATAAAGACGGAAGAAATTTTTTACTATATTGACATAACAAAAATCATTAATATTCTATTTACAAAACATTTTCTTGACGACCAGCGCCAAGTATTTATATTAAAGAGTAACAATAAAGATATAGCGGCTAGATGCCGGGACATTACATTATTCCTCCCCTAGAAAAAGGATTAGAAATAAATAACCTAAGGGTTTAATGTGAAAGAACTAATCGAGCTATTAAAGTAAGCTGGTTTTAGGCGATCGGTGGAAATTGTTTCTAATTTTTCATTTAGAATAATTTTAAAAAATTTATTGTATCGTTTCACGACCTTGAACGGGCCGTCGTAAGGTTGTTGTAAAGGAGGACCTATTGCATTGTGTTTTACGAAAACATGCGAAGTACGAAATAGGTCTGGGTTGCCGTAATACCTTTGAGAACTAATTTTCGGAAAGCTGAAAGAAAATTTGTTGATGTAATCTTTGAGTTGTTGCAAATAAAAAGGTATTTCTGAATCTGGTAATATTTTTGTTTGCTTTGGAACTTCTCCTGGCACGCGTAGGGAAGTTCCGTAAACCAGTTCGGCCGAAGAACATTTAATAGGCTCTTTGTATGCTGTGCGTAAGCCTAATAAAACAAGAGGTAGATAATTATACCATTCTGAGGAATTGTTGTAAGTTTTTAAGGAAGTTTTTAGTTGCCGATGGAATCTTTAGATCAATCCGTTCGCTTGAGGGTGATAAGCCGTTGTTTTTATGTGTTCAGTTCCCAATAGTGACAATAAATTTCTAAATAGAGCGGATTCAAATTGTATACCCCTATCCGTAGTAATGACAGATGGGCAGCCGAATCTAGACACCCATGTAGTAACAAAAGCCTTAGACACTGTTTCTGCGAAGCAATCTTTGACAGGCACGACTTCGGGCCAACGGGAAAAATGATCAATACATGTTAGAACACTAGAATAACCATTTGAAAAAGGGAGATGTACTAAATCGATATGAACCTTTTCAAAACGGAAATTTGGTTGAGAACAAGGGGTAATTACAGACTTGGTATGTTTAGTTACTTTTGATGATTGACAAGTTAGACAACTTTTTACCCAATTTTGAACATCTTTATTCATGCCAAGCCAAACAAATTTAGAGCCAATTAACTTAATGGATGCTTTAATTCCAGGATGAGAAAGTGAATGTAAAAGATTGAATATTTGTTGACGGAATTGTTTTGGAATATATGGTCTGGAAGTTCCTCTCTAAATGTCACATGACAAGGTAAGGTTGGAATCTGGAATTTTGACATTTTGAAATTGTAAATTGGTTTTCCTTGACTGTATTAACATTTTCAATTGACTGTCTTGTTGTTGTGCTGAAGCTATGTTAGAATAATTAATGCTAGTATTTAAATGTAAAGCATGTATTCTAGATAGTGCGTCAGCTACTGCGTTGTCCTTACCGGAGATGTGTTTAATGTCATTCGTGAATTGAAGTATGAAATCGAGGTGTCTAATTTCTCGAGGTGAATAAGTGTCAGATATTTTCTTTGAAATGTAAGTTAAAGGTTTGTGATCTGTAAAAATTGTAAAATTTCTACCTTCAATAAAATAACGAAATTTTTTGACAGCTGAGTAAATTGCTAATAGCTCTCGGCCAAACGTGCTGTATTTCTTTTCAGCTGAAGATAAAGCTCTAGAGTGGAATGCTATAGGTACCCAGTTATTGTTTATAAATTGTTGTAAAGTAGCCCCAATACCAGTGTCAGAGGCGTCTACCATTATGGATGTTTTGGCGTTATGTTTCGGAAAAGAAAGTGTCATTTTATTTGCCAGTTTGTGCTTAATTTGGTGGAAAGCAGTTTTGGCTTTTCGAGACCAAGAAATTTCTATAGAACTATTGGGCTTATTAGTTAAAAGGTTGTTTATCGGTTGTAGAATATTTGCACAGTTTAAAATGAAACGATGGTAAAAATTAATTAAACCTAAAAATTCCCTTAATTTCCGTTGAGAATTGGGTAAAGGAAAATTTAAAATAGCATCAATTTTGTCTTTTAGAGGTTCTATACCCTTTGAAGAAATTTTATGTCCAAGAAATTCGATTTCTTTGACACAAAATTGACATTTGTTTTTATTGATTAAAATGTCATATTGTTTAAGTCTGTCAAAAATTGTATTCAGGTGTTGTAAATGTATTTCACGTGATTCACTGGCTATGAGAATGTCGTCAATATAAGCGAACAGAAATCTAAACCTTTTGTTACTTCATTGATAAAACGTTGAAAGGTCTGTGCACTATTACGCAAACCAAACGGCATGACTAGATATTCAAATAAACCAAAAGGGGTAATGATTGCAGTTTTAGAAATTGATTCTTCGTCCATAGGCAACTGATTATAGGCTTTAACTAAGTCTAATTTGGAGAATATGGTTTTACCATGTAAATTGGCTGTAAAATCCTGAATATTTTGTGTTGATTCAGAAATAATGGTGTTAATTTGGGAATTTTTAATAATATGATTGGAACTTAAGTCAATTAGTAATTTATAATGTTTAAGAAAATCAGCACCGATAATTGAATGTTTGACATTTGCTACAATAAATTTCCAACTAAATTTATTTTTCAAACCAAAATCTAAAGTCAAATTTTTTGTCCCATAGGTTTGGATTAAAGAATTATTAGCAGCTTGTAAAGTTAAATTTTGTTTATCGTCTTTCACATAATGAAACCCTGAGAACACTTACTTCTGCTCCGGAATCCACTAGGAAGAGTGGATTCCCGAGATCTTGTCCGTCAAATAAAGAAGACGTGAAGATGAAGTAACGAAATTATTGCTAGAAATTGATGGTAATGGTAGTTTTTTTTTTAAAACGAATTATTACAATATTGATTGCGAATCACTTTTGAATTATCAATAAATTTTCCTTGACAAGGGGGAACACATTTCTTCGCCTTGGCTCCGAAGTTGAGATGGTACCAACAGAGTGAAGACGATTTAAGTGCTAGAGCAGTAACTTGATGTTTAAGTTCTTTTAATTCCTGTGATAATTTTGTAGAGTAACCAAGTCTTGATTGATTGAAGAAACCGAAGTTTGGTTAATGCTTGCAATTTTATCAGCAACTTCTTCCTTTTCTTCTAAAGAAGAGTTGACTAACGAAGAAAGAATAACCTGTGTATGGGTTGGTAACTTTTGGATGAAAAGTTCTTCAAGAATTGTGTTATCCCGAGATTTAGTGCCGATTAGCTGCTTCATGAAACGTAGAATTTGTGTAGGTTTCATGTCTCCATCAAAAGTTAGATTTAATAATTGCTGTAATTTTTCTTTCTCAGACGAGCCGATTCGCTGAATTAAGGCATTCTTGATGGTTGTATACGGAGTATCGTCTGGAGGTGCAACTATGATATCCCTAACTTCCTTAGCATATTGTGGACTTAACGCACCGATGAGCTTGTGAAACTTCGAGAACTCACTAGTTATCCTTTGAGAAACGAATATGGCTTCCAGCTGTAAGAACCATAATTCGGGATGAGCGGGCCAGAATTCAGGTATTTTAAACGAAGATGAAAGGGCGGATACTTCAACTGCACTGCCCTCCGTCGAAGTCCTGACTTCCGACAAAGGCATTTGTTAAAAAAGTAAGGTACGAGTAGTTAGCTCGGGGTCACCAATGTAAAAATATACTAAACTTAAATTGTAAAACTATAAAATATGATAAAGACGGAAGAAATTGATTACTGTATTGACATAACAAAAATCATTAATATTCTATTTACAAAACATTTTCTTGGCGACCAGCGCCAAGTATTTATATTAAAGAGTAACAATAAAGATATAGCGGCTAGATACCGGGACATTACATATATATATATATATATATATATATATATATATATATATATATATATATATATATATACATACTGGAGCTTGTATAACTATTGTATCAGAAAAATATTATTTAAGATATTTTAATAAGGTAGAAATGCGCACACTTTCTGATGATTTGAAAACTGTAACTGGACAAATGATTGATAAGTACTTCAGGTACAATAACAGTCTCAGTAAAATTAAGTAATAGAAAAAATAATGTAGATATTTCTGTTATAAGATCAAAAAATAATTTCAAACCCTTAATTAGACGAAATTGGCTAGATATTTTGTTTCCTAATGGAAAACTAATTTACTGTCAATGCCACAAATTTCAAAAATCAGTTAAATTAATGTCTTGTCAAATATGTCAATTATTGACAAGTATTTGTCAACTTTAAAGTTTCCAAATGTATTTAGTAAAGATAATAGTCGTATATTGGAGTTTAAAGCTAAAGTTCAAATAAAAGAAAACTTCACTCCTATTTTTTATAAAGCCTACCCGGTAGTACCTACCTTACGTAGTTATGAATCAGGTTGATGATGAATTAAAATGCATGGTAAAAAGTGGAGTTATTGCGCCAGTCACATAAAATGAATGGGCCAGCCCGATTGTTGTAGTACCGAAGAAAGAAAATAAAATAAGAATTTGTGTTGACTTCAAGGTAACTGTTAATAAAGCAATAATCAAGGAACATTATCAACTTCCCTGTTTCGATGACATACCTACCTATTGATGAAACTTCTAAAGAATATTTCACAATTAATACACACAAGGGATTATTTTCATATACGAGGAGAATTCAGATATGACTCGGAATTTTATTCTCAGAACCAAACGAATGGCTTTAGCGGCAATTCCTTCTTAACATTCTAGCAATGGGGTATCTAGAAGGCGTGCATAATGTCATCGTCGCTTCAATTGTTTTTATTTAGTAATTGTCAAAATGACAGGACAGGCAGTTCATGTTTCCGTTGCGCAACGCATAATAATTAGATTTCTTGTGACTTCAAGCACAGTATGGGGAATCCACCTTATCAAAAACTCAAGTGTTTGAATGGTGTAAGAAATTTAAGGAAGGCAGCACAACGGTGGAAAATTTGACGCACGCGAGACGTCCGAAAACTTCGACAACATAAACCAACATTGACCAGATAAATAATCTTATTCTTACCAGTAGAAGAATTTCTGTCCTTGATCTATCGCAACAGTACACATTAGTGTTGGTAGCGTCGAGAAAATCATACTTAACCATCTGCATTACCGAAAAGTTTGCGCAAGATGGGTACCCGTATACTGCCCAATTGGCTACAAACAAATGTCCTCGAAAAAATGCATTGGGAGGTTCTTCCATATCCAGCATATAGTCTGGATTTATTACCATGTCATTCATCTCTTTGGATCGCTGAAAGAGACAGGGTGGGTCAAAATTTCAAGACGGTGATGTTGCCGAGTTTGTACATGAGTGGCTGCGCATCCAGCCAAAAACATTCTATAAAAGGCATTATGAAACTCCCAGAACGATGACAAAAGTGCATACAGTTAGAGGGTGAATACATGGAGAAACGATGTAAACCTCATATATGTATTGTAGTTAAATAAAAAATTACAGCCAAATTCCGGTCTCTTCTCGTACTTGCTTAACTTATGGTCTACCTAGTGTTCCTTCCAAATTTCAATGTATGATGGATCAAATATTAAGAGGTTTAGGAGAAAGCTGTTATATATATATATATATATATATATATATATATATATATATATATATATATTATTTATTTATTTTATTTTATTTTATTTATTTATTTATTTATTGCGGGAAATAATTTAGAAAATTGTTACAACAAACTGGTGCAGGAATTTGAAAGACTGGGCAAATATAACGTAACAGTAAATTATGATAAATGTATAACTACTAGTCCTTCAGGATTTTTAAAATTTAAAAATCCTGAAGGACAAGTAGCTCAATGGATCGAGCGTTTGCAGGAATATTATTTTTCAATACAACATCGAAAGGGTAGATACTGCACACCCTGCGAATAATTTCAAAATTTATTGCATTTAAATGTAAATTATTTAATTGATTTAATCTTAATATATGATATACAAAATATAAAAATATTAATACAATTATGGGACAATAACGAACAGTAGCGTATTTGGTTGCCTATCAGCGAATGTATGAATTGCCGGGCAAGTGCAGGTCTCGGCACTGCACTCGGTGCGCATGTTTTTCCACAGGGAGGGTATAGGAACAGTGTATTTGCGCAGACAAGGATAAAATATTAGAAATACGCTCGAAATACGTATCGCCCCATCGCACTCTCCAGCGTGCAGCATATTTTGTGCACGTATCGCCGTAAAATTATTTTTGGTAGTATTCACAAGCATAAACAAGTTCAGACAAACATTTAATTATTAATTTGAGGTATTTGATATATAATTTATATATTATTTATTTAACTTATATTTGTATTTATGAAAATTTATAGAATGGAAATTGCAAGTTAATTACTAATTGCGGACTTACTGAAGAAACCATTTTTTAGAAGGGACATATATATATATATATATATATATATATATATATATATTATTTATTTTATTTTATTTTATTTTATTTATTTATTTATTTATTGCGGGAAATAATTTAGAAGATTGTTACAACAAACTGGTGCAGGAATTTGAAAGACTGGGCAAATATAACGTAACAGTAAATTATGATAAATGTATAACTACTAGTTCTTCAGGATTTTTAAAATTTAAAAATCCTGAAGGACAAGTAGCTCAATGGATCGAGCGTTTGCAGGAATATTATTTTTCAATACAACATCGAAAGGGTAGATACTGCACACCCTGCGAATAATTTCAAAATTTATTGCATTTAAATGTAAATTATTTAATTGATTTAATCTTAATATATGATATACAAAATATAAAAATATTAATACAATTATGGGACAATAACGAACAGTAGCGTGTTTGGTTGCCTATCAGCGAATGTATGAATTGCCGGGCAAGTGCAGCTCTCGGCACTGCACTCGGTGCGCATGTTTTTCCACAGGGAGGGTATAGGAACAGTGTATTTGCGCAGACAAGGATAAAATATTAGAAATACGCTCGAAATACGTATCGCCCCATCGCACTCTCCAGCGTGCAGCATATTTTTTGCACGTATCGCCGTAAAATTATTTTTGGTAGTATTCACAAGCATAAACAAGTTCAGACAAACATTTAATTATTAATTTGAGGTATTTGATATATAATTTATATATTATTTATTTAACTTATATTTGTATTTATGAAAATTTAAAGAATGGAAATTGCAAGTTAATTACTAATTGCGGACTTACTGAAGAAACCATTTTTTAGAAGGGACATAGTATAAAAAAAAAGATAATTCTTAATTGTTAACCTAAGATTCTACCTTCTACCTACACAATATTTAAAAAAAAAAAAATCTGCTTACCCAACACAGAAACGCACCGCACGCCACTGTTCAAATGAACTGTATAAGTTTAAGCGGGAGTATTACTAGACAGTGGAATATTAATATGATTTAGAACGTCAACATTTGACAAATTTACTCGAAAGACCAGAGAGGTAAAATACTAGTGATACGAGCGAGACTGGTATACAAACAATTGTGTTTAAATGAAGCCAATTCTAGTACCTTATTGTCCCAGCGACGAAGGTGACTGAATGGAGCTCCTCAGTTACGCAGATGGAATCCGCGTCGTCATCAGACAGCGGCTGTAGGAGCAGGAACGAGACAGCTGCTAGCCGTCTTCAAAGGGCCTCACAAGCAGTGTTGCCAACCGGAGGGATTTTTCCCTTTTTATGTATTTTTGGTTATGCTGAGGGAAAAAGGGATTTTTTGATACTTTGAGGGAATTTTAGTAAATACTTAACAATTTTACTTAATTCTTATTTTTATTCATTTTACCATGTAGAATTAAAGAAATTTAACAATTTTATTATACGAAATTTTAGCTTGCCCTTGCCATCTAGTAATATATTTAGGAACTAACTTTCAGTTACTATGGTTTTTAAAGTGTTTTATTATAAAATAAGTAGGGAAGAGAATTTTTATTCAAAAAGGGAATTTTAGACATAATTTGAGGGAATTTAACTTCTTTTGGGTTGGCAACACTGCTCACAAGTGGAGACAATCCCAGCAGGTCACTTTTGCCTGCTGTCCCTTGAAGCGGCTGGAGAAGCAGGAACACGACAGCTGATATCCGTCTTCAAAGAGCCTCACAAGTGGAGACAATCCCAGCAGGTCACTCTGCCTGCTGTCCCTTGAAGATCCAAACCTGTGGAAGCCAGGTCCACCAATATATATATATATATATAAATGACGGGCAGACCTCTCTGCTACCACGTCTTGTAAAAATAGATTTAAATTACATTGAATAGACAATATTGGGGTTCACGACATTTATTTAAGGTAACCAACTCGTTACCTCTAATTATGTTTATAAAAATAATTTAGACATGAATTATGAAAATGCGACTGATCACGATGAAAGGAATTATATAACTCGTCTCCTACAACTCTATAAACTTTAGATAATGGTTGGCACGCTTTCCGCACAGTTTCGTAATTTAGTGCAATTCCAACATCATGCCAAAACTTCGTCTTCTCAGCCATAGTTACTGCTGCGGCCATCTCTGCTACGTCCAGCCCTTGTATG
Source organism: Ophonus ardosiacus (assembly GCA_943142095.1). Lineage (NCBI taxonomy): Eukaryota > Metazoa > Arthropoda > Insecta > Coleoptera > Carabidae > Ophonus > Ophonus ardosiacus. The sequence continues at coordinate 35,763,796 of OW964826.1, read as the reverse complement.
AATGCCTGTATCATTATGGGATGAAGCGCATTATCCGGAAGATGTCCATAAGCTAATCTTCCCAGTCTTTCTACGTCTGCAGCAAATTCCTGAATTGATTCTCTTGGGCGCCTTTTTCTTGCAGCGAATTGAGATCGATGGAGTGGTTGAAGATGTTGTTCTCCAAATCTGGCCTCTAACGCTTAAATTAAGTTTTCATAAGTACTACTTGTAGGAATTGTTCCTAAAATAACAACAGGCTCTCCTTGTAGCGCCAAAGTTAGATTAGTTAACTTATCTTCATTATTCCACTCATTATAGTCAGCTGCTCGATCGAATTGCTTCTTAAAAATGTTCCATGGAGTTTTACCATCGTATACTGGAGCCTTTACTTTCCTAATCTTTGCTGAAGCAGGTAACGAGTTCTGAGAATATGGAAAAGATCCCAACTTAATAAAATTTATTTCGTCTGTTAATTTCTTTATTTTATCATCTACTTCTTTAAATTGGCTTCCTATGTTTTTGAAGTCAAACTCCAACCTTTTTTCTACTTCAGTAAGGCCATCATTCATTTTCCTTGAAAGACTGTCAAAATCATTATTAATTCGTTCAAATCGTTCGTTAAATTTTTTATTTAAAACTTCAAAACGTTCGTCCAGAGTCTTACTAAACCGATCATCCAAATTCTTATCCAGGCCGTCAAATTCATTATGAATGGAATTCAGTCGATCGCATAGTACTGTTAAATCTACTTCTTCTTGAAACAAGAAATTATTCGGGTCATGTCCTTCCCGAATCAATGCTTCATTTAGTCTCAACTGAAGAACTAATTCATTTCCAGAAATGTCTTCATCGCGTTCTTCTAACTCGCGTTTTAACTCATTAACTTTAAGTTCAAGTAATTTCTTCATTTTATATACTATTTAATAAACTCGTCTTTTATATTACAACTTTTACAGGCAATAAAATACATTCATAAGACAAATTACATTAAAAACTTGACAATCCCGTCAATCAATCAAAATTATCACCACCTTGATCTGTCCGATCCTCCATAGTTTTCTTGATTATTACAATATATATTTATTTATTTATTATGTAAAAAAGTCTCTCTAGCACTTTCAGTTTTTCATTTAAAGGAAGACTAACATGTTTACGCTTTGCTCCTGACATATGCAAAATTTCAAGTATGTATGTACATAATACTCGTACAAATGTATTTAAAATGCAAGAAGAAATATTTGCAAAAAGTAAATTTTTCAGAAACGTACGTAATAGACACTAGTTGCCGGCTAACTGAAACTAAAAGAGTCGTGAAATCACAAACAAGCCGCAACCTGTCCTAGGTCGGATTAACCGGAGAGTCGGACTAACCATGGTCGGACTAGCGGGGTTCTACTGTATTTATAAAGCTGCCAGAGGAAAAGTGCGCTCTATTCAATCTTTTTTGTTTCATAAAGATTTAATTATTTCATTAGAGAAATATTATTTTTAATTGCAGGTTTGTGTGCTTGATAATAATAATAATAATAATAATAATAATAATAATAATAATAATTTTATTCACCAGAAAAGAATTATACAAAAATAATATAATGGATTGTCAAAGTTATGTATCACAAAGAGCATATATCAAAAAATAGTAAACGAATTAATTCACAAAAACAAAATACATATTATGTAACCCTGTTAGATGATGACATAATAAATATGTGATGAATCCCTAACGGAATCTCTCACGTTGTAACAAGAATCTTTATGATAAGAAACGCTATAAATACGTGCTAGACAATGAAATGTTATTCTTTTTACTGTGTAATTTCAAAGTTATAACTGCTTAATAAAGCCTGTCTTAAAATCAAAAATTTGTTTTTTTTATTATATATCGGTCACGATCATATAATTGGCGCAGTCTCTGTAGGATCACAAATAAAGAAGTCAGTGTGCTCGAAAAATTCGCCGTAAATCTGTACAACGCTTTATTCGACAATTTCAATTGTTGCTTAGTGTGATCGAACCAAATAACTATTACTGCGAAGAAACTCGAAGCCTAACAAGCAAGAAGCCTTCGTAAAAGCAAAGCTATACCAATAAGCCTTCGCTTTAATCAACAATCAACCTAAACAGTGGTTGCATCAGAGGTCTATTCATACGACCCATCGAGATCAGCGATCAACCTAAACAGTGGTTGCATCAGAGGTCTATTCATACGACCCATCGAATTCACCAGGCCAAGCAGTTCGCAGAAAAGATATCCGTCAACTGAACGTCATCAGCCCCCTCGCAACAAAGGAGATGTCAACAATACAGGCACTCATAATAAGTCTGTAAGTCTCATTGTTTCTTTTAATTTATAAATCACATGTCAGATAACGAACCACAGTCATCTGATATAAATCGGGAACTTGAATTATTAAGTACCTTATTAAACAATATTACATTACAACCAAACAGGTTGAGAAACTCTGTAACTCATAATATAAATAATACAAATAATTCACAAGTCAAAATGACTACCTACGCAGATATTAAAAATCTTGCTAGTGTCATCCCCGAATACAACGGTGATGTAAATAGATTGCCAAATTTCATAATTCAAGTAGATTTGTTCTACGAAATTTTATTATCAACAGCTCTTAATGCATTACAAACAAAATACGCTTTTTCATCATTAGTATTAAGTAAATTAACAGACAAAGCGGTAAATCTGATTAACGAAAACACGTTTAAAAATTGGGAAGATCTAAAAAAACATTTATCTGAAAATTTCGAAGATAAACTCACTAAAGAAACTATTTTATTAAAAATTTTAAATACGAAAAGTACAAATAAAATATACGACACTTTAATACAATTTAAAAACGATTTTGCAAAATATAAATCAAAAGTCCACCTATTAAATTATAATACAGCTCAGAAAACTATATTAATAAGCGAAATTCAAGAATTAGTCGTAAAACATTTCATTACATTACTACCAATTCACGTTCGAGGATCTTTTATTACCAACAACCCCACTACATTAGAAATGTGTGAAAATTTACTAACAAATGATTATAACTATGCACTTCAAACTTTTAAAAGTCCATTGTTAAGATCCGATAACCCTCAACAATCGCAAAAAACATTGCATAACAATATACCTCCACAAAAATTCCCAGGGCAACAATTCCCTTCAAAACCCATAAATGTTCAACAGAACTCTAATAAACCAAACACGCCTTTTGCTGCTAGACAAAACGCTTATAACGCTGTTAGAACTAGACAACAATTTAAACCTCAACCCATGTCTGGAATAACAAAAAGTACAATCCCTATGAGTACACAAACAATAAAGCAAAATTATTTACAAGAAAATATCGATGATGAACCCGAAAACTTTGAAACATATTTCCAAGAAAATCAAAATCTTGACGAAAATTCTGAAAATCACTCAAATGATAATTTTTTAGAGCCAATAGAACCTTCAAGCCAAGAAACATAGTTATGACTTCAATCACAAACAAAATTCCTATTATTAATTTATCAAATTATAAAGTATTAATAGATTCAGGATCTGACGTAAATCTTATTAGTGAAAATATGTCAAAATTATATAAATCAAAAATTGTAAATGACAATTTGACCTTTAAAACAGCCAATTCAAAAGTACATTGCAAAAACTCTATAACTTTAAAAAAATTTAATCAACCTCATAAATTTTTTATTCACACTTTTAATAAAGATTGTGATTTATTATTTGGCATAAATATATTAAAAGACTTGAAATGTGAAATAAATTTTGCTAATGAAAAAATTAAAATAAAAAATATAGAATATCCATTTATTCCAATGTCAGAGTCAAATTTTTGCAAATTAAATTTTCGGTCAGAACATTTAAATAATAATCAAAAACAAAGAATTAACAAATTATTAGAACAATATCCTGAACTTTTCCCAAAAGATGGCGAAAATTTATCATGTACTACCCACACTAAACATAAAATTTTGACCAAAGACAATACTCCTATATATACGAAAAACTACAGACTTCCACAGGTATTTGAGAATGACATTGAAGACCACGTACAAAACTTATTGAAAACCGGTGTAATTAGAAAATCAAACAGCCCTTATAATTCCCCCATTTGGATTGTCCCCAAAAAAACAGATGCATCAGGAAAGCGGAAAACACGTCTCGTAATAGACTACAGAAAATTAAATGCAAATACTAGAGAAGATAAATATCCCCTTCCTAACATCGATACACTGTTAGACAAAATTGGCAAACCAAAATTTTTTACGACCCTCGATCTACATTCTGGATTTCATCAAATTTCGGTAGAAAAAGATGATATAGAAAAAACGGCTTTTAGCACCCCATCAGGTCACTATGAATTTGTCAGAATGCCGTTTGGACTTATTAATGCACCAGCGACATTCCAACGAATGATGAATGAAGTTTTAGGAGATTTAATTAACAAAATTTGTCTTGTCTATATGGACGACATCATAATTCTCAGTAAAACAGAAGAAGAACACTTACAAAATTTAAAACTTGTTCTCGCAAAACCGAAAAACGCAAATTTACAAATACAAATTGATAAGAGTGAATTCATGAAAACAGAAATAGAATATTTAGGATTTGTTATATCAGAACATGGTCTTAAACCCAATCTCAAAAAAATAGAAGCCATTGATAAAATCACAATCCCGAAAACACAAAAAGAAATCAAATCATTCTTGGGCAAGCTATCATGGTACAGACGCTTCATACCTAATTTTTCAAAATTAATGAAACCTTTTACCGAATGTTTAAAGAAAAATAAAATAATTGATATAACTAATAAAGACTATCAAGAAGCATTTCAAAAATCGAAAGAATTAATTAGTAACCCCCCTATACTAAGCTTCGCCGACTTTTCTAAACCATTTATCTTAACAACTGACTCATCAAATTACGCAATGGGTTCAGTACTCTCACAAGTACAAGATAACGTAGAAAAACCTCTAGCATACGCTTCAAAAACTCTTAATAACCACGAACAAAATTATTCTACAATAGAAAAAGAGTTAAAATCTATCGTCTGGTCAGTACAAAACTTTAGAACTTACTTATACGGCAGAAAATTTATTATTCGAACGGATCACAGACCTTTAATTTGGCTATTCAATATGAGAAATGGAAATCAAAAACTGATGAGATGGAAAATTGAACTAAGTGAATACAACTTCGAAATTGAGTATTTACCAGGCAGAACAAATAAAATTGCTGATTATCTATCGCGAATAAGAGAACCTTTCAAAATTAATTATGTAACCGGAGACGTAACTGAAACAGATATATTTTGTCATTGTGTTTCTAAAGATAATCGTTTTGGCAAAGGATTAGCTTTACAAATAGATAAACAATTTACAAATAAAAAATACTGTGAGAATAACTACAAAAACCAAAATATGATTATTCAAAATTTTGAAAATAAAATAATTTTACATTTGTATACAAAAGACACCTATAAAGAAAATGCTAACCTGAAACAATTAAAATCCTGTCTTATTACTTTAAGGGATTACTTAATCAAAAATGATTTATTTGAAATCAACATGCCATACTTATCATGTGGGCTAGACAAATTAGAAAAACCTAAATTAATCCAATTATTAAATAATATCTTTAAAGACACAAATATCCAAATTAATATTTACGAATTACCTCATAACTTTGCAAACTCACAAGAAATCGATAATTTTTTAAAAAATCATACAAGCGAATCGGTAGATAGTTTATTAAATAATGTCGAAGATATAGAGAGAGAACTAGAAAGTTTAACAACCGATACTGTCCACTCCTCACCAGAAGAACCCATAAATGGTTTAAAATTTTTAGAAAATCGAATCAATGTAGCTGACAATCAAATAATAATTCAGGAAGATAAAGAAAACAAAGTAGAAATAAAAAGATTATTCAATCATAAAAAACAAAGAATTCTATTTTCATTAAAACCAGAATATAAAGAAACACAACTATTTGAATTTATTCAAAATTACGTAATACCTAAAATACGATATTCCTGTATCTGCACGGACGAAATTGCTAATACTTTAAATAAAGTAATACAGAGTAAATTTGAATTCGGAACAGTAAATATAATAAGAGTTAATCAACAAGTTGAGGACGTAGAAAACGAAGATGAACAGGACGAAACAATATTTAACTACCACCACGGAAAAACCAACCACCGGGGTATATTAGAAACTTACAATAAATTAAAAACAAAATATTATTGGCCAAAAATGTTAGAATCTATAACAACATTCATAAATAAATGCGAAACTTGTAAGAAATGTAAATATGACAGACAACCCCACAAAATTAGAAGATCAACTTACACCAACCCCTCAACGACCTTTTGAAATTATAAATTTAGATATATTAACCCTAGATTCAAAATACTACTTAACAATATTTGACCAATTTTCGAAATATGCTCAAATATATTTTATAAAAAATAAAACCTGTAATAATATCATAAATACAGTTTCAAATTTTATTAGAGAAAGATTACAACCGCAAACAATTATTTGCGACTCAGGGAAAGAATTCGATAACTTAGCGTTCAAAACTTTCTGTCATAACAACCAAATAAATTTACATATTACATCCGCTGGTAACCCAAAATCAAACGCAATAGAAAGACTACATTCCACTCTAATAGAACACTTGCGAATTTTATTCCAAAAATACCCAAATAAAAATTTAGATGAAATATTGACGATAACTATACTAGCTTACAATGACACCATACATTCTATTACGAAATTATCACCAAATGAAATACTATACGGTAGAGATTACTCACACATTCGACCAAGAATGACCTTAACAGACGAACAACAAATAGAAACATTTCAAAAAAATAAACAAAATGAACATGATAAATTACGAAATAAAATCGCGAACGAAAAATTAAAACGTTCCAAACTAAATAAAACCCATACAAAATTCCAAAATGCTTCACAAGCCTTTCTCAAACAAAATCCTAGATTGATAACAAAATTCAAAAAACCATTGTTCGAAAAGGTAAAAATTGAAAATTATAATGACAGGAACAATACCATTGAAGTAAAAGGGAAAGTTCATAAAAGAAAGGTAAAAATTGACAAATTAAAATTATAATTTGTTACAGATTAATATCCTTATCTCACGGTCAATTCCTTCAAGATATCTCTGATAACAATGGATACAAATTACTAGAATTAGGCAAAACCCATATTAATGAATATGATATCTACGCCTATTTTAACTATGACTTACAACCCTTATTTTCAAATTTCCAAAATATTACTGACATAATCAACTCCCTTAAAAATTACTCTAAACCATTACAAAAACTAAACTTTGACGCATTTAATGTAATGAATATGATTTATGAAAATACAGAAAATCAAATTAATAAATTAAAAATTCATAAAAGAAATAAACGAGGACTAATAAACGGATTAGGTTCAGTTGTAAAATCTATTTCCGGAAATTTAGATCAAAATGACGCAGAACACTATGAACAATTATTTAAACAAATTAAAGAAAATGAACAAAATTTACAAAAAGAAATAAAAAATAATTTACATTATTTGGAGAATTTCACTAAACATTTTAATAAACAAATTAACAAAATAAATATTAATGAAAAAGAGCTTTATAACCAAATTCAACAACTAAAAGGACAAATTAACAAACGAGAATATTATGATTCACTATTATTACTCAATTCAAAATTACAGATAATAACTTCTTTGCTAAATCATATTCAAATGATCATTTCTCAAATAAACGAAAGTATAAATTTTTGTTCTCTTCACACTTTCGATGTTAGTCTAATATCTTTCGAAAATTTAAAACAAATGTTACCCATGTATGATATAGTTGAAATTTCAAAATTATTAACAGTCAATTGTAATCATGATAAAAACAAAATATATTTTATAATAACTATTCCTATTATGTCAGAGAAAACACACGATCTATATCAAATGACAATGATCCCCTTTAAACATAACAATAAGTACTATTTATATGACCAAGAGACAACAATGTATATTGATAATAATATTAAGGTTGATGATTGTTTAATTAGTAATAAGCAATATTATTGTAGAACTAACAATATAAAAATAAATAAATGTATTAACCAATTGTTGTACAGCAATAATAGTAAATGTGAAATTAAACAAATAACGTCCCATAATAATATAATTCGTATACCAAATTCTAATGAATTAATTATATTTAGCCCTGATAAACAGAACGTTGAAATTGATTGCAAAAATATTAAAGAAATAAAAAACATACAAGGAATATTTCAGATTTCTAGTACAAGTCAATGTAAAATTAATGACTATGTCTTTAAACCTTTTGTAAATGAATACAAAGAAATAAAACTCCAGTTTTCACAACCAATGATATTAGAAACAAATCAAAGTAAAAATAAAATTTTGCAAAACATAGAAGAATTCACAGGAGCTATTCCTACTATAAGACCATTAAAAGAATTAGATACTAAACATGAAACACATTTTACTATATTGTATGTACTACTATCTATTATTGTTTTAACTTTAATATGTTATAAATTAATAAATAAATATAAGAATAAAATATGTAAGGGAAAGACATCTGACGAAACAAAAACTATTCAATTACCACTTTCAACTAATAAAGTAGAACATCAGATTTCTTTTCCATCCACTATTTCTTAGCCATCATCTAGAAGGGGAGGTATTATGTAACCCTGTTAGATGATGACATAATAAATATGTGATGAATCCCTAACGGAATCTCTCACGTTGTAACAAGAATCTTTATGATAAGAAACGCTATAAATACGTGCTAGACAATGAAATGTTATTAGTAAGGGTGACCAAAACTTTCTTTTTAAAAGCTAGTGTACTATCAAGCTGTTTAAAACTATCAGGTAAGTGGTTGTATATTTTTAGAGGCATAAAAGAGACATTATTATGGTAAAGACTTAATCTATGTTTAGGTAGATATATGTTATTTTTTTGTCTCGTACTGTAACAGTTGACCAGTTGGTGAGTGAATAAAATAATGATAAATTATTCTTAACAAAAACTACTGAGTAGGATATATAAATACAAGGTAATGGTAAAATATGCAATTTTTGAAATAGTTCTCTGCAAGACACAGTGACATTTTTACCCATTATGGCTCTAACGATCATCTTATGTGCGCTTAAGATTTTTATAGTATGGGACGAATTGCCCCAACATATAATGCAATATGAGAGAATTGAATAAACTTGAGCATAATAGTATTTCATTAATACATCCAAACTAACTTGATTGTATCTAAGTCGTCTGAGAACGAAACAAGCTGTATGGAGTTTAGTGACCAAATAGTTGCAGTGTGTAGACCAACTGAGATTGTACTCAATATGCAACCCAAGTACTTTAGTGCAATGAGTCGGTTCAATTGGACAGTTGTCAATATATATAACAGCTTTGTATGAAAGCAAAAACAACGCGAAACAATACACCTGTCAAATTGTACGAAGTAATTTTGTTTTCAAGGCACACCTTATTTAAAAAATAAATATTTTTTTCAGTAACTTATAAACTATCAAGTTTAGACACAAAAAGAATTAGACTTTTTTAGGGAGAAAAATATTTTCTATTATTCGGTGTAAGAATATACATGCTATTCCATTTAAAAAAAGTATAGAAATAATATATACGAAAATTACATTTGTTTTCAATCAGATTTATGCATATTTAGATAGCCTAATAGAAGTACTAAAAACTTTATCTGAACAATTTTTTTGTATATGTAATAAATTCCGAGAAACCCCGTATTTCCAACTTTTGATTTCATCCTGTATAGCGGTAAGAATTTACTCTTTTTAATTTAAAATCCTACATATTCAAAATCGAATACGTTGTTCTCATGGTGCATGGACAGTTTGGATGGGCATGTTGCGTGAGCAGTTTGGGTGTGCATGTAGCGTGGGCAGTTTGAGTGGGTAGGTTTTGTGGGCGTGTTGCGTGGACAGTTTGAGTGGGTAGGTTGGATGGATAGGGTGCGTGGGTATATTGAGTGGGCATGTTGCGTGGGCAGTTTGCGTATGTAGGTTGCGTGTTGCGTGGGTTTTTTGAGTGGACAGTTTAGATGGACATGTTGCGTTGGTAGTTTGGGTGAGGAGGTTGCGTGGGCAATCTGGGTGAGTAGGTTGCGTGGGTATTTTGAGTGGAAATGTTGCGTGGGCATGTTGAGTTAGAAGTTTGCGTGGGTAACGTAGGTGGGCTAATTGCGTAAGCAACCTAAAAACTATTACGAAACACTATCTATAATTATTGCACAATAGTTAAAAAAAGGCCTAAAACATATTTAAAAATTATCATTTTTGATGGTTCATGTTCACTTCGAAAGAGTTGCCAAACATTCCATAAGTATAAGTAACTAAGTAAAAAACAAATATTTCTAACTAGATCAATGTGAAGTCGGTACACAAGTGTTACCAAATATGCCATAAAATTCACAAATATTCCTAAGTGCATTACTGTGAAGTTTGTTCATTAATTTCCGTGCTGTCAATAAAAATATAGGATGCGATTCAGTGGGTTGTATTAGGCTGTTTTAAGATCTGTATTAAGAGTTGTATTAAAAAATCTGATTTAGTGGCTTGTATTAGACTGTTTTAGAGTGTTTATTTAATACATGTGTATTAGTTGCCTAGGAAATTAAAACACTTCTTAAAATGGATTATCCCCCCAATTCTGTAAGAAAGTTGTTAAGTCTTAGCAACATTGCTAAAATTTGTAACAAATAGAAACAAATGTAAAGACTCTCATTTTCATGTTTTATTTAGTGTTCGCAATTATTATTGGTTATTTGCTATAGCAATGTTGCTAAGACTTAACAACTTTCTTACAGAATTGGCGTATATCTGTTTTAAGCTTAGAGTATAGAATAGGACTAGAGAGAGCGTAAAGTATAGATATGAGCAGAGTATTTGTCGCCATGAGACGGAAAGGGAATCTCATGGCCGCCATCTTGGGACGATCTACATTATAATCTATTTAACTGCACGTTCTTCAATTTTGTTAAAAAAAATACAATAATGTAACAGAAAATGAAGCTATTTGTAATTAGCAAGCATTAATTCAGTCAGAAATATATTAAAATTAATTCAATTTAAATTCGAAAGACCCAAAAAATTGTAAAATTCTTCAATTTAAAGTGAATTGCGATTAAACATTAATCAAATATTTATAGAAATTGAATAAATAATGAATAGAACTGTTCCAATTTTATGACAGTTGTAATGATTAAAATAGAAACTTACAAAAACTAGGTACCGAATAGGCAAATAATTTAAGGCTAGAATATTCATACAAAATATATATATATATATATATATATATATATATATATATATATATATATATATATATTTATGATGTTTACAATACAAATAAATACGAAGTACTAACATATTTATTACAAAAATAAGTTAATATTTTTACATGAAATATGTAAAAAATACAATAAAATATATGAACTAAGCTTTAATAATATGTAGAAGTAAAATAATACTTGTTAATTGTGATAACTTTCTCCTTTTCTTGTTATTTTAAAGTTTTTACGGACGTTCGGTTATTACAACCGAAGGCACAACACGTTGGCATGTTATTACAAACGTTTCACATCCAAATAACATAAATTAAAAACGTCAAACTAAATTATAACCCACAATATAAACAATTTAAACAGGCAGAAAATTTTTATATTCTTTAATGAAAAATGAAAATTAATTTTGTGATATTTATATAGAACGCACGGAGATACACAAAATAAAACTCAAATGAGAAACTAATAAACAAACAATAAACTGTTGTTCTCCGCTTTCAAAGCAACACTAGATACTGGATGTACGAGGACAAATTCTTTTCGATACAATTTTTCTAACACTCATAATTTGAAAATTTTCGCCCGTGCATAAAGTTTTGTATATACCACAAGCGTAACTTGCTTTTATGGCCTTTGGCCAAATTATTTACAGACCAGGAAGAGAAAATACAGTTGCTGATATATTTACCAGAGATATTTGTGTAATTTCATTAGAGAATAAACCTTCTCTAGAAGAAATACACGAATCTTTATGCCATCCAGGAATTACAAGACTCGCACACTGGATTCGTTCTAAGAATATACCTTACTCTCTGGAGGAAATACGACGAGTCGTATCTTCTTGTAAAGTATGCTCTGAAATTAAACCACGTTTCCTGAAAACTCAGAATACTAATAAAAGCAACTTCACCTTTAGAAAAACTCTCTAGTAACTTTAAAGAACCACTGCCATCTGCCACTAAAAATAAATATATATTAAATTTGGTAGATGAATATTCACGTTTCCCTTTTGCATACCCATGCCAAGACTTAACTACGTCTACCGTTATCAGAAATCTAACTGACCTATTTTCGATTTTTATGACTTCTGATCTAAAAATATTTCTTCATGAGAAAGGTATTGCAACAAGTCGAACAACTCATAATCCCCAAGGGAACGGACAGGTTGAAAGATTTAATGGAATAATTTGGCAGACTATTCGTTTAGCTCTTAAAAGTAAAGATCTACCAATTACTCAGTGGGAAAAAGTGCTATGTAAAGCTCTTCATTCAATAAGATCTCTTCTATGTACTCCTATAAATGCAACTCCACACGAACGAATGTTTACGCACCCTCGAAGATCTTCTTCTGGATATTCTTTACCTACTTGGTTAAGTAAACCTGGAATCGTACGTTTACGAAACTTTTCTCGAAAAAGCAAATACGATCCTTTAGTAGAGGAAGTTAAATTATTAGAAGCAAATCCAGACTACTCACATGTACGCTTGTCTAATGGGACCGAAACTACAGTTTCAAATCGTCATCTGGCTCCACCTGGAAATAAAATTAAATTGCAGCCTGAAGAACCATGTTCAGAAACCTCTGAACCTATTTCTTCTTCTCCACAACTGAATGATCTTACTTCTTCGGAATTTCCCCGTCAATCTTCTGATAATTCAAACCAATTTATTCCAGTATCTTCACCAGGTACCTCTAACAAAGACAGGAACAGGAAGCGGAAGAAACATCACAATCCTCTCCAGTGTCGCCACGACGTTCAGAAAGAGAGCGAAAACTCCCTAAACGTTTTGAAGATTTCCACATGGGGTGAATGTGATGAATCACGATTTCTATGTTATTTATTATTATCACTATTTCCTTGATTTATATTATTTGTTGTCGTAGTTACTTTTGCTTTAAAACAATATTGTATAAATGTCAAGTTCTTGTTATAAGGGTATATTCCAAAAATAACAAATTTTAACCGTGGTTAACCAAAAGTGTTCCAATAATATTAAATGGTAAAAATTGTACATTATGAAACATGGTTCCGGATAAAATGGTTGCAACCGAAGCGCACCAACGCAACCATGATTTTTCCTCGGTTTTGCCGGTTAACATCTTCTGTCCTTCTTCATAAGATGTCAGATTTTATAGGTTAGTGCGGTTAGATACTATTTATTGACTCTTTGATGTTTGCATCTATTTTCTACGGTTTACATTGTTAAGTATTTTAATTTTCCACTCCATAATTTAGGATTATGAAAGACGATAGACGTAATGTTTTGAAAGAAAATTTTAGGGTTTCCGAGAATCACCCGCGAATGAAACCGAACTGTTTCAATAATAATAGTCACGTGACTAGAACCAGACTAGAACCAGTCAGTAACCAAAACCATGGTTTTGGTTATTATATTTTATTTTTGGAATATACTCTAAATAAACTATATTCTCACGAATCTTCCCTCATTACACACAGCTTGTGTTTTCTATGGCTGGAACCAACGACCAAATATAACTAGACAAAACATAGTTTCATTTGTTTTGATTTCGGCTGGCCAGACAGAGATAGAGATATGTTTTATCTAGTTCAAGCATTTCTCACTAGAGGCGCAATATCGTTGACATTTTAGAATAGAAAGTTTTCTAGAATATACATCAAGTTATACATATATTTCGATTACAGTTCAAATCTGTAAGTTTCACAGATCTGTAAATCTGTAATAGTACATTAAAACACAAGTATCATAAGGCAATCTGTTAACATACGAGTCCTAGTTTGGAAAACGAGCCGTAGGCGAGTTTTACAAAGGACGAGTGCGTTAACAGGCCTTATGATACATGTTTTTTATACTATTTTTTCTATTGAGGTAATTTTACAATTAATTTTTTTAAAAATGCTACGTCAAAAGTTTGACTTGGTGTTTTTTTGTCACTTATGTTTATGTTGGTAGCGCTTCCCGCTAACAATTTAAATTTACAAAGTACGAGTGCGTTAACAGGCCTTATGATACATGTTTTTTATACTATTTTTTCTATTGAGGTAATTTTACAATTAATTTTTTTAAAAATGCTACGTCAAAAGTTTGACTTGGTGTTTTTTTGTCACTTATGTTTATGTTGGTAGCGCTTCCCGCTAACAATTGAAATTTCAAATTTTGACAACTGATTAGTGTATTGTGTGTATTAGGGAATACGGTGTGCATAGTGACCTTGTGGCGGACGGTTCTCGTCACCGTGCTATCTGCTCGACCTCGAAGGCGGACGGTTGGCAGGTCTTCTTGTCACCGTGCCGCTGTTTGCTCGGCCTCGTGATTCTCTTCTCTGGATATGCGTTCTTGCCTGAAGCTAAGGGACACCTGAAGGTTTACAGTGCGTGTGAAACATACATGTGTCTCTTACGTTCTTCGCGTGCTGACTGACCACACCCTGCTATCCTTGTCGTTGTCCGTTACACTGCGTACTCGTCTACCGCGCAAATTCCACACTTCAATTTCACTCGCACAGAGCCGTATTCACATCTTAACTATAATTTACATAAATTCTAAGAAAATACTGCACGTTACAAATAATATGTTGAAATATTACCAATAACTTGACATTTTGAGGTTAGATGTAATTATTCATTAATATGACAGTTATAAAATCATGACTACCAACTCTACAACACGAAAAGCGCCACAAATAGAACTCTTATAGATCTTCTAAACGTCGTGTTTTCAGCGATAAACAATGTTTTTATAGACTGGTAAGAACACCGAAATAGAAAAAAAACTTATAAAAACGCATCCATTTTGCATATGAGACGCGGGCTTTGACATTTGCATGTATGGCCCACCCCAACAAGGTTGCCAAGATTACAGTTTGTGTACCTTGTCCGTGTTGCCAAATGAATTTAAGCGTAAAATTAATTTATGAAAATATCCAATATGTTTTGTTTATTTAATTATTTATAAGCTTTGGGATTAAATAAAAACTAACGTTTCACTCAAAAACAAAACCGCAAATGTCAAATTACACTGATATATTCAAGTAGCCTTTAGTGAGAAATTCACGAACTAGATAAAACATATCTCTGTCTCTTTCTGGCCAGCCGAAATCAAAACATTCAATGAAGAGGGATAGGATAGGGAATGTTTTGTCTAGTTATATTTCGTCGTTGGCTGGAACGTGAGACCAGGAATAGAAGGGTGACAGGGCATGCTATGTATTTTGCCATAAGAAGACTTTCCAAATCATCTTAGCGACTTTCGACCTTATTGTAACGTCAAAATCAGCTGCAGCCGTTAAGTGGACCAGGGGGTCTATTCTAATTCATAGCCACATGTGCTATCCGGTATCCGCTATATAAGTTCCACTACTAGTCAACAGATGGGGGTCTCCATCCCGCTATCTGACTTGAATCCATCTGTTAGCTAGTAGTGGAACTTATTAATATTGCCAGATGTCAAGTAGACAAGTAGTTCGGCTTTTCAATTTTGTGATCAAATACTTGTGTTCGTGTGTTATATTAATAATATTTGATTAATATCTATATATTGTAAGTACCTATTTAAATTATAATAATTATTAAAAAATTCTAACAAATAGCACATGTGGCTATCCGACTTAAATCCATCTGTTGGTTAGTAGTAGAACTTATACAGCGGATAGCGGATAGCACATGTGGCTATCCGACTTGAATCCATCTATTGGCTAGTAGTGGAACTTATATAGCGGATAGCGGATAGCACATGTGGCTATGAATTTAGAATAGACCCCCTGGTTACATACGTGTGCAGTCGAACAAATAAGTTTTCATTCTCAATAAGCGTCACCCAACCTTATCAATTATTATTTTGACTTCTTACGTTCTTGAATACATACGTCTTTAGTTTGATTCATAGTTTTCTTAGTTTTAAATTGTTTTACTTAAGTTTTGGAAAATCAAGTGTTTATTTAGATTTGGTCAACTGTAACATAACAATATTCAATAAGGCTCAAAATCGCAGAGATGATTTGGAAATATACGCGTAAATTAAGCCTTGTCTCCCCTCTATTCCTGGTCTAAGGCTGGAACGGCATACGGCCTAATCAACCAGTTAAATACTGTTATGTTACAGTTAACCAAATCTAAATAAAAACTTGATAATCTACAACATACATAAATCAATTTAAAACTAAGAAAACTATTAATCAAACTAAACACGTATGTAATGTATAACGAGAACGTCAGAAGACAAAATTGTGATTTGATAACGGTTGGTATTGAGATTGAAAACTTATTCGTTCGACTGCACACGTATGTAACACATCTGGTCCACTTGGCGGTTGCAGTAAGGTCGAAAGTCGCTAAGATGATTAGGAAAGTCTTCTTACGGCGAAATACATAGCATGCCCTGTCTCCTTTCTATAGGCGTTTAAAGTTTAGATCTCAGCGCCACTGCAGATAAAATTTGAAACCCTGCGAGAGACATTCAGAGTTTATAACCTATGTTTACAACGAACGTGTAACTAATTTATTTTTTTTTCATTTTTCTTATTTTATTTTAAGTTCTAGTGGTGTATTTTCGTAATTTCTTATTGTTTCATTAATATATCAGTTTAATATTTACCAAATAGTCATTTTAAAGACTAATTTTCGTGTGTTGATAGTTTCTATCATATTATTTCTTATATACTTTTGCAATATGTTTAATCCATCTTGTTGTGTACCGATGTGCAATTCATGGAAAAAACGTACTCCAGATTTACACTTTTTCGATTTCCAACCGATAATTCTAAAGTACAAATAAAAAATCAATTTGACAAATACGAATTGGTCAGTCGGAAAAAAGTGTGGATAGACGTTTTGAAAATTGGAAAAAAGTTAGCCCTTTCATGAAAGTGTGCTCCTTATATTTTGACGAAGAAAGTTTTACTAAATCCAGAGGTAGGTGTGTACAAATATTGTGCAAACCATAATATTTCATTATGTAGAGAGTGCAATCCCACCGCCCTGACAGCGTATAGGATTTTTTGTGATCAAATAACTTATGGAGCAGGGGAGGTAGAGAGTAAGAGAGAGTATAGCTTTGGAATCACTGGCAGATGGCAGCACATTAGCAAATAGTTCCTGCAATATCTCCAGAGATCGCGGCGGAAAAAGTGCGTGTGTTAAGTATTAACACATTTGTTTTTTGGTTGGTGATTTGACTTGGCATGGACGGTGTTAAAGTCGAAGCTTCTTAATAGAGTGTTTGG
The DNA here is from genome assembly GCA_943142095.1 of Ophonus ardosiacus. Lineage (NCBI taxonomy): Eukaryota > Metazoa > Arthropoda > Insecta > Coleoptera > Carabidae > Ophonus > Ophonus ardosiacus. The sequence goes on along the minus strand of OW964826.1, from coordinate 35,746,211 downwards.
CGTGTTGGTTTTTGCTATTGTGCATCTTTCAATCACATTTATAAGGTATGTAACTTAATTTTTATTTTATTAATCAACCCCAAACGACTTTCATGAAAATGAAAATAATGCAAATTTCTAATTTCAGAAAATGAGAACAATGTATTGTGTTGTTCCTGGCTGTAAAAGCAACAGCAGGGATAATAAAGAGCTTGTTTTTTCTTTGCCAAGAGACATGATTGTTTTGGAGCAATGGACTTCGAATATGGGTATTCCAGAATTTATAGACAAACCACTGTCTACTCGGTTCCATATAAAAGTGTGTGGATTACATTTTGAAGAAAAATGTATTCGGACTTCGGATCTCAAAAAATTAAACCATGAAGTTATTCCTACAATAAAGCAGCATTCTTTTGGTAAGGAACTTATGTATACTGTTTCTTATGCGCACGCTACTTTACTATTCAAAAATTTGTGTTCAATAAAATTATAAATAAAACGTTTAAATGTTTTCGTGAGTGGCCAGAAAAATGCAACTGTCGCGCTGCATTTTGGCGCGAAAATAGTTCTTTCGCTCCCGTTGCAGAAAAAAATATTTTTTTCTATAAAAATTCCGCATTTTATAAAAGATATTTATATGTATATATTGATACCTGTTAAAGATTCACTTCCATGACGTCGATAGGGCGTTCTGACTTCCATATTAATTAATGGATATATATTATTAAAAATTATATATATGGGCTTAGGGGAACTTCTAAATTAAGGTTTTCAAAAGAGGGGTAAGAAAATATTATATTAAAAATTAATATACAATTGCACATACTTAAAATACGAAGTTACTTCCATCACTGTAATTGTATACAAGATATTGAAGCGTAGGGCTGACTTCCGCAACGTTGCCAAATTTCATGTCGGCTAAACTAGCAAGCACATGTCAGCAAAACACCAAATAAAGTATTTGACGAATAAAGGTCTCACTCTGTGTGAATGAAGTGCCACAATGTTGAATTTTGGACTATTACCTTTGTTTAAAAAATCATAATTTCTTGTCTTGGTTGCGGAACCGCTCCAAACCATGCATGCCCAATTCTGAATTTTCTACAAAAAAAATTGATTTGTGTGCTATTTAAGTGCCCTATTTGGTGTATTATATTATTTAAAAAATATTTTAAAAAATACTAGATTGTTTGCAAGTCAGCAAATCCGCTGCAAACCACTCAACGTCAACTCTAAATAATCTGGGATAATGTACGACATAAGAGCTTATTAAATGGGGATATACCGTATTTTCGGCTATTACATTTATTACATAAAACTTTACTTTATGTCCAGAAAAGAAGTTAACCGCAAAATTGTATTTATTGTATATATTAACAACAGATGACACAGTTATTCCAACTTTTAATTTTACAAATTTAAGGTGTTATGTTTACTAGTCACTAATTAAATTAATTTACAAAAAAATCCTACTCTAAAGATGATGCAGAATTTGTGCAATACAGAACATATCAGAAAATAAAATATCAAGACGAAAGACATTTTATGTAATGAAAAATATTTCAAATTTATCTTATTTCTAGCAATACACATGTTATACAATTTTTGGGTTCACGTATAATAATTAAATGTGATAAAGTCTAATATAAAAAATAATAATAGAGAAACTGAAATTCATCTCTAAAGCTTGATGGTTAAAATTTAGTAAATTTGTAAAGATTTGTGAAATTATTATTTATTTATATAAAAAAAATCTGTTGTGGTCAATACAATACCTCTCGCCATTTCCATTTTATGTTATACAGGTAGTAAATTTTAAAACGGGTCATAGGGCGCTATAACATAGAAAAACAGTTTTTTAAATGCCAAAAGTTTAGATATTAATTTATTGAAAAAAGAATTAGTGCATATTATAAAAAAATACGAACTTTTTGATACCAAACACATTACATTTCTGTTTCATATAAAGCCAGAAAATAAATTTAAAAATTTGACTTGAGACACCATTAATAAACGTTTCATACATATTATTTGTTAAATTATTATTATTTTCGTTTTATTAAGAAGAAATCATATGGATAATTTCTCTCATGAAGAAACATTACAAATTTTTAAATAGTTTTAATTGTTCCCTTATAGTTTGCAGTTTTTCTCGCTTCTTATAAGTTATTACTTCATGTAGATAATTTTAAATTTATAATTACCTGTTACAATAAATAATAATTATTTTTTTAAATAAATATCATGGTGTTTACTTTATTTCGTGTTATTTTGTATTAGTTCATAAATTAATAACTTTAATCTTTAATTGTCCCCTGTCATGTTAGTAAAAAATTACAATGTTTTATTACTGTCAGTTTCATGGCTAATGATATTTTTTCTTAATTGGACAAATTTTTACATCCCGCTACCCTTGGTAAGGGAGGTGTAGGGATCGTGCTAAAAATCACATATCGAGATTTTAGTAAGTGACCACGTGTTAAGGTCCCTAGAATCCAAATTTAACATTTTCACGGTGACGTCTGAATGAGTGTGTGTATGTGTGTGTGAATGTGTGTGTGTGTATGTGTGTGTATGTGTGAGTGTGTGTATGTGTATCGATTTTGTCTTCGCTCTAACTCAAATACTATCATTCAGAAAATTCTGAAACCTTGTATTTATATCCTATTCTAATATGAAAAGAAGCCATTAGATTTTGGTGTAAATCGGATAACCGGAAATGACACTTTACCTGAAGCTCATAATGGTTTTTCTTCAAAAAATACCATTAAATGTCATTTTTTGCAATTTATGTCTTATGAAAATTAAAGATTATTGAATTTTATACAGGAATAAATTAATACGTTTTCTATATATTGTACAAATAAATTTAAAAATAATTATTTATTAGTCCCGAAGCCTAAGATAAACACAATTCCTTTGTTACACAGTTCATATTTCAAATGAATGTAACTTACAGTAAATGTCACTGTTAAAAAACTAATCACTTCAAATTAATAATAGTAACATTTTAAAAATAAAATAATAAATAAAGCAATAGTTTTCTGCAATGCAACAGTTTGCAGCGTTAGTAAATACGTAGGTATGTATTTAAATTAATAAAAATTAAACAGCGGGAGGTTTTGTGTTGGCCACATCAGATTTTTTTCTTTATAATAGGCATCAATTATTTTTTCAATAAATTAATATAGAAATTTTTGGCGTCTAAAAAACTGTTTTTCTATGTTATAGCCCTATGACCCATTTTAAAATTTACACTCTGTATATTGTATTGCACTTCGCTGTCGAAGCAACGTTTTATAACAAAAAAATTACAGAACTTTAGCCAAATATTGTTTTTATTGTATTTAACATGTCTTATGCACACATACAATTCTAATTATATATATTTTTCATTGTCTGAGGAAGTTCCTAAATATCAGAGATTCTTCCAGTTCATTAACTAGATTGGTGGTATTTCTGATGGATATATGCATTTTACCTACAATTTTAAATATTTAACTAATAAGAAAGATTAAATGTACTTCCCAGAAAAAGCTTTCAGAATGTCACTAATACTGTTGATTTTTGACACCGATATCTGTCATTTACAAACTATGTTATAAACATTTGGATTTGTCAACTGGTTTCCTTAGTGCCTTAGCCTCTTTGATGTACTACATTAAATTATTCTATATATTACAGTGCCTTTATCTCTAAATCTATACAAGATATAATAAAATTTTTAAATGTATCAGATGTAGAATTTTATATTTTTCAATATTTGTAATATGCATATTTTCAAAAAATATTATTTACAAGTTTTTTTTTTCATGAAACTATTACTTCCGGTTGTTCAATTTTACAAGTCTTATAGTATTTGAGAAACCGCACGGACATCATCGTAAATGTTATAATCGGATTATAGGGACCTTAAAACGTGTTTATCTACAAAAATCTGGATATGCGATTTTTAGCATAATTCCAATTTACAGAAAAATAATTTGTAAGTAACATGATGTTCATAACCGTTTGTTCAAAAATTAATACATTTTCATCCAACCAAATTAAGTAGTACTTTACAAAACAGTAAAATTAAATTTATTTCTATTTATTGAAAACTATAACAAGATGGTAATTTTTTAACATACCCTTTTGAAACTGGGCATTAGTTGTAAAATTAAACAAATTTGTCAAAAAAAATCACCAATCGCGAATACTGACATAGGACAAAAAAATAAATTGTCACCTGACATTTTATTGGTTATTGGTTGCAGAATGTTAAAAACTTGCTAAAAATTAATAAATAACAGAATTACCACGATTGAAATTTAGAAACTTGTTAAAAATTATCACGAATATATTTTAATATATAAGAAGATATTTAATTGTTGTTATTAATACTTATTGGCTAAATTTTTTAAATAGGTTCTAAAAATATTCATTAATTCACATAAATACTCCGTATATGTGCTATAGATAACAGCGGTAATTATTTTTACATTTTATTGTGAATTTTTCACTTATTAATTTAAGATACTTTTTAATGTATATTGTTAATAAAAATTTATTATATTAATAAAGAGTTTCCATAAACTACAATAACCATACTCCAATACACTGTTGCCAAGTTTTGGAAGTGACTAAGTACCTTCCAATGCTATATACACTGCGGAAGTAACTCCGCATTGTGCATACCTGACACTAATTGCGAGTACAGCGCCAGCGGTAAACGCTTGAACTAAAGTGACAATTTTGAGGGTACGGGGGGTACTATTTGACTTCCAACAAAATTTTCGTATTTAGACTTGTTTTGCCTTGTAGTGCTAGAAAAAATAAAATTACATAGGGAAACGCTGTCACTTCCATTTTCGGAATTCACAACGTTATATATGAAGTCATAGCGTTGAGTAAATTCCCGTATATGAAGTGACCACGTAACTTTCAAATTTAAACTAAAATAATTTTGAATCTTCAAAAAATGCTAGATTTAAAATATTGATGAAAGTTCCTTTGTTAGATTTATTCTTGTAATCAATATGGTTATGTTATAATCAAAATCGTTTGTTGTAATCAACAATTTTACAGTTATAGCTTGCAGCATAACAATGTCAGAAAATTATCCGTTTAGAGGGACATTTATTTTACTTTTTTTCTACTAAATTCATTGTTGGATTCATTCTTGTAATTAATATTCTTAAGCTATAACCAAAATATTATTATTTCAATATAACAATGCTAGAAAAATATCGGTTTGTTAGGATAACTTATAATTAGAGCTCTAATGCAAACAAATTAACAAAATAGTAATTATCTTGAATTGACTCCCCTCATGATCAGGCGCCTTTGTGTGGGGCAAACTTGCCCACCCGCACGGAGTAGCCCTTCGAGTCATCGACGGTGTAAGTTGATTTCTCGTGCGCAATTTGTCAGCAACTGTAAGGTTGATATTGCACAAATTTGTCGCCTAAAAATCGTTTTTACACACTAGCACTAGCAGTTAACACCATTATATATTGTCTGTTACAGAAATGTATAAATGTTTGACTCGTGGAGAAATAGCAACGACAGAACAGTCAGACTTGTTGCTCAGTACGTCTTTTGGGAATTTCAATGTGCCACCTAAGCATGAAGAAACTTCAACTTCCAAGACCTTTACTGATAAAGATATTAATTTTGCCGAACAAGTAGAACCATTACAGGTGCTTAAAACGGCTTCTGAGACTTTGACTCGTGGAGAAACAGCAACGATAAAACAGTCTAATTTGATGTTCAGCACGTCTTCTGAGAATTTCAATGTGCCATATACACCTAAGGAACCTTCATGTTCCAATACCTTTACAGATAAATTTTGCCGAACAATGAGAACCGTTACATGTGCTTAGTACGCCTTCTGAGACTTTATATTATATTATATTTATTATTATTATTATTATTATTATTATTATTATTATTATTATTATTATTTACTGTTGTAATAAATTTACAAATAAAATATTATGACGTGTGTTTAATTTAATAACCCATATATTCTAATATTATCTGTAAAACCAAATAAACTACATATTTCTTTCATAAAATATCGAAAACATGTTTGATATTCAATTTAATATCAAAAATGTTTTCGAATGTTTGCGAAAGAAAAATTGAATTTACTTACAATCTTTTAAATTTTTAAATTCAAGAGATGCATGCTGTCCGCATTATAAAAGAGATGCATGCTGCCCGCATTACAGAATAGATGCATGCTACCCTCATTACCAAGTTGAGTTTTGGTCTCTGCTGACCAAACCCCCACCCACCCTCGCTCCATGCACTTCTATCTTTTCAAATAACATGTAGCTGTCAAGTCTTTCTTTGTTTTTTTGTCGGTGGTGCAATCTTTTGATATGCCAATTATTTATAGATACAAGATCCAGTAACCGTAAATTTCTAAAGAAAAACGCAATACCGACATTAAATTTACCAGTAACATCAATAACAAATGTAGAAGATCCTGGCCCATCTAATCAACAAAATCGACTAATTGTGCGGAATCGAGTCAAAGAAACTGTTGACTGTCCTGTTATGAGCACTTTTTGTGAAGATAATCTTGATGTTTTAGAATCCAATGAAAATAGAGTGACAGAATTTGATATTGCCGCAAATACATCATTGTTACTTATGCATAGTGAACAAACGGATATTCCAAAAAAAATGTTCCACGATTTTCAAGTACAGGTTAACACTCCACAAAGACTAACCTTGTATGTATATTTTGTAACTGACGATAAATCTCAACAATCTGACAGGGTTATGTAGTAAAAATTTACTTAATTCGACATCGCTACACAACAATATGAATTAAGACATATTGCAAAAGAAATATAAGAAATAATATGATAAAAGAAACTATAAAATTAGTTTTTAAAAAGACTATTTGGTACATATCAAACTAATATATTAATAAAACAATAAAAAATTACGAAATTACACCACTAGAACTTAAAATAAAATAAGAAAAATAAAAAAAATAAAAAAAATGCAGTTGCACATTAGTTGTAAACATAGATTATAAACTCTGACAGCCCGATTCACAAAAAAAGTTTTTCTTCAACCGTATTAAAAGGCTATGCTTTTAATACTGTTTTTTGTTTTAAAAGTTAATCTTTTTGTTACTAGTATAAAAATGTAACTGTTGCTAGGTAACACTTTTACTTACATGTATTAAAAGTACTTTTAATTCTGTATAGCACATAATTCCATGAAACGATTATATGCGCACTCGCAGTGCTGTAGTCGTAAAATTAGCAGAGGGTATACGCTGAAAATATATTTGTAAACATAGGGTATTCGCAGAGGGGGGGGGGGGGGGGCAATAATTAAGAAGAAAAAAGATACTAAAAAAAAATGGCGCCGCAGGGGAAATTTTTTTCATTCAAGGTCAAATGCCTTATAATTGAAAATTACATTTTTTCAAGGGATGTGAAGTTGCATGTTTTTTCCCTTTCATGTATAAAAATTACAAACGAGAATATATTTATCTGGATAAACTGTCTAAAATCGAAACACAACACAACAAGCGCGCGACTATTATACATTGTGACTTAATACGAAGTTAATGTCATCTTTTAAATTTTCAACTAAAATTCAAAATACAAAAACTATAAACACAAAGAAAAAAATAAAATAATAAATACTGCCTTACGTATAAAAGTCGCAAACCTGCCTACTACGAATCGTACATTTTGCGAAAACTGAAAACGGTATACGGCTTCTATATAACAAAAATCAAAATTAAAATTTCAATAATAGATGGCGACGCCAATCAAATAAAGTACATTTTATAAACATAAAGAAAATTTCAATATAATTTCTAAAAAAATTATATTAATTGTGGGATAAAATTTTCATTAGTTGATTTAATTTTTATAATTTTTGTCTCAAATATTTAAAAGCAGAGGGTACACGCTCGGGCACCTAAAAAATCCAGAGGGTATACGCCGTATACCCGCGTATACCCTCGACTACGCCCCTGCGCACTCGTAAACTTCACGCGATTTTGATGGGCAATAAATTTATCACTATTTCTTTTGCACTTTCTTCAATATCAAATGGTAAATCAGATTCTTCAAATCCAGACATTTTAAATCAAAATTTAAATGCAAATACGGATATTTATACAATTTTGCTACTTGACAGCACAGAACAAAGAAATATGTAAACACAACAAAAGTCATGGCTAACTGCCCGCTGAGCTTTACATTTCGAAAACTTGTCTTCATCGTATTTAGATGTATGTATTCATCATATTTATTTCGGTTGAAGAAAAAATAGTATGTGTTATTCTGATTAAAAGTGTCTTTGTTTGATTCGCAATTTTTGTTTCGCTCGGCTTCGCTGCGCTTCGCCTCGCAAATGCAAACTAATTGCTCATCAAACAAAGTCTCACTTTTAATCCTAATAACACAATCTACTATTTAGCTAATCCTCATTTTTGGATTAGTGAATTCTATTCTATTCCGGTATTTCAAATTTAATTTTCATGATATCAATAAAGGTAGATACTAGGAATAGGTTAGACTATATTTGAAGAAATAAACTGTCAAAATTAGAGTAGAATTCGCTAATCAAAAAATGAGGATTAGCTTAAACTTTTTTGTGAATCGGGCTGTGAATGTCTCTGGCAGGGTTTCTAAAATTCGCCATCAGAGTGCATATTGCTGGGCTTGAAATCCCTAAGGTCTAAGGTTTACACCTTAGACCAGGAATAGAGGGGAGACAGGGCATATTCACGCGTATATTTCCAAATCATCTCTGCGATTTTGAGCCTTATTGAATCAGCTGGAACCGCTAGTCGACCAGTTAAATATTGTTATGTTACAATTGACCAAATCTAAATAAACACTTGATTATCCAAAAGTTAAATAAAACAATTTAAAACTAAGAAAACTATGAATCAAACTAAAGACGTATGTATTCAAGAACGTGAGAAGTCAAAATAATAATTGATAACGTTGGGTGACGTTTGTTGATTTTGAAAACTTATTCGTTCGACTGCACACGTATGTAACACATCTGGTCTACTAAAATTTAAATATTTTATTAATTAGAATATGAAGTTTGTGTTTTAAAATGTATGTAAAATAAAGTAGTTTTAAAATTTTAATTATTTATTAAAAAAAAAAAATACGAAAATATATTAGAATATAAATTACTGGTGAAAAAATAAACTTCTTTTCGATATTTTCTCCCCAGTAATTTTTTCAAGATACAATTTTGCAATTGAATGCATTGTAATTTTAGAATACCAAACACAATGGGGTATTCCACCATAACAAAAAAGTTTAAAAAAATTCAATTTAACATAAAGTATGGCTCAATAAATAATAGTTAAAACAATGAAAACATTTTTTAAATAATTACTTTACGAGATATTTCACATTTGCTAAAAGGGAAAATTGACGTCATACAATTGTTATCTTTCTCTCGCAGCGTACTCAGAACAGTGTGTGTGAGAGAGACAAGTATAGAGGAAATGTGACGTTATACTGATTTTTCGAAAATAAAATACTGGTAAACTAGGAACAATTAAATTTTTTTAATACTATGAATTGCTTCAAAACTGAATAAAGTTTTATTTAAAATAATAAAAAAAATTGAGTGGAATACCCCATTGTTTGAATTAATTTCTTTAAATAACAAGGCTAGCGGGAGGTAAAAAATATAAAAATAAATAATATATAATATAAATATAACATAAATTTACTGCTCAAATAAAACACCAACATAATCAAATTATTATTGATAACCACGTCTACCCGATACTTTGCCTGACACTGACATACAACACACAACTACACAAAACAACAAATCATATGGCTATGACATCACCGTAACTGGCTCTCATTAGTTCAAAATATTTCCCTGACTCAAGATGGCGACATACATGTGATCACAAATAAAAGCGCAAGGCCTTGCATAACCCGGCAGTCTATCATTTAGTATAGGTCTGTGGGCCAGACAGAGAAATAGAGATATGTTTTATCTAGTTCGAGCATTTCTCACTAGATTCGCAATATCATTGACATATTAGAATAGAAAGTTTTTATAAAATATATGTACATCAAGTTATACATATATTTCATTTACAGGTCCAATCTGTAAGTCTTACAGATCTGTAAAACGCTTCCATTTTTGCATATGAGGCGCGGGCTTTGACATTTGCTTGCATGGCCCACCGCAACAAGGTTGCTAAGAATACAGCTTGTGTACCTTGCCCGTATTGCCAAATGAATTTAAGCATAAAATTAATTTATAAAAATATCCAATATGTTTTGTTTATTTAATTATTTATAAGCTTTGATATTAAATAAAAACCAACGTGTCACTCAAAAACAAAATCGCAAATGTCAAATTACACCGATATATTCAAGTGGCCTCTTGTGAGAAATTCACGAACTAGATAAAATATCTCTCTGTCTCTTTCTGGCCAACCGAACCGAAATCAAAGCATTCAGTGAAGAGGGATAGGGAATGTTTTGTCTAGTTATATTTTGTCGTTGGTTTACACGATGTAAATAACTGCTCCATCTCTTGTTCACAAATACATAGGCGTACAAGTTGGTTGTACGTGATGATATATTAATGTAATGCTACACACAGTATTTGTATGTAAAAGGATGTTAAAATATAATACAGTTAATTTCTAGTAAATATAATATTTTTTTAATGCACTCAATTATACTGTTTTAAATTAAAAATCAGTCAAACGAAAGTATATTTTTCATCATATACGCCCATGTTCAGCTGATTATTAGTGAGGTTAAATATATTCAATTCTAATATTCTCATTTTGCTCTCGATTATGCTTCGTACGAGTTTAACACTATTTTCCTTTCGTTTTTTTATATTTATTTTATTACTATTGTTGCCATTTGGTGTATAAATCTATTTTTCAAAAGAAATGAAATACCAACTATGGATAAAGTATTGCAGGTAGGTAATCCATAATAAATGCGAAAGTAACTCTGTCTGTCTGTCTGTCTGTCTGTCTGTCTGTCTGCCTGTCTGTTACGTTTTCACGCCTGAACCGTTGAACCAATTTTGATGAATTTTGGTATAGAGATAGATTGGACATAGGAGAAGGACATAAGCTACCTTTTGTCGCGAAAATAAAACTTAAAGGGGTGAAATAGGAAATGAAAACTTGTATGTTCGCACCCATCATTTCTCCCGCTGAACCAATTTTGGTATAGAGATAGATTGGACCTAGGAGAAGGACACAGGCCACCTTTTGTCGTGAAAATAAAACTTGAAGGGGGTGAAATAGGGGACGAAAGTTTGTATGGAGAACCCATCATTTCTCAAGTTAGGGATATAAAAATTCTTATTTATGTTTTTGGTAAGAAATAAAGTGTTTTAGCGTTTTTAAAAAATCATCCATCAAGGCGGTACGATAGGGGATGATTTCAATTATTTTTTTATCTATAGTAAAGTTTTAACCGTCAGCAGATTTTCGATATTTGTCGGAGAGATAGCTTGCATCATATGTACATAAGTAAAAGTACCCGAGACATGTTTAGAAAAGGCGCTTTTAGGTGCGGTGCGGGGATCGGGCGGAGCCTGTTACATGTACGATACGAGGCAGGTTGCCGGCTCCCTACGCAGCGCATGTCTCCGAAGTAAATGTGAAAAATTACTGGTACACGTGTAGATAATCGTTATTTTAGCTTTACCCGTGCGAAGTGGCGGGTCAGCTAGTTTATTATATTACTGATTTAAACAGATATTGTATATAATTAATTATTGTTCCAGGCAATGAAAGAAATGACCGGTAGTATTTACTCTTAAACAGGGGTGACTAAAGTAATAAATTCACTTGTTTTTTAATCACCCCAATGTATTTCTGTATGGTAGTCATGGTAATTAGTTAGTCAGGGTGACTAAAATTTTGAGTAAATACTACCGGTCATATTGAATTTATTTCTCGTCCGTTCTACGCTTTTCAAAGTTTTGAAGAAATTTGTATTCGTATCGGGAGAGCAGTGGACTAACAGAAAGAGATGATATTGTGTTACAGCGATGACGATATTTGACCGAAATTCAAAAATATCGACAGGAAGTTCGAGTTATTTATTACCTGGATGAGACGTGAGTGTGAACTCTGGCCAAACTAAAACGAAAATTTGAAACGATATAATAGGTAGAAATGCAGGCTAAGCCTTCATAGAATACTTGTATGTAGGGCTAAAAAATTGGTCTGGTAAAGACCATCGACTGATAATAACACAAACATAGGTTATTAAAATGGATTTGTAGAAGGTGGATTATTATTTCAATCTAAAAAAAAAAAAAAAAAAAAAAAATAGGCGATGATGAGGAGGACATTAATTCCAATATATTTGATGAGTGGATAGCATGAAAATTCTATTATCTTTGAGTAAAAATTGTATAATTGTGGTAGTATTTTGTATTTTTATATAAAATTTATACGACATTCCTGGTGACAATTTACTGTCTCGTAAGTATTTGTGTTTTGTCATTCAGTCAATCATTTCATAGTCACAATTTATTCCAATCTTTCATTTTAAATTAAAAAAAAAAAATCTGTTGTGGCCAGCACAATACCTCTAGCCATTTCCATTTTTAATTTTTAACTTTACCCAAATATTGTTTTTTATTGTATTTAACATGTCTTCTGCACACATAAAATTCTAATTATATCTATTTTTCATTGTATGAGAAAGTTCCTAAATATCAGAGAACGTTGGTTTTTTTTTTATAAAAATACAGAACATAAACTAAAAAGGTAGTATTATTCCAATTATTAATATAGATAGATATTTTAATAATCAGAGATTCTTCCAATTCATTAACTAGATTGGCGGTATTTCTGATGGATATACCTATAATTTTATATATTTAATTAATAAAACAATAAGAAAGATTAAATGTACTTCCCAGAAAAAAGCTTTCAGAATGTCACTGAAACTTGATTTTTGACACTGACATCTGTCATTTACAAACTATGTTATAAACATTACTGTTATAAACATTTGAATTTGTGAATTGGCTTCCGTAGTACCTTAGCCTTTGCGATGTACTACATTAAATTATTCTATATATTACAGTGCCGTTATCTCTAAATCTATACAAGATGTAATAAAAATTTTAAGTGTATTAGATGGAGAATTTTATGTTCTTCAATATTTGTAATAACAAAAATTTCCAAAAAATTATATTTAGAAGATTTTTTTAAAGAAACTATTACTTCCGGTTGTCCAATTGTTACCAAAATCTAATCAGCTCTTCCCAAAAATGTCAGATTTAAGAAACTGCAGTTAAATATTTTTTTAAGTGTTATAGTATATGAGAAACCATGGTTCTAACACACACACACACACACACACACACACACACACACACACACACACACACACACACACACACACACATACGGACATCATCGTAAAAATGTTATAATCGGATTATAGGGACCTTAAAACGTGCTTATCCACTAAAATCTGGATATGCGAATTTTAGCATGATTCCAATACGAGTGATAATTAAAGTAGAATCCTTTTTTACCTCCCGCTACCCTAGGTAATGGAGGTACAGGGATCGTGCTAAAAATCGCATATAGAGATTTTAGTGAATAAACACGTTTTGATGTCCCCAGAATCCGATTTAAACATTTTTACAATGATGTCTGTAGGTATGTATGTGTGAGTGTGTGGATCTTGTGGACACGATTACTGAAATACTATCAATCAGAAAAAATTGAAATTTTGGATACCCATTCTATACTAATGTGGCAAGAGCTCATTAGTTTTTAGTGTACATGGGATAACCGGAAGTATCATTTATACAAGCTTTTGACAGGTTTTCTTGTAAAAAAATCATTGAATATAATTTTTTAGCATTTTTACCTCCCGCTACCCTAGGTAAGGGAGGTATAGGGATCGTGCTAAAAATCGGATATAGAGATTTTAGTGAATAAGCACGTTTTGATGTCCCCAGAATTCGATATTAACATTTTTACAATGATGTCTGTAGGTATGTATGTGTGTGTGTCTGTGTGTGTGTGTGTGTGTGTGTGGATCTTGTGGACACGATTACTCAAATACTATCAATCAGAAAAATTTGGAATTTTGTATATCCATTCTATACTAATGTGGGAAGAGCTCATTAGTTTTTAGTGTATATCGGATAACCGGAAGTATCATTTATACAAGCTTTTAACAGTTTTTCTTGTAAAAAAATCATTGAATATAATTTTTAGCAACTTTTACCAATACAAATTGAATATAATGGCACAATCTTCAATTCTACGATAATAGCATTTAGTAAATAACTTGAAATAACTTTATAATATATTATAAAATAAATTATTTTTGTACATCACTTTGCCTCTGCGTCAAACAAAAACAATACTTTAATTACAAATTTGACATATTTAAACAAATGTCACTGTCACGAAAAAAAATTAATAATGAAACCGTGTTAAGAAGAATTTAGTAGTTTAAATATGATTCTAATGAAATTAAGGTTTGTAAAAATAAGAAGAAGGATTTACACAGATTGCGTTTTAGAGCATAAGGAAGTTGGTGATGATTTTGACAATAATGTGTATGTGACGATTTTTCATCAAAATATATTAATGATTCAAAAGTTCGCAAAGTTGGTATTTAAAACTCTTATATAATTTGAAACAACATATTAGATTTTGACTAAATATGATAAACCGAATGTAAGTAGTACTTAATTTGAAGCTCTAACAGATTTTTCAGGAATAACATAATAAAATATAATCCAAAATTTCGTATTACAAACTTTTCTGTTTATTGGAACAACAAAGTAGATTTTGTTTACAAACGATCAATCGGAAATGAAACCTTACTTAAAGCTCATTGCTATTTTAAACATGGAATTGGCGGGAGGTCATGTGCTGGCCACATCAGATTTTTTACTAATTAAAATTGAATATAATGGTACAATCTTCAATTCTACGATAATAATATTTAGTAAATAACTCAAAATAACTGTAAATATAAATATATAATATAATTTTATTATTTACTTATTATTTGCGGATGATTTAAATTTTTTTAGAACAATTTCAAACTACAATGATTGTAACCAATTACAAGAAGACCTAAATAACCTGATCAACTGGTGTAAATGTAATAACATGCATTTAAATATCAATAAATGTCATTATGTAAGCTTTACAAGAACTTTATCGATCTGCCAGTATAACTATATTATAAATGGTATTTCAATAGAACGCAAAACCAAAACAAAAGACCTCGGCATTTTATTTTATACAAAACTTTTATTCAATGACCATGTCAATGTGATCGTATCAAATGCGTACAAGTTGCTTGGTTTTATTCTAAGAACAGCTTCACGATATACTAGATGTACATCATACATATTGTTATATAATGCTCTTGTACGATCACAATTAGAATACATAACATTTATTTGGAATCCATTTTATAATCAATATGTTAAGCAAATAGAATCAATACAAAATAAATTGTTTTTATATTATGTAAAAAATTTGGAAAGGAATATGACAGCTACAATTCTACTCTTGTAAATTTTAATATGGTCACATTAGAAAAACGTAGAATAGTTAATGATATAATCATTTTGTACAAAACTTTAAATAATACTATATAGGTAGATAGTTAACAATTTTTACATTATATCAATTTATACATTCCTGCGAAAAGCACAAGGCTTCAGCAACTGTTTATATTACCACATTGTAATACAAATTGTTACAAAAACTCACCAATCAATAGAGCGATGTATTACTACAACACTTATTTTCAAGATGTTGATATTTTCATGTTAACTTGTACAGAAATCCGTACTCTACTGATTGATAGACTAAACCAAAATATGCAATAATATATCGGTTTTATTTATGTAATATATTTCAGTTCACTGTATACGTATTATCGTACTATTCGTACTCTATTTAAATTTATTGTTTTTTGTAATTCTTTTATGTAAAAGCGGAAACCTATCATTGGTTTTATACTGTTGGTTTCCCACAAAAGGTAAATAAATAAATTAAAAAATCTGATGTGGCCAACACATGACCTCCCGCCAATTCCATGTTTAAAATAGCAGTGAGCTTTAAGTGAAGTATCATTTCCGGTTAAACTTTTGTAAATAAAATCTAATTTGTTGTCCAATAAATAGAAAAGTCTGTAATACGAAATTTTGGATTGTTTTATTGTTTTTCCTCAAAAATCTGTTAGAGCTTCAAAGTAAGTACTATATCCGATTCATCATATATGGTTAAGATCTAAAATGTTGTTTCAAATTATATATGAGTTTTAAATACCAAATTTGAGAAGTTTTGGATCATATTTTAATAGGCTTTAAGGAAAAATCGACACATACACATTCTTATAAAAATCACCATCATCTTCTAGGTGCTCTAAAACGCAATCTTTGTAAATTCTTCGCCGTACATGATCCATTTCGTAAATGTGTAGTTGTAAATTAATATTAATTTATGGTACTGCAAAAATAGCAATTAGCAAATTTAAATCAATATTAATTTTAATATAATTGCTTCCTGTCAGTGACATTTGTTTAAATATGTCAAAACTGTCATTAAAATTATGTTTTTGTTTGATGCATGGGCTAGGTGATACATGAAAATAAATTATATAATAAATTCATATTTAAAGTTATTTAGAGTTATTTACTAAATATTATTATCGTAGAATTGAAGATTGTACCATTATATTCAATTTTAATTAGTTAAAGTTGCTAAAAAATTATATTCATTGCATTTTTTAGAATGGGTATACAAAATTTCAAATTTTTCTGATTGATAGTATTTGAGTAATCGTGTCCACAAGATCCACACACACACACACACACACACACATACATACCTACAGACATCATTGTAAAAATGTTAAAATCGGATTCTGGGGACATCAAAACGTGCTTATTCACTAAAATCTCTATATCCGATTTTTAGCACGATCCCTATACCTCCCTTACCTAGGGTAGCGGGAGGTAAAAAATTATTTTTATATATCACCTTGCCTATGCTTCAACCAAAAACATAATTTTAATAACAATTTTGACATATTTAAACAAATGTCACTGATAGGAAGCAATTACATTAAAATTAATAATGAAACCGTGTTAAGGAGAGTAAAATAGTAAAATATTTAATTCTAATGAAATTAAGGTTTATAAAAATAATATATTTTCCTTCATACATAAATGTTAGATGATCTGATTTAAATTTGCTATCTTTGCAGCACTATAAATTAGTATTAATTTACAACTACACATTTACGAAATGGATCATGTACGGCGAAGAATTTACAAAGATTGCGTTTTAGAGCACCTAGAAGTTGATGCTGTTTTTTATAAGAATGTGTGTGACGAATTTTCCTTAAAGTCGATTAAAATATGATGCAAAACTTTTCAAATTTGGTATTTAAAACACATATATAATTTGAAACAACACATTAGATTTTAACTATATATGATAAATCGGATTTAGTTCTTAATTTGGAGGTCTAACAGATTTTTGAGGAAAACAAAACATAATCCAAAATTTCGTATTACAGACTTTTCTATTTATTGGACAACAAATTAGATTTTATTTACAAACGATCAACTGGAAGTGATACTTTACTTAAAGCTCACTGTTATTTCAAACATGGAATTGGCGGGATGTCATGTGCTGGCCACACCAGATTTTTTAAATATAAATATTTATGTGAAGTCTTCATTTTGCTGTAATATTCTAACAAATAAATACCACATTATCAATTTTACATTCAAATGTAAGTATATTTGAATTTAGCGTCAAATTTCGTAACTAGATTAACAGTTTGTTACAGTAAATCAGGTTTCGTTACTGAATTAAAAAAAAAAAAAAAAAAAAAAAAAATAGAGAATAGCATTAGACCGATATAGGTAAAAAAGTTTGTTAGATGCAAGCAAGTTGCAAATTTAAAGTTGTAGAATGAACTATTAACATTTTACTCACAAAATTTATTTGATTTAAAATATCATACTCTTTAACGGAGCAAATAGAAAGCTTGGCCTGTGTTACTAGCACGCTCTGGGAACTTCATATCTACGCTGTACTAGCAAAGTGAAGCCTTTCTGTTTCCCAGATGTTAGAGGAAGAGTGGGGGAAGCGGGCCTAGTTTTGTATTGGCAAGAGCCAACAAAGTGTCTGACATCTGGTGGCAAAATCAAACATATAAGTTGTAGGGAAAACGTTGTGCTGTCAAATAGGTTTATAAGCAAACAAAAACAAAAAATGACCAACAAATCGAAGAGATATTGTTCTGTACCGCAGTGCAATAATTATGCAAGTGCTGACATATCCGTTTATTATTTCCCAAAAAGAGAAATATTAAAAAATAAGTGGAAAATCGCGTTAAACATCGGAAAGGTCATATCACCGTTCACGACGTTTTTTACCTAAGCGATTTTATTCCATGTAAGTATTTATAAAAATTTATGCTTCAAAACATTATTAGATTGTTTTTGTAGTCATTAAAAGAAAAATATTTAAAAAAATGATATACCAAGCCAAAAATTCCCGTAAAGAAAATTCGACAAAAGCCCTGTACAGAGAAGAAAAATAGAGAGACTTTACCTGTAAGTAGTAACTATTATTCTTTAATATTATATATTTATTTTAAATTGTTTATTCAGAGAAGAAGAAGAACTATAAAAATACCAGAAATTAAGTAAGAGGAAGACGTGCAAAACAAAGAACTTGATGTGCATTTGTATTTAACTTATTACGATTGAGTGGGGAGCCCCTTTCAAATTAGATATTTGAACACACAGTTCATTTCTTAATTCTTACTATATTATTCTGTTTTATATCTACTCAAGATAATATGTCCAGCTAAAAATAATTAAATAAGTAGTTAACATGCAGATTACCTCAATTTTGAATCTTATTTTACCTTTATATACTGCTTCTCCTTCGACCATAGGCCGCACTGCATCATTTAAATAAATGTATATATCTGACATTGTGATAAACATATTTGATTTCAATTAAAAATAGCAAAATATTCTGAAAACAGAGCAGCAAAATACAACTAGCACAAACGTAAAATATAATGTTTTCCCTATAAGTCGGTCATAAGTGCTGCCATCTCTAGGATGTGGCTCTCGCGGATAGTGTTATGTGTGTTGGACGTGTTTTTGAAAATTTGTGTTATTTTAACTATTTTTTTTTATTAAAATGGGTCGTAAATGTTTCGCATCTAATTTTACAAATGGTCATTAATCAAATAAGTGCAAAGTTACGATTTTTTCTACATCCAAAGAAAAAACTTTGTTAGAAAAGGCGACTATTATCAGTCCGAAATTATACTATTTCATTACATGATGGAATTTTTATGCAAAAAATTGTTGAAAAAACTAACTGCATAAACTGCATACCTGGTTTAAGGGAATCAGGTAATTTCAAAGAATCTGCATTGATTAATATTAAAAATAGAGGCCACTTAATTCATCCACATTGCTTCAGTAGTGTGGACGTCCCGAACGGTGCCGAACCAACTCATTGTAGTCACCAGGTAGTGTGTGCGATTAACTCGACCTGGGAAAACTACGTTCCTATACAGTGTCCCACACTCTATCTTCAGTGTAGCAGAGATAGCCAATGTTATTCTTATGAACGTTTTCTGTAAGATGTTGCCAATTTTTCAATGTAATGTAATATTGAAACATTCATAAATTTTCATTGCTATACCAAAATTAGTTAACACTACAATTATTTAAGTTTTATGAGGGTCTCATTTACCCAAGGGCTTATTGGAATCACCCGAAATTTATCTGCAGTTCTAAATAGTATTATTTACAGGGGCGCGAAAAGTTGCGTTGGAACCGGGGTGTAAGAAACATGCTGAAGCTATTTTTATCTGTAATAAGTAATATTTCAATACAATATTTTAAAACCGCCCGGCATACTAATCTTGATCAAATGCATTAGAGATTAAAATATTATAAATTCAAATGGAAGATTATAAAGAAAGAATAGAGACTTATGAACTATATGCAGTATTTCTATCATGCCTAAATATTAGTAAATTATCAAATAAGAAGATATAAATTAAATAAAAAAATAATGCTAAATAATTTTAACTCTTTATGAGTTCATCATATAATATGTCGACATAAATAGCATAAAACATAAAAAAATCATATCGTAGGAGGAACATAAAAAATTAGGGATTTCAATTCATCATATCTATCTGCTCCAATCGGCAAGTATAGTGTTAAAAAAATGCGCTGTAGAAAATATAGTTTTAATTAGTTCATGTAGCTCTATCTTTTCGTAGAATGGAAATTTGTAACATAGGGAATTTATACTGTTGACGAAGATTGTAAAATGTCCAATTAAGTACAAAAATGTTTTATATTATTTACTTTAAATTGACTAGAGTTTATATGTTAATTATTTTCATTTACCTAAGCTTGTTATATTTTTATACCCTACTTATATTTGTGTTTGTATTATTTTATATTTTTTGTAAATTGTTAAACTGGCCAGTTTATTTATTTTTTTTTCTTTTCACCCACCTGTTTAGATACACTGAAAGTACACCAGTCATAAATACATTCAATGAAGTACCCAGAATATTTCATCTCTTTTTGGGTATATATTTTGCTCTTTCTATCTTGTAGACTAACAGCAAGTAAATTTGGCAACATGGTACTCCATAAGATACTGAACATAGAGTGTGGGATACTGTATAGAATATGAGTGATGACGGCAATTTCTATGAATGCATCGTGTCTCTGGTTTTTAATTTTATGATCGGAATTTGAACTATCCCACAATAACGGGCGGGTACGATACATTCCAGTCTATAGTACTCCCAATTTGTTGTTCAGTAGTCAAAAACAATGAATATATCACTTTTGACTAATGTAAAACGTAAATAAAATAAAATAGTTAAAAAATACACCACACAAGACAACAATACTACCCGCAATGAGTACCTATGCCGAATGTAGAGGCCGATCAGCACATTCGGCACGTCCACACTACACCATTCGGTTCGGCTTTCTTTGATCAGGACCGATCATATTCGGTTTGGATTCGGTTCGGTTCGGGCCGGCTTTCGGCACGTCGGCAAGGCCGATCGGGACGTCCATACCTATTCGGCTTTGACGATCGGCCCATGCCGATCGGTATCATTCGGCATAATGTGGACGCACCTAAGAGAATATTTTGTTAGAAAATATAAAATCTCCAAATCAGATCATCATTTATATATTTCGATTCTATTATTTAAATTCTCAAAATTCTTTTTAGTCAATTATTTTCGATTTAGTTAATTAATTTTTTATGGACGTTGTAGTTGGCTTTGCCACAAATCGAAAAATGTGGTAATATGCTTTTTGAAGTATGTAAATTAAAAAGATGAGTGAAAATAAATAAAATAACATTAAAACTAAACAAATGATAACCTCCAATTATTTTTTAATTGTTTCTTAATAATTTTTTTTTGTTATCCCAAAAAATTAATAATTCGTGTTTTATTAAAGTTTAAAACAAAAGAATGTAGACTTGTTGTATAACGTTGAAAAGTTTATGAAATGAGACTTTTCTCGACATACGTCGCCATATAAAATATATTATATTTGTATCATATCTCTGGAATTATTAAGTTTTAAAAAACCTAATTACACCATGTTATTTACTTAAGAAACAGTATAAAAATCACCTAAACAATTTTTCTTCATCTTTTATAATGTGTTATGAGGTTTTTTCAAAACAGCGAAAATCTAGTTTTATCCTGTACCTCAAAAACAAAAGGCAATCGAAAATTCCTATGCTGCTTATTGGAATGATAGAAAAAAAAAATAATCCTTCGCAATCTCAAAAGGTCCAAGTTGCAAAAAAATTATCTTTCCTAGTAGTTTTTTATTTATATACTGGCCAATCATAATTAAATACTACTTATCATCAGTTAAAATATTTTTTCCGTTTTAGTAAAAATATACTAAACTACAGCCAAATTTTGCATTAATTTATGTTAATGTAAATAAAAACAGTATTTTTTCTGTATACATGCAATTAGTTTATTCCCTTTTCTTTTTATTTTGAAATTATTAACATATTTATATAGTTGTTGAATAAACAAACAACAAATAAAATTTATTTACTAAATAAAACAGTATTTTCATGAATTAACTCTTAAACGCTTGATATACCCGGCCCGCTTCTCCCACCACTGCGGGAAACAGAAATGCTTCACCTTTTTGCTGCCTGTGTCCTCTCGTTCTATATAATACTTCGTGGTTACTAGTTTGTGATCATATGGAGGACGCCATGTTGAGTCAGGGATTGAAGAGGCGGGAAAATTTAAATATTTTATTAGAATATGAAGTTTGTGTTTTGAAATGTATGTAAAATAAAGTAGTTTTAAAAATTTAATTGATTATTAAAAAAAATACGAAAATATAATAGAATATAAATAAATTACTGGTGATAAAATAAACTTCTTTTCGATAATTTTTTTCTTATATTATCCCCAGTAATTTTTTCAAGATACAATTTTGCAATTGAATGCATTCTAATTTTAGAATACCAAACAGAATTGTTTGAATTAATTTCTTTAAATAACAAGGCTAGCGGGAGGTAAAAAATATAAAAATAAATAATATATAATATAAATTTACTATATAATATAAATATAACATAAATTTACTGCTCAAATGCAAGTTGCAAATTTAAAGTTGTAGAATGAACCATACCATTTTACTCACAAAATTTATTTGATTTAAAATATCATACTCTTTAACGGAGCAAATAAATGCTCGTGTTCAGCCGGGATAGCGCTAGCCTAGCAAAATATAGCGTTGTTTATTAGCGTTACATGCGCCCTGAACGGTATTTATTTGTTGAACTTAGCGTGCAAGTGCAGTTTAAAGTAAAAAATATTAACTGACAGTTCTATATTGCGCATGCAGCTCGCCACTACTTCGTTAGATGTTTTAACGAATTATTTCTCGCTTGCTAACTATTTCTTCTACTGCTGCTAGATCAGCGCTACATGTTGGCCAACAGTTCAATTATTTTAGTAGTCTAGCGCTAGACCTGCTGAACGCGAACAATGTAAAATGTAGAAATCTTTTCTTCTAGACATTTTGCTTGGTGTTCAGGTTGTTCGTCGATTCTGGTGTAGTCATTACAAATTTCAAATAACGCATAATATTTTTTCTAATGGAACTAAACGAACTCAAACGCTTCATTTTGTAAATCTGTTCCTACTATAGTTACCGTCAAATAAGTATGGACTAGAGATATCTATACTGTTGTCATTTCAGGGACCATATTGAAAATGCTAAGCACACACACTGCACATGTAGACGGCCCGCTCCTCTTTCTATGTCAGGCTAAAAACTTGTCAATGCCCCCTCGTACATTTGCATATCTATTCTCTTTAGATGTGAGATTTCTCCCAATAGTTATTATAAATGAAACTTTTAAGAAGAAAGGGTCTAATAATGAGATATACATTAATCGCCAGTTACATCGCTTATGGTTTGGTTAAAGTCTTAACTTCTGGTTAACAAAAAAAGTGCGTATCGAAATTTTGACAGTAATATGTAACAACGCATTTGACATTTCATTTTGATACAATATTGTCAATTTAACCAACCGTTAAAATTTAACTATAAGCGGTGCAAATGGCCATCAATCAATAATTTATATGTATAAATATATTTATTAAAATGTCACTACGATCATGGATCTAATATAAAAATATCTAAATGGCTCCTAACAATTGAGCAAACACCTTTTAAAATTATTTTATTGTTCTTTAAAACAAATGAACAATAGAATTTTTATATTTAAGCGTATCAAAGAATTATAGTGCTTCCCAAAATGTTTATACCGTTCCCTGTGTTTGTTTCCTATAAACTAGAAGGCAAGTACAGTTTACATATATGAGAAACACTGTGTGACATATTACACTTAGGAACCTTCACAATGGAAGGAAATGCACATAGAGTGACAAATACCGTCTTAACTACGACAATAATTAAGAAAATATTAATTCACATAATAAATGCATATGAAAACAACAACGATAAAACAAAATAAATGATCATACAATGAAATTTTATCTTAATTTTGTAATACATTATAATTTAATGTATGTATTATATGATCATTTAATTTATTTTAAATATATAACAAGGAGAGAAATATACAAACAATATTACATGCCAATGTTTAAGGAGTTAGAACACATTTTTTTTGTCTTTTTATGTGTTTATATGTACTTATGTATGTATATTTAAAAATACGCTAAAATAAGACAATAAATAAATATTAGCTACAGTGTTTAAAACTAAAAATTGACTAGGACAGGTTTTTAAAACCTTAACTAATACAAACAGAATGAAAAAGATTTTCATTCATATATTGTCAAGATCTTTTGCAAACCAACATTCGTTTGAAATCACTTTTTGTTATTTTCCAAGAAGTGCAACAATCTCTAAATAATAATTTCTAAATATGAAAATAATATTTACAAATAATAAAACAAAAAAATAGGTATATATATTTTCACTTTCTATTCGAAAAAATAAAATATTGTATTTTATTCCTTTTGTAAATAAATATCACAGATGAATTTCAAGAGATTATTGCAAATTTTTGTCCTTTACTTTAAAATAGTAAATCATTTTATCAACTTCGTTTAATTTAATTAACTATTAAAACAATTCATTGAAAAATTACCTACAGGTGCCAAACATTCCTCACTTTAATCTGTCTCTTCTACCAATCAATCAAATGATCATCTTCAATCATACCTCTTCCTCTTTCATTTCCAAAAAGTCCTGTAAACTCAAGCCCTGATTCAGGGGGGTTATAAGACTGTTATAATACACTTCTAACTCCTTACTATTTACGTTCTTATTCATATGTCTGTCAATGTGGACATCATCGTCGAACCATTGGGTTCCAATTCGATTTCCTTGTTTCCAGTTGTACTTCATTCGGTAGAGTTTGTAAAGAGAGTACATCGTGAAGATAGATCCAAATATAAAGAAGCAGTACATTGCTACGCTTTCTAAAGTAGGTGCTACTTTGAGGTAGAGTTTCATTTTGGTTGCAAGATCTTCTGGCAAGGAGTACATACGCTGAAAAGAAAGAAAATTTTAAATTAAACTCGACGTTCCACGTTCACGTATCTCAATTTGAAATTATTATAACATAGAGTCTTCGATAGGTGTCTGTCTGTCTATCTGTCTATTTGACCGTGCTAATTTCAAAAATCAATGGACAGATTTTGATACATTTTTCAATATTATGGAGCATATCTCGAGGAAGGTTTAAATTTCAAATAGCGTATGAAACATTATAATAAAAAGGAACTCAGCTTTGACCACATTATTGAAACATTTTTGACTTGCGCTGCCTAAACCGTGACATATAAAAATATATAATGTATCTAATCATTGTATGGAAGAATTATTGAGCATAAAAAAATTCTAAAAAAAATAGGGGCAGCATACAGCTATCTATCTTTAAAAGAGATCCGATAATAAATGGGGTCCCTGTGGCCTCGTCTCTGGATGACTCCAAATATTTAGAATTTTAAATGGCACAAAAGTGACCCCTGTGGTGCACTCCCCAATAATAAGTGGTACCCGTGAGGTGACGCCTGGTAAACTCCCGCACGGTACAAATATGTCATCATCATTACCGATATCTAAGACAAAGCAGATTTGCACACCTAGAAATGGGTAATATACCGTGATGATTTATATATTTCAAAATTAAAATTTTTGACAATTATTGTAAAATACTTTAATTTGAGATTTGCACGTAAGATTTCAAAAGTTAATATAGTAAACGAACTTTGATATCAGATTTACATTTGAATATTGTGAATATGATAAAATAACAAGATTTTGTAAAACATTTGAAACGTTACATTTTTAAAAATAAAAAAGAATTGTAAAAGTTGAAATGGCGAAGAAACAACCAGAAAAAACAAGAAACTTAAAAAACTGGACAATACGGAATTAAAAAGTTTGATTTTCAGATAAAAGAAAGTTTTAATTTATTTTACTAAGTAAATGAATACTAATGTAGTATACAATTATTGAGTACAATACTAAAAATTTTGAATAAAATTTTTAAACTAAGAAATTGAGTTATTAGCTGAATTGTCTAGTGGATCTTTCGTTTTTGATAAAAGTAGTAAAAAACTGTATATATGGCTCAAGTTACAAACATCACTACGTTTGTTCATGCTGTCATAATTTTTGTGATATGCAAAAAAATTTCGTTTTGTTAAATTCTGTTCTTTGTCTAAAATTTTGACTTCATCATATGCAGCAGTGAGTTTCCCTGTATTAAATGTTTCGGAGGAAGGTTTCAAATAAACCGAAAGCTTGACTTTTATTAAAAAGAGTGTCAAATTTTTTTCTGCCCACTGAGTTCCATTTGACTGTAATCCCACTTTAAAATTTGTCTACTTAACTACTCGATCAGTCAGGAGTACTCCCACGTCTATATATATATATATATATATATATATATATATATATATATATATTCTTATGTTACATTACTTTATAAATAAAGTTCTAAGAATTAGGTGAAATTATATTTAGAAATAATAACTAGTTTGTATTGACAATGTGAATTTTAAAATATAATAACATGCACTGATCAAGCTGAAAAATATAATGGCACTTACAATTTCCATCCAAAGCATAGGCAGCACCATATTGGAAAAGCGGTCTACTCTAGCCATTTCGGAAACGTCTGCAATAGCCATGTTAATTTGAAATCTCACTGCTACATCAAGAGGTAGTCCAGATGTCTGAAATGAAATACATATTTATAAAATTTCTTCTAAAAAATTTATGTTATTATATTTCTCCTACAACTACCACCATTTTATTTAGAAATGACTGAAACTGATTTATATAATTTTTTTTAAATAACATTTTGACAAGCCTAAATCATCTTTTAACATTTTTTAAAAATATTTTCCTTTAATATTGACCTAGAATATTATATCTGATTTCTGATAGCTATTTATAAGCAAATTTAGATAAATATAGATGCGAAATTAAATTAAAAACTACGCTCATTAAATAATTATATACGTTCTAATCTAAAATTAAATTTGATAAATGTTAATGATTATACAGATCATCTAATTATAGACTAATAAAAAAATGATGTTTATCCTATATTCTGATATACATATATTTACCGGTTAAAAAAAAACAGTGACGTCAATAAGTTCTTTATTTTTTAATAATTCATTACTAAAAAGGCCTTTAAATTTTTTGTTAGTAAATAATACTAATTCAGTATAAAATAAAATGAACGAAGTAAGATTACATCCGTTTTAAAATGATAAATCACAAATTGAAAATATCAGATGGTATTTTTTTTTTTAATTTTACTGTTCAGTTGTGTTTGAAATAAATAAATAAATAAATAAATAACTAAATAAGATTAGATATACCGGGTGTAAAACGAAAACCGGGCCATAGGCGTTTAACATGGGAAAACAGTTTTTCCTTGTATAAAAAGTGCTTCAAATAAATGTTGGTAAAATGCATCGACCTTTAAACTAATGGACCAAGTGTTTCCTATTCTTTTATTGTTAGAATAATGCTCCAACATAAAAGGATAGAAGTATATATTCTGTCCTTCGACAATACGGAAGTTCTCAGTTAAAGTATACTGCGCATGTGTTCGTACTCATTGTACATCTTTTTCAGCCATATGTAAACCTCTATACATCGCTCTCTATCACTAAATAGTTGTCAAAATCTATTTGACGTTTCGTGACTGTTTGTGTATTATTTTACTTTTTTGGAGAACTTTTACAATTATTTTTGTCAACATATACGAATATGTGTTATGAAGTGTGTATGCGACAAAATAATGGGGAAACGGAGTATTTTGTGCAGTCAGCAGTACGTACGCCGTTTAGCTGTGGCATTTCATATGTAAGTTCTTATTAATTATTACTTGTCCCCTATAATATAATATGTGTATATAATATATTGTATTAAAAATATATAATGAAAGTAATTATGTGCAAAAAAATTAAATATGTACTCTTAGCGATTATGCACTAAGTATAACAAGTTAGGGACAAATCAAATTTTTATTTTGCCGCGTTTTCTTAACTTCCATACTGTTGAAGGATAGAGATACTGTGTCTGCACCGTTATGGTGGAACAAACGTTTTGCTCGTACGCTGCGTCTATTAGTTTAAAGATCGATGGTAAAATGTGATAACATTTGTTTGAGATTTTATTTTAGTACCATACCATGGCTAACACTATAAAGAAGTAACTTATATAAAATTTTAAATTCTATTTTCTCGGTTACGAAAGAAAATGTGATTATTGATTTAGACGAAACATTATTGTCTAAAATTAATAAGCCACTTTTGCGTAAGGAAAAACTGTTTTCCCATGTTACATGCCTATATGACCTGGTTTTCGTATTACACCCGGTTTAAGTAATTTGAATATGAACCAAATCACATTGTTTAAGTAAGGGCGTCAGATTTTTATGTCAAGAAAGTATATGAATTGTATTAATTTTGTAATGGTTTAAAATTCTGCCCAGTGCATTAATAATCATTGTAAATTATAATGAAATTAAATGTATTAAAATTAATATTTTCGTTGTAGTACATAAAATCTCAGAACCAATTACTGTTTTTGCAACAAACCAAAATATGGATAAAAATAATAAATATAAATATTTATAGTTATTTAATATTTTTCTCACCGGGTTAATGACGAAGTAGCTCTCATGTTTGGAGGCATCAGGTTTCGATCCTTCTACAGAGTTCAGCAGCTCTGGATCTGAGTGTAGGAAATGTGGATAACTGAGTGCAATAGGGAAACCGTAATAGCAGTCAGTAACATCTAGCAGACCGTATTGTAAGCAGTTGCCATTCCGACAAAAACATTTGTTGTCGGGATCATAGTAACCATTATCCATGGCGTTTGGTGCAAACGTATATTGCCAACCTTCTAGGTTTTGACGGGTTGTGGAATTCACTCGAATCTAGAAAAAAATAGATTTATTAGAGAACTTAAAACAGTGGTACCTAATAATTATAAAACAAGATAGCTTGTATGTTGTTTGTTTCATTAAGTTTGTTAATACATATTGATAGTTAATTCGACAAAATCTACCACTCCGCTTCAGTCTCAGTAGTTCATTTTAGTGATATATTACTTTCTTTTCCAAAAATGTACAATGTTATTGCTATTCAAAAGATAAAATATATTGAAAAAAAAAAATGAATTAGTATCTCTATAGTTTATATCCTCATTTAAAATGATAATGTCTTGAATATTTTAGAAATAATGTCATGAAAATAATAATTTGAATGGCAATTTCCGAATTCCGCTCAAAGGCAAGATTTAAAAAGAGATAAGGAAAACATAACATTAACCTATGCTAACTCAAATAAATCAATAAATTTTTAAATATGCAATAAAAAAGTAAAAAAGTTCAAGGTTGGTTTTATAAAAATGAAATTTATATGAGGTAATACTTCAATTAAAAAAAAAATCGGTTGTGGCCAGCACAGTACCTCTCGTCGTTTCCATATTAGGCTGTAAATATTGGCTGGTAGCCAAGCCCTGTTTTAACTAAAACCCTGTTTTAAAAAATGAAAAATTTCATTATTCAATAATAATAACAAATAATATCAATTTTATCAAAATATGGTTTTAAAGCAGAACATAAGGGTGAAATTAAATATTGAAATATGAATTTGACATTTTGTGAAAGAGCGTTTTAGTTAAAACAAGGCTTGTACTACCCATTGTATTTAATATTTCTGGAACTCACAAAAATTTTAATTACATCTGTTCTTTAGATATTTTTATATTATATCTGTAATATAAAAATATCTATAATTTTAAATATTTATTTCATATTAAAATAAGAAATATTAAATGCTCTCCCCAGAAAAAGCCTTCAGTAATGTCTGTGACTTTTTAACACTGACATTTACCTATTTGTCAATTACAATATTACAAACATTAATTTTACAATTCGTTTTTATGAAGATGTTTGAGCTGTGAGATCATTACAACAGATTATTTTACATACATACATAAAATCACGCGTGTCCCACTTAGTGGGTTAGCAAAAACCCGAAAACAATAGTAACAACAATAAAAAAAGGATAAGAATAAGAGCTTAGCTGGCTCACTTTACAGCTGAGTCACTCCATTCTCTTAACAACATTCTTACTAACCATACTCTTCACAATATATATGAAACAATCATTCTTCGTCACACATTCCTATGCAGGAACACTTCTTTTGCCTCAGACATATTCATAATCGTATTCATATATGCTTTTCTTCTATTTTCACTCGGAAACTTACGCTCCTTTAAAACACTACCAATCACATCCATCCACTTACACACTGGACGGCTACGCAATTGAACACCTTCAACTTTACCAACATATATGCGTTTTACGGCTTGTAAAACGCATATATGTTGGTAAAGTTCACTCGTCATTCTCTCAATATGACTAAACCATCTCAGCTGACTCACTCCAACTCTCTAACAACATTCTTCCTAACCATACATTCTTCATACGTAATTATTCCTCACGCGATCCCGTCTTGTATACCCACAAACACCACGTAAATACCTCATTTCCGCGGCAGTCACTCTCCTTTTATGCTTTCTCGTCCATGCCCAACATTCACTTCCATACATCAAAGCAGGCACTGGCACTCCATTATATACACTAACCGAGCCTCTCTAGATACATTTACGTTTCAAGCAAACGTACCCAGAGCATTCATTACCTTACATCCCGCACTCACCCTCCTATCAATTTCTCGGTCAATTCGTGCATCCCTCGATCTTTATGCTACCCAAATATACAAACTAACCTGATTATTTTATACATTTATATTTCTATATCTCTAAATTTATAGAAGATATAATAAAAATTTTTAATGCAACGGATAGAGAATTTTATATTCTTTAATTTTTGTAATAAAATAAATTAGAAACTAGAATATTTATAAAAAAAAAACTTTTTACAGAACTTCCTGTTGACCAAATGTTACCAAAACCTAATCAGCTCTTCCCATTAATGTCTAATTGAGGAATCCGTAGTTAAGTAGGTCTTTGTTTCATAAAATTTGAGAAATCGTTTATCCAACATACACACATACACACACACACATACACACACATCATCGTAAAAATGATAAAATCGGATGACAGGGGCCTTACGACGTGCTTATTTATTAAAATCTCGATATGTGATTTTTAGCATGAATCCATTACTTCTCTCAGCGAGAGGTAAACAGAAAGAATAGCTATTTAATTTTAATTAGTAACTTATTTTCGGAAGTTTACCAATGAATTTAAAAATTATGATTATTACCTGCATTAGTAGTTTCCGACATTCTGAATTCCTGGTGCAAAATTTAAAATAGAAATTTTATATACTTAATATGTAAAATTAATGTAAGGATTATTTCTTAATGTGAATTTATTAATATTTGATTTATTCTCCATAGAAAATTAAAGATAAATTTAAATAAATATTATGTTTGCCACAAAAATTGGTATATTCGTAGAATTTTTTACTATTTTTTGTGCTTACCAAAGTAGATCCTCTGCACAAACTTTTTCTGTAGAAGAGAACTCTGTCGTTGGGCTCCAGGAAGCTAGGGAATTTTGTACCATCA
This sequence comes from Ophonus ardosiacus, assembly GCA_943142095.1. Taxonomy (NCBI): domain Eukaryota; kingdom Metazoa; phylum Arthropoda; class Insecta; order Coleoptera; family Carabidae; genus Ophonus; species Ophonus ardosiacus. The sequence goes on along the minus strand of OW964826.1, from coordinate 35,714,486 downwards.
GATGCACCTTGAATATTAGCACAATGGCGTCCTTCCCATTGTGGTAGTTGGGTGGAACCTTTGTATGTGTCCAAGAGTCCTGATAGTTTAGGATCGGTTTCTCCTGTATACACTGTTTCATGGTCGCCTTCGAAATCGTACATCTGGAAAGAAAAAGTTTATCAGAAAATAAAATATATCTGTGGCTTAATTCAAAAACAACCAATATCAACATATCATAACTTTGGGAATGAGTGATTTAAGAAATCAACATGAAACTTCTATTGTTAATATTAATAATTCAGAAAGTACATTTCTGTTGACATTCTACACCATTACAAATGTCATTAATTTCCATTTTAAAATTTTATTATACAAAATTTAAAATCTCAATATTCTTATAAAATTTCCTCATAATAAAGTCTTTGAACCTGCATGCCACCGCTCAATCATAAATGTAGCTACAGCACAATACTGTTGTGGTGACTGAATTATTATTTTCTGAGTGTTAAAATAAATTTAATTGTGTCTCATTGAGTTGCCAAATTTTAAAAAATGCATAACTGTTTATAATTTATCAATTGCCTGAAATTCACAGAATACTTTCTTCAATAAAGAAAGATAAATATATTATACTGAGTGGACCACCAGATTATTGACAGGAATGTAACAGAAATGATTTTCTTGTGTAGCAACAGATTATTATTTTTTTTGGGAAAAATATATTAAATCGTAATTTTGTAGCATGCACCTTTGCATTTCTTTGTTCTTCACTCTATCGAAGACAAAAATTGGTTGAAGCAATATTCATTTATGCCACCAGTATTGCACAGGTGTAAGTAGTGAATTTTAGAGTTAACACTTTCCTTTTGTAAAAACTTGATTTCACACTTTAATGCAAACTACTGTTCTGTACCTGTTGTTTTCATAATAACTGCTTTCGCTAGACATTTGGACGCTGATTATTCATTATTTACTTGGTTGTGTGTAGATATTATTGTGGTGATTATTATATTGACAAATAAATTCTCTGATTCATTGCAGGTATTTTAATATTAAAATCTTTGAATATCAATATATTTTTGTTATTAAACGGAAAATAATAATATAGTATTGGGAATGATGGTTATTGTCTAATATAATTTCTTTCTCAAATATGAGTTGCAATATTTCATGGAACAGTACTTATTCAAGTATGCAGGTGACAGTAAGAATAGAAATTACATAATAAAATTTCTCTTGTCTCTGCTCTAAAATTTCTATGAACGATTAGCACCTCAGTAACTACATATAAGAGATTTACAAACAAATATATCTAGTATATAGTATATCTACACTGGAAATATTTTACATTATGTTTTATTTGGTTCAGTTGTGAATCAGACGATTGAAATTTGAATTCGGCCGAAGAAGAAAATAATTATCATTATGATATAAATAAGAAAAAAAATTATATATAAATATTTTACGCAAAAATCAATTTAAAACTGCATTAACAAATTTATAATACGCCAAATAAAAAAAACAGTATTAGCCAAATAAAAATTAAGATAAATATCATCACAAATTTGTAAAATAATCAATAATCTTTAATTTTTATAATAACTAAATGCAAGATGATGCCTATTTCAATAATTTTTTAAGAAAAACTATACAGGTCTTTACATAAAGTATCTATAGATATCTAATAGACTCTAAATTTAATGCTCTATCTCTATTTTAGGACTGAGTAGATACAAGACAATAAGAGTTTCCATTCTGATAGAAATACAAACAGATAAACGAACATACACACACCCACAGATATAGCTAATTAGAATATATGTATTTTAAAACGGGTCATAGGGCTAAAACATAGAAAAACAGTTTTTTAGACCCCAAAAGTTTCTATATTAATTTATTGAAAAAACAATTGGTGCATGTTATAAAGAAAAAATTTTTTTAATACCAAACACATTACATTTCTGTTTTATATAAAGCCAGAAAATAAATTTAAAAATTTGTACATTTGAGAAAAAATATCATTAGCCGTGAAACTGACAGTAAGAAAACATTATCATTTTTTACTAACATGATAGGGTTAAAGATTAAAGTTATTAATTTATGAACTAATACAAAATAAAGAAAACAGTAGGATATTTATTTAAGAAACAATTATTATTTATTGCAATAGGTATTTACAAATTAAAGATGATCTATATGTAATAAAAAACAAGATATAAGGTTTGAGGAAAACTGCAAACTACAAGGGAAAAATTAAAACCATTTAATAATTTGTAATTTTTTTTTCATGAGACAAATTATCCATGATGTCTTCTTAATAAAACAAAAGTAAAAATAATTTAACAAATAATATGCAAAAAATGAGCGTCTTAAGTCAACAATTGTTTTGTTTTGTTTATGTCAGTTTCACGGGTAATGATATTTTTTCTTAATTGTGCAAATAAATTTATTTTCTGGCTTTATATGAAACAGAAATGTAATGTGTTTGGTATTAAAAAATTTGTAATTTTTTTATTTATAACATGCACCAATTATTTTTTCAATAAATTAATACATAAACTTTTGGCGTATAAAAAACTGTTTTTCTATGTTATAGCCCTATGCCCCGTTTTAAAATTTACACCCTATATATATATATATATATATATATATATATATATATATATATTACGTATATAAGATTTTATTGTTTTTTCGAGAAAATCTTTTTTTCAAGGAAACGAATTTGAACTACCCTCGTACAGGATTTGAACCCCGAACCTGTGGATAGGTAGTTCAATGCTCTACCATCGAAGTCGATGAAGGCCATGACAGTTGAAGTAAAAATATAATAGAACTTTCCTTACTACACAGTACTTGAGGGCGCAGATACATGACTTGAGCAACCTTGAAATTCCTCAAATCAGCTGGTTTGAATGCACTTATCATTTCACAATTTTTTGTTATTTTGCTTTTTTAGATACTAATTTTTCTAGATAAAATATTCTTTTTATAAAATAAAGAATAGGCATTTTATTCATAATTCTATTAAAAATATGTAAAATTATTGTTTGAAAACTTTGTTATGTTTACAAAGAATAAAACATAAGTATTAATGTAGGTAATCTATTATTTTTTTTTTAATTTTACGAGTGATATTGCTTGAAAATTAAAAAATAATGACTTTCTAGTGATTCAAAATGGAAATAGTTCAATACATTGTTTTTGTCAAAGTGATGAGCGCACACAAATCAACTGATTACAAGCATTTCAAAGTCACTCGAATTACGTATTACGTGTCTAGTTTCAGATTTAGTTTCATTTTCACGCTTTATATAAGTATGTATTAAATAAAATGATAAATAATATATTATTAATCTTTCAAACAAATACGTACAGAGTAGTTTATTTTTCCAAGTAGTATTCTCAGTTACAATGGATCAACTATAGGTATATCAAAACAACGTTTCCTCGTCCGATACTTTCATTTTGTCTGCGTAATTGCAAACGTGCCGGGTAAAGACAAATAACATTTAAGCCGTTTTAGACCTTGCGTGATATTTTTTGTACATTTTATTTTGATTTTGCAAGGTCGAATTGTTACCAAAACCTGTTTGTAAGACTTCGCATCGTTTCCTTACATTTAAAAATACGAGAGCGAGTACAAGATGATAAACATCATAAATATGTATCAGAAAGAGAAACATTTTTATTGTAAAGTTGAACTAAGCGAGGGACACTTTAAATAACGACTTCATAAAGATTTTCATATTAATTACATACGAGTTACGAGTATGATGTACATACATGTCGGAAATTCGCAGATAAATAGTTACGGAAATGTTGTTGGGTAAAGTTATTCGTCTAAGATTATTTTAAATTGATAATCGGTACATTCTATATATATTCTAAACATTTGCGCAAAATGAGTAATTGAAAAACGTATATTTATGCGTAAAACAATTGATAAAACTATAATAAAGTTTTCAATATTAAAAAAAAATAATTATTTTTTTTACGTTTGAATGAGTGAATGAAAAATATATTAATTAACACGAAATTATAAAATACCTATATATTATTTAAATCTTCAATATGAGGCAAAAAATTCATATTTTTAAGTAACTATATACGGTGTTTTGAAATTACATGGTACAAATTTACAGTAAAATATAAGACAAAAATCCTAATAAATTTTTGTCTTAGGATCATTCGTTTGTGAGATATTTTTTATTAAAATTAGAAAGAGAGCAATTCTTATTTAAAATATATTACTTAGGCTGGGAATTTGTTTTCAATATTCACTTATTATTTCCATTGTTATTTACTTAATTGTCAGAATTAATTATTAAACTTTATGAAGTTGATAAATCAGATACCTAGTTACGTTTAGATTGAAGTGTAAAAAATATCCGTAACGGATATAATCGATGATCCTAATTTATGGGGAACTTTATAAAAGTACAAGCACTATATGCTGTAGCCGAAAAAACAAGTGTTTAGTTAATAATATTATACCATAATCGGATTTGAATTAAAAAAATTAGATGTAAATTGCATACCTAATAGTTAACTATCAAGTGTGTTCATGAGAGCGATTAAGGATTGAGACATTGTTGAGATCATTAATCGCCAATTATCACATGTGTTAGTTACAATATTTTTCCGTTGACCATATCTTACTGAATTGGAAAATCTAATTTTATTCCATGACAATTTTTTTTTTTCGGTTAGTAACATTTGACTCATAAGTTTTGACAATTGTTCAGCAATGGTATGATTGTGGTATCTATGATTACCCACTAAAATCGATTATTAATAAAATGTTGCATTAATAGGGGTCATTAAGGATTAATTTCTTTATATTAACAACCTATTAATAAACGGTCAACGGAAAATGATATTTAATAGTTACAGTAAATTATAATTATGATCCTATCATCTAACTTAACCATGTATCATTTAGCTTGTTAAATATTATGAATTAATTTCGTATGATTAATTAACAATTAAATATAATAATAATGAATAATTATTTTAATTATTATTTTTCAAACATCAATTGCAATTTCATAAGTAGGTGGCATTATTTCGTAAAAATCAAAAATATTTTCTAAAATATTATTTTATTTTTATCCTTACTTTTAATGAATATTAAAAATTATGTAAGTAGGTAATTTATTAATGTTAGTACTATACATTAGAATTTAAGTTGATACATTTATTATTTTATAATTGTCTGTCTATCATCAATTTAGTATTCCTTCTTGGAAAAACCTGCGCCAAAAATTTAAATTGGCAGAAAAAAAATTTTCAATTAAGATAACACCTGATTCGTTTTGTAAACAAAACAACATAATTATTAAAGGTCACATACACCTGTGCTAACATATAAATGATTTCTTATACTTTAACATAATATCCATAGTGATATTTTAGGTTTTTAGCGTTTAAGAGGTATACATATACAAGCACTTAATTCTCCAAGAATTTTAATTTTCAAATTTCAAGAACACCTGTTTTGTAATTACCACTGATGGCATTTCTGGTAGGCGCATTTTTGCATTTTCACATTGCATCAATAAATAATGCATTTGGAACAAATTGAAGTTCTAGATTAATAGAATCATATATGTTCTTGATCCAGAAAGAAAGTATGCAGAAAATTAATACGATAGATTAATCTTTAACCGTAATGTGAGCCATTAACAGTTTTATCTATATATAGAACCTTTTACAAATTTAATCTTTATATTGCGTTTATATAAACAAAAGAACAAAATAATTATACCATTATAACTGTACAAAGAATGAACAGTAAAAAATGGACGATACAAGATGATTAATAGACTAACATTTTACAGTCTTTTTTTTTCGTATTGGTCTTCAGGGACAGAAATGAGATTCGTTATTTTTTATATCGAGTTCCTGGAAAACAATTACTAGTTTTTGCCAAATCAATTTTTCAAAAAAAGATCACCTACTTTGCAATGACGTCAGCGGTCGAATTCTTGTCAAATTAAAAGTTAAGTGAATTCAAATAATTATGTTTTTGTTAGAATTTTCAGGTAACCTTTTATCAATAATTATCAATTACCAAGTTTTTACGCTGAAATGTATAATAATTAATAAATCAACGCCAGATAATTTTGTTATGAAATTATAATAATTACATAGAAAAATTAGAATCCTGATGATTTGAGATTTTGAGAATGTTTTTTAAATCATAAAATTAAATTTGGAATAATTTAGTGTCTTTAATATTTGAAAAAAGTTTCTACAAACATTATTAATAATGTGTTATTTATTTTCTGATATAAGTAGAATGTTTTAAAAAATAATTAAAAATCACTTAGGATATGTTGATATATTACTAGTAAACACATCACCAAGCGATGACAAGGAGATAAGGAAGAGATATTTTTTATTATTATAATTAATTATACTTGTAATCTGATGGTGTTTGTATACCAAAATTGTTATAATAGTTCACTATATTAGCAGAAATTGTATTATTTTATTAGTTTCTTTAGTTTTTTGTGTATATTTTATAGGTATGTATGTATGTAGAATCCTATTAATGATTTTTTAATAAAATAAATATAAAGTTACAGATGAATAATTTTTATATAATTCATTACAGTTTCCCTGTTTTTATATACATATGTATGTAATCTTAGTTTTCATCACTTTTATACATTTTTTTACTAACAAATATTATTAAACGTATGCCTTTTGTGTTTATTTTGTGCCATTTTATTGTTAATAGTGATACCAGTGTTAAATTTAATATACATATATACATATGGATCTATTCGTGTAGTATTTTTAATAAAGTACAATAAATGAGAAATTCTTAATATTTGAACTCAAGCAAATATACATATGAATAAGTTATTGATGTCGTATTGTCTCTTCGAAAATAAAATGGGTGGCGTCTCTGAATTTGGTTTACTGTAGATTCAATATATATATATATATATATATATATATATATATATATATATATATATATATATATATATATATATATATAATTATTAATTATTATACTTAACTATATTAAGAACTTAGTAACATTGTGAATAATAAATAACATATATATTTTCCACTTACCCTATCTATTAGTCCTAGCTTGTCAAATTTGATCCACCCAGGCAAGAAGTTGTTTCCTAGAGTTAGTAATTTGCTTTTGTACCCAAACATGAACTCCTTGGCAGTCATACGAACTAAGGGGTCTGACTGAGTTTGTCGGATAACCAGGTTTAAACCAAGTCGTGTAAAGTAACTAGCTTCTCGTACTACATGTGTTATACTCTGAAACAAACAGAGAATTTTTAGTAGTAAAACATATTCAAGATATAAAAATGACATTAGAGATATACTTAGACGTAAATACTAGGGTGACCAGATTTATAAATCACAAAATCGGGACATTTTTTAAGGGCTTGTAATACATATACATAATTTATTAATTCGCAAAATAACAAATATACTGCACAAGCACAATTAAAATATACGGTATGAAAGTGGAATAAAGAAACAATGGCCCGATACTTTACAGCATGAAAGAACGTTCACTTAAGTATTTAAATAATTAATCCTTAGCCATAAGAATACGGGCCAATGTATTTTAGCAAAAAAACTTAAATCACAAAAATATTGCATGTGTATGAATAACTGAAAATATACAATACTTTCAGTTTGAGACATAAAACTTACAAAAAATAAACAATTTTAGTTAATTATAACTTTTATTATACTAACGTTTTATAAAGACAACTTCTTGATTGTCATTTTCGTTGCTAAATGAAATACTTTTAAGCACTAGTGCTCAAAACTGACAGTTCAACTCGTAAAAGGGACAGTTTAATGCGTAAAAGTGACAGTTTAATGCGTAAAAGCAAAAGCGACAGTTTAATGTGTAAAAAAAACGTTAAAAACCCAGTTATTATAAAAATTTAGGCATGTTAAGGAATTGATTAAAGAATTGTCACAATGTTGTTTGCATTTGGTTTAACCATCATTTGTTTTACCAACATTTGCCCAGTCCACTGACTGTTTTCTCCCAAAACGCTCTACTTTCGGCATGATGACTATTATGTTTGAAACTCAACTACGAACTAAATAGTATGTTCTTCCAGAAACCATAACACAAGCGACACGGCGAGCTGGTTATTACAAGTTCGCTAGGGAAAATATCACGAATAAACTTGTATAGTTTAGTGAAAATCGCATTACAATATATTATATTGGATTTTTTAAAATAACCCAGTGGGCTGGGCATATCACGAAAAAATCCGGGTTTTTGACAACCCTGCGGAAAACCGGGACGTCTGGTCGCCTTAATATGTATATACCTATAGCCAGCCAAATATTTTCCGAGATTATTTTCTTTGGAGAAATATATTGTATTTTATGACTTCTATGAAAAATCAGGTGTTACAGTCAGAAAGGTAGTCATTCATACAGAATTTTTGAAAAAAGTTTCAAACAAAACAGTTAGGTATAGATATTATTATTGTTTGTCCAGTGACGTACGAAAATAATTTTTCCATTGATAAATTTCCGAGATATAACGTAATCTTTATAAAAGTAATTTGAAAATGAAAATGTCTACCAAAATCAGTTTTTTTTTTGTCAATATTTAGTAGCCTTAGCCCTGCAGGTTACGAGCATTTTTGTCATGTTACAAAAAGTTAGAGATATAAATTGATTTAAATTTCAGTGATTAACTAATTTCCAAAAATATCCATAACTTTGGGTATAATAAATAAGACTAAATCGATAAAAACATGTCAGCCTATTAAAAATATTTCTTGTTTTATTGTGGTTTTTCTTACATTTCAAAATCTAAGGTTCTTTTGATTACATTTATGATCACTTATGTTCTACGTGATTTGTTGTTGCCTATTTTTCATTTCTTTAAAATAATTGTTTACATACGTAATTCTTAACTTTGTAAGTACATGTGCAGGTGCAGTGCATCATATAATTTATTTATGAATAAATAATTTTTCTGGGAACATTTTTCGATATACATAACGATATTTTATTATTATGTATATTATTTATACACCGTGGATTATTGTTATTGACCATATAAATTTTAATGTTTGCTGCTGATAATTAATATAATATTGTATAACAAGTTTTAGAAATGGTTACATACTATACTTATTTTACGACCACAAATTAAGACATTAGAAATACAGAAACAGACTTTTAGGTTAATTATTTTTATAAAACAACAGCTCTGTGCTACAGCAGTTAACTTCGGCTCGTTCAATGAATCAGTTATCATCGCTCACCCCGTGTTCATTTCGTTCGAAACCACAGCTTAACGAGTTTTGCTTAAAATATTGTTTAACATTATGGAAACAGGTACACGTTGAGTAACATTTTCATATATATTTAAATGTATTTTTGGTGTGGTTGTGTTACATATAGATTTCGGTAAATGATAACATTTCACATTAATGATATCTAATATTAGAGTATTACAACTGTTAATATGATTAAGATTTAAAACATTTCATTGACACATGTGTATGTTTTATTTCTTTGTCATAAATTTTAGAAATAGGTAAGTAATAAAATTATTGTTATCTATTCTCGTGAATCAATGTATGTAAAAGGTACAGTAATACATTAATACATTTCTTTTATCATTACTGCAATATATAGGTACAATTGTTTCTCCTTACACAGTGAAATATAATTTTTCTGATAGAACAATTATAGAAATGTAAAAGTAGAAGCAATTAATAAAAGTAATAAAATACTTTAGTCGTGCAAAATAATTCACACAATCTTTACGCTAGATCTATGTTAGAAATAAGGTTTTACCAATATAAATGCCGAAAGGAACATATAGCTATAATTATTAGTTAAGGTTAAGGATGGTGTTTTTAAAATAAAACACAAACCTTCCCACTGCGGAATGGCGGTAAAAAGTACCAGAACTTTCGTTCAAGGTTTACTGTTAGTTGAACTTGAAGAGCTGTAGCAAAATAGTTTTTTTTATTTCTTCACCTTGTGGAGGTAAAAGACTGTGTATGAAAAATTGATAGCGATTTATGCAGCATTGAAAATATACACGTAATTAATTTAAATCGTGGACTTGCCTGTTTACCGAATAGGCTGATGCATGAAGACTTTAATCTGGCCCTGCTGACATTTATGCTAAAGAGACAGTTATAGAAAATTAAAAAGTATTTCTAAACAGAATTTTTGCTTACCAAAATAAACATACATGAAATATTGTTATTGAAACTATAATTTCGAAACATTTGTAAAAAGGCTATTCTTTGTATTCCAGTTTTTTGCAACAGCTCTGTTTAAACAGACCGCAGTAGGAATATTTTAACTCAAAAGATGACACGTGAGATTCGAAATGATATGATATTACAATATAAACTGTATCCATTTTTTATACAAAACCGTAACTTTTCTACCAGAGCTTGAACTTTATATTAAGCATGTACAATATTTACCGCGGGACCATTTACAAAATTCTAAGATTTTAACGCGGGGCTTTTAAAAACAAAAAACTTTACTTAACCTAAATATAGATATGTAATGTACTTAATTTTTATAAAATAAAAAAATGTTATGAATTTTGCAATCAATAAATTATTGGATGCTATTTTTCAGTTGAGATAATTCACGATAAAATTAACATTCTTATCGACAGGAAAAGCAATATAATGCATAAAAAATATTTTAAATAAAGACAAAATATATAAGTGAATGCCAAGATATTTGTTATAGCGGTTTTTTTTTTCCTTTTAAACATATCTAACCTAACACAGAAAACTAATATAACGCACAAATCTATTTTATCGTCATAGAAATTAAAATAATTCTAAATTTCTCATATTTTCTACAATATGATTACACTACACGTGCTTCCTTTTATAGCTACAGGAAAATGTATGAATATTTTAGTGGTAGATACGTGTACGTGTTAGATGTTATACTGTCATACATAATAATAACAGATTTATAATTACATTTTCTTTTATAAATTATAAACATATACAAGTGCGAAGTTTGTCGGTTTAAAGGAATGGTATATTTTTTATTATATACACGCAAAATATCGCTACAAAAATGATGAAAATATAATTTTTTTGCATAATTCTTATTGTGCTGATTCAATTATCAAGGCGTATGCTTTTTCTTGAAATATTGTTAGGTATATGAAAGATTAACTCAATATCTAATTTCTACAGTTATCTAAAATAGGAGCAGGAATAAATTTTGAGATAATATAAATGGATTAGAATGCATTTCGAGCGCCACTCGATTGAGACAATACATTGAAAATTCAAATAGATTTAGGCAATTAGGCAAAAAAACAAATAGAAAATAAATTTATGTTTATTCTTATTTCATATAGGTATAAGTATTTTAAAAATAAAATTTTTCAATATTTAACAACAAGAAACGTTTGTATAATGCGGTTAACCGATAAATAAAAAAGGGTTTCGCTTTCGGTTGCGGTTTTGGATCTATTTCGAATTTCGATACAGGTTTCGGTTAACAGTTTGGGTTCCAGTTTCGGTTAGCATGCAAATATTCAAAGTATTTACTTAAGGTTTCACATTATAGATAACTAAAGGAACATGTTCTAAAATCGAAAAAGTTGTAAACCTCACGATATTTTGTAGTTTTGGTCAATGTCAAAGATTTCAAACAGTGCTTTCACAATATGGAATATATGCAATGCCTCTACCAAATCAAAAACTGGTTTCGGATAAAATGATAAAATTGTGCGACCTATAGCATCATAGTGATTAATGAACTTGTTCGGTAATTTAGCACTGAATATACGTTGATAAATAAATAAATAAATAAATAACCGGAAATTACTTAGAATATTTTTACATATTTAAAATTCCAATGTAAAATATACCTACCTATAATCATAAATTAAATTTCATATGGGTTGAAACAAAAAGTATAAATATATTATGTGACAATAAAATTTGATGTTAAGTTTTATTATAAGAAAAAAACTTCTTTTTTCATCCTGTATTAAATTAATGAACATTATAAAATATTTATTTTTATCTTACATTTGGTAAATATTCATGTTTCTTGCTTGTCATCATACACTGCTGCGTATTTGTTTTAATATTAAAATTTTTATTGCTCTTGTTACAATTCCAGTCACTTGTGAAATATCATTAAAATATTTTCAACACAGTAGCTACGAAACACTTACTGCATCTGTGACTGAAAGATGACTTATATAACTACATTTCTGTCGCTACTTGTTATTATTATTAAGTGACATGACATACTTCAATTGTTGGAAAAATTTGAGAAACAGTAATTAAAGGTATAATACATTTTTTATATTTGTGAAAGAGAATGTATGAGAACATCATAAGTTAAAAGTTTTCTTGCTACGAGCTTCGATTATAGATTAGTAGGTAGTAACAACAATAATATAGATATTAATTACAATTTCTGGCCTGTAGGCAAAGTTTGACAGTTTCATTTTAAATGTAATTTTCAATTTTGTAAAATAACGGGTTTCAATATCACTTCATCTCATTATATATAGGTTAAAAATAAGAATATTTTCACCTCTTTATATGTAAGATATACCTTTGTGTACACTCGATCTGACATTTACTAATTAAATATTGCAAATAGACTGTTGTAATTCTATAGGGTTGATTATCTGTTCAGTGTGAAAGGTAAGTTATAAAATATTTTGCAATGTGTAATTATTGTGAATTATGTATCTTACTCTTGTACTGTAATAAAAAATTGTTACGTTATATTTTATATATCGTATTTTATTTATCATTTAATTTATTTTAAAATATTTTTTCTGACTATACTCGCCGTCAAATTAGTATGGACTGATGTTCAACTTTTTCCCTCCTTCTCCGCACCCTGTTTCTTGCCAAGCGATTTTAATTTTTTATTTTCAACATTGCCCATAAATTGACAGCAGTGTAGAAATCTCCAGTCTATACTTATTTGACGGCAAGTATAATATTCATTTACTATATTGATTAGGTATATAACAGGGGGTCATTCCATAAGAAGTTTGACTTTCTTTTTATATTATGCATATATACATAAAAAAATATCATACGTTACACTCATGAATTCCTTCATAAACATCCGCGGGTGTGATCTGTAATGTCATAATTTCAAATTCATTGATACTCAAGACAAGTATGGTGCGGGTCACAAATCTTGACCTGAGGGTTAAGAGAAAGAAATGCTCATATCGTGATATTTCATAAACGCCGTCATTTGTGTACGCTTATTATCCGAGTGTAAACAAGACAGAAACTGAAACGAACAGTAATTGCACATAGATCAGTTGCCAATATAAGAAAGGCTGCGTAGCTTTAAAACTTATTTGGGCAACTGTTTTATATTATATTAGGTACGCGCGAAGTAAATTAATTGTATTTCGTGTGGATTTAAACGGAGCGCTTAAAATGGCTGTATAGAGCCTACGAGTATACATATAAATAATGAAATATGTATACATGCAAAATAAACATTAGAAACTGTGACATAGACCTATAACATAAGAAAATAGTTTTTTTTTTTCAAATATCTGTCCTTAAAAATTAGTGGAATGATTTATACATAAGTAAAATTTTAGAAAATAAAATCCTGAATTTTTTAAATGATACAGTTTAAATTTACGTTTGAGGTGCCGAGTAAACTTAATTTGATAACTGTCAAATATCTATTTTGACACGTTTTAGTATGACAGTATATTTGACTTCGATTTTCTAAAATAATCACATACTAAATCCTTTTTTATCAAATCTTTAAGTTAGGATTACTCGAATATCAGAAGCGTAAATTTGACAATTTTATCACACAAAAATTCAAAATTTTATTTTCTAAATTTTTATGTAAGGTTTAAATGAAATATTCTATAAAGATTTACGGGACAGGTAGTAAGTGAAAAAAATTGTTTTCCTATGTCTTATGTTAAACGCCTATGTCAAGGATTCTCGTGTTTAGCGTGTTCTAAACTAAGAATGTAAGAAAGGAGAGACAGAATAACTTGTTACTCTCAAAGTTTTAAAATTATACACACACGCCAAATGTAGTTCTAATTTTATTCGACATGAAACTATGTAACATGAAACATGTATATTATTTCCTTATGTAAATTGGTTTAACTACACTTTGAGAAAAAAAGTATTATTTGGAAAATGTGGGATGACTTCACTGTAGAATTTTTATATGGTCAGTACCATAAGCGCTGACTTAGAAAATTTTGTCGGGTGCGCTTACCGAACAAAAAATTGAGATTACACATATACAAGATGGTGAACGTCACAGCTGAACATAAGATTTTAATATGTAAAATCAGACTTTTATAATTTCCTGCTTCAGTTAAAAGTTGTAGAGCATAAAATTTTGCATTTGAATCAATAAGCATTATTGCATACTTTATAACGGCAGAAATTAGGTATAAAAATGTCGAAAATCACCTCAGAAATAGCAATGGAGCCATGAAACTGAGGCAAAATAATTAACAAATCTTTATTTTTAGATTCCATGCAGATGCAGACAATAATTAGGGAAGCAAGAAATTACGAAAGCCTGATTTTACTTGTTAAAGTCCTATGTGCCAGTCACCACACCCTTTTACCATATATACGTACTCGTAAGTGATTGAAAAAATATGGACAAATAACAATTCTATTTTCTCTATTATTAATTTTAGATTTTTAGATTAAATTACAAAGTTGGAAGCGAAGTTAAATGACAGTTTTTGGTGTGAAAAGATCCTTATTTTTTTTCAAGTTTGCGTTAATTTTTTTTATGGAATGGTTTATATCTTTTTCTTAGTTCTTTGACAATCTGTTAACCAAAGTAGCAATCATAATCAGGATCTTTTCACACCAAAAACTGGAATATTACTTCGCCACTAACATTGTAATTTAAACTATCATAGAAAGAAGGTGCGAGCAAACACGTGACCTTCTCATCTACCCGACTCTCATGCCATCTCATAGAAAATCATAAATGTAAAGTGGCACACATAACTATATTCATCAATTAGTAACGAATGAAAATTTAAGTGAATAACATCATATAAATATGATATAAAATGTCATAATGGATAAAAAAATTTGTCGGGTGCAAAAGTATAGATTTGCATCCGAGAAAATAAATTATCGGGTACACTTGAACCCATGCATTCTACAAATCGGCACCTATGGCCAGTACCTACTAGCTACTATCAGCTAGCATACGTCAAAGTTTTCTTTGACATTCAAAATTAAGCTGAATTTTTTTAATAATTTCTTCAATGAATTATTTGGGGATATGAATTTTTGGATACATATGATCTGCAACTAATAGTTTTAGTAGTTTTCATTATTTTTAGCGTATTAGTTTCACAATCTATGTGTACCTATTAGCTACAGAAAGGAAAAGTACGTATGTTATACAACATAGAAAAGCAAAAAATATTTTTCGACGATTATTTAAAAAAAAAATAAACAAGTTTTCTAAAGAAGTGAAGTGACAAACAAAGTTATATATACTGTCATATTTGTGAGTTAGCTGTACAAATATAATCTGCATATGTCCAGTGAATTATGTTTTTTCAGGAAAGTAGACACAACGCTAAAATAATATATACCTACGTACTGCAACTTTTACTTAATTTAACGATTTGATCAACCTTGTATTTTTACAGTTTTTGTGATGAACATGTTTTAGAGCACGATACATTTTGTTTGTTTTAAATGTAGTCATTTATAATTTCCAGGATTTTATTTCAGTACTTGCATAAAAATGTAATTTTATGGAAACTTGTTGGTTTACAACAATGTAATGTATTGCAATTTCTAGGATTTTTGTAGAATGTTTTGTTTGGCAAAGTAAACAAGGTGTACAAAACATTATCATTGTACTGTTCATTTTTCATTTTACATTAGAATTATTTATGATAAGAACGAAATTTTCTACATAAATTACAGTTAACAGAATAACTATTGAAGTTTTTAAGGTAATTAACTTAAAACTAAAAGTATGTAGCAATTAATTTTAAAAAAGAAGAAAACATGACTTTATTACTTGTTCAACAGTCATTAAATGTTAATCATGCAACAAAAACAAATATTTAGCCCATGAATGAACCAATAAAACGCAGTATGCAATATTAACCTAGATCTAACAGCCTATAGTCTGTTTTTAACTTAGAATGAAATGAAACGTAAGAAATACTCCATAAAAATACCAAAGAAATACAATAAATTTTTCAAAGTAAATTTAGAAATTGCATCTTTCATTGTTAACAACACGAAAGAGTTAATTAATTTACTTTGAAAATAGGTACTACTGAATAAAATAAATATTCAGAAGAAATCGGAAACAGTTGATATGATGAATCTACAAAATATGAAAATATTCGTAAAGGTAAAATGTTACTCGTATATTTCCGTGTGTATGTGTGTGTTTGTGCATGTGTACAAGCCACTGAAAACGCCTGAAAAATTATCAAAACTATTTTTGCGGAAGCTAATACTTTTACAGTAAATAACATAAATTAAAACAATACTTTACGTAAGAAAACATAACATATTTAACAAAAAAACCAATGAAATATAAAATAAATTATCGTTTTTCTCTCGTAATACATTGAACTGTCTTTCCCAAGGTATTATAATTTCAAGTTCATGAGTAAGAAACGACATACTTCACCACTTTCACTTTCTGATAACCGTGCGTTGAAAAGAGATGAAAGATATCGAGTAAATAGGTCATTGAGACAAGTGTGTCAGTGATACACCGAGAGAAATTAATTATGTGGTGCAAGCAGAGAGACTATGAATCGGTTTTGTTTGTTTACATTTCCGTATATGTTTACTATTATATCACCAGAAAAAGTGCGTTATTTATATGATTTCGATTTCTAATATTTATAATAATAAGTAATTGAGAAAGTTTTTACCTATAAATTGTTTCTTATAGGTAGTGTCTAAGGTTATTCAAAGTTTTTAGGTAAGCTAATGATGAAAAATTTACTGTTACATAAGGAAAAGAAACGACGATATTTTTGCAATAAACAGAGAAAAGTACTTTTTACTTTTGCTGATTCTAAACTTTTCATTGAAGCGAAATACCTAATACCAGATTTTTGTTTTTTTAAAATTGTACAATGAGGATATTTTTAAATTAAATTACACAAATTACTTAAATAATTTTTGTTTAATAAAAAAAGTAAAACAAATAGTGTAACCTTTTATAACTAATACACGGTTGTTATATGTGGGCAAGGGCAACTATCAAAATCTCATTAGCGAAATAATATACGCGTCAGAGGCGAAAGGAATGGAAAATTTTAGCAATTTATTCTGCTTGAAATTTAAAATATCATAAGACGATATGACTACAAGCGGAACACATTGATGATGACATATTGGTCTCCTTAGAGTCTAAGGCTTAGACAGAAATATAAAAGAAAGAAACAATGAACAAATACTTGGGAGTTAATATAATGAGGAATGCCAATGTTTTACAGCCGATGTATTGCTGACAAATATTGAAGATCTTTGTTATTAAAACTGTTGTGCTAGATTATTTAGAGTCTGTGCGCTTTACATCTTTTGTAGGCTGAAGTCTCGTAATTTGCATCATCGAGATGTAAACAAAGGTTGGCCCTCACAAAACTCAATTTAAAGTAAATATTTTTATTGAAAAATATCGAATACAAACTCTTGCTTCATCAAAGAAACCCATTTATTTTATTTGATATTTCTTTAATTGTTTCTTTAACAAGGCAGAAAAGAAGCAGCACATTCATCTTTGCATTTAGCTAAGGCAGTGAAACTACATTTTTTCCCCACTGGACACATATTTTTTTCGCCGATTGTTTGGAATATTAATTTTATGATTATTTTCAATTTTTAAATATGTTATTTCCTTTCTTGTTTTCATCAGAGTTTCTTTGTAAAAACAAATCTGAATCATTTTATTCACAATTATTTAGGCAATAAGTAAAATATAATAATGGAATTTCATAGTTGTTGCCAAAAGATAGTAGAATTTAGATGTCAATAAAATTCTATTACCTATTTCAGAGAAATTTGAGCCCAATATATCCAGGTATAGAATAAAACGAATTTCTTTATAAAATAGTTTATTCTTATCACGGTGAATTTTAATATTAATTCTTGTTTATTTCATCAAATCGTCAACAAAGCGATTATAAATTCATTTTACAACACTTCTAAGACTTAGTCCACTTAAAATTATGTATTTCCCGTTTATTATTTTGTCCTAAAGAACTCAAGAACTGTTTTATCCAATGAGTTTCTTTCACGTGTCAAAATTGCAATAAAAAATCGCAATGTATGCTGCAGATCTAACTACATTGTAGTTTGTAATAGATTTTTATTTAGTTCATTAAAGTTTATAACGCTATGGCAGTATTATGGTGGTAAAATTTGAGTGAGTCCAACTTAATTCTTGGGCTACGTTTTGAGTAAGTAGTAGTTATATAAGTTGATGTGAAAGTGAATCTGACTAGAATTCTTGAGTTGACGGTTGTTGGTACGCTGATTGGATTGCAAATAGGATTAGGTGCTGAAATTGAAAAGATATTCATTTTGAATTTAAAAGATTACACACAGAAAGATAAGTAAATGAAAATTCAATATTCATTAGTAAATTTAAAAGCAGCATACAATTATTGGATAACATAATTAATAGTGTGTTAAAAAAAAACTAACTCGGAGTAGATTATGAACAAATAAATGTATGTCTTAATTTAAAAGTATTTAATTAAATATTATGTGACACGTGATATTGTCAAAAATGTTATCTAAAGAAATCAAAGCTTCTCCTCTTGAATCTTATTCTTAAAATGGAAATAAATTAGAAAACGGCCAATGCCAATATTCTGTTTCCTTCTTATATTTTCTCTTTAATATTACATTTCAAGATTTTGACAATTTGACTTTTGAAATGAATAATTAACAGACATACGTTCTCAGTTCAAAGCCTAATCCGACTTAGTTTTTTTTTTTAACATACTGTATGTATTTTGCTGTACAAAAGAAAAGAATATGGATAATTTATGCAATAATAAAAAGTAAAAAAATCTTTCTATTTATGATATCATTGTCAAGATTAATTTTAAAGTGTTTAACTTTAGTTACTTCACCTCTTTCAATGATACTAATTGAATGTGTACATCTACTATTACTGTCTTCAAACCTAACATAAGTCGATTCTTCCATTTATCATTTATTATGTATGCTTCACTGCTTCTAGTTACTACACATTTACAAGTGTATTAGTCTAATTTTCAGTTGTTACATTTTCAAGCATATGTTTAATTTCTATTAGAACTAGACATAAAGATCTTGCGACAATACGTAACAAGACATCGGTTTTACATTAACGATGAAAAGCGAAAAGGTGAAGTTCATTCAATACCTTCGCAAAAGAACTTTCCAGAATCTTACTGTCGTTGCTAACCAGTTTAATATATTGTATGAGTACCTTGTGTATTTAATTGTGCACAAGTGTGCTATGCTGAAATCATTCATAATTTCAGCGGAAACTGGTTGATTATAAGACTATATTCGCAGTAAAAATTATGTAATATATGTACATGAATAAACAAAAAGTAATTTTATGCAGATAAAAATTAGAGATTTTGGGATAATTAAGGTATTACTAAACGAGATAATTCGGTAATTTTATAAATGAAACACCAGATGGAAATATTAAATGTAATTTAACGAAACCATGTATCAGCCAAAAGTTAAGCCTTCACAATAAATATGAGAGCGGCGAAGTGATGTTAGGTTAAGGGTTATATTATCTATAAGGCAGAAACAGAAATATATCGTAGGTATAATAAAGTTAGAGTTAATGTACTTCTTTCCCACACCGATCATGACCAACTTTGGTGTGTATGGCATACACAAATATTAATATGGAAACTTAATTTTAAATTATTCAAATTTAATAAATGTCTGATATGGGATAATAATCATAGCTGCTGGCTGTCCATTAATAAATTGTTCGACGTATTGTCACCGGGATAAGCGATTTTGTAAAATTTGTGTAATGCACGGGTCAGGAGTTGATGTCAGCAGACAACTAATTAAAAATCTGATGTGGTCAACACAATACCTTCCGCTTTTTAATTTTTATTAATTTAAATACATACCTACATATTTACTAATCCTGCAAACTATATTAAATTCCTTTGCATATATGTATCTATTGCTTTACATGATTCATTTCGTTAATGTGTAGTTGGATACTAATATTTGACACTTTGTTAACACTTGCTTATTCACAGCTGTATGACTTTTAGTGCTGTAAACATATCAAATTTATATCGGATCATCCTGCACATCTAATATTTATGTATTAAGGAAAATATATTGTTTTTACTAACTTTAATTTCATTAGATTGTATACAATCTTCTTAACACGTTTTCATTATTAATTTTAATCTAATTGCTTCCTGACAGTAGCGTATGTCAAAATTGTTATTAAAATATTATTTTTTGTTTCACGCATAAGCAAGATGTACAAAAATAAATTATTTTATAATTTAATATTTAAAGTTATTTACTAAATGCTTATTATCGTAGAATTGAAGATTGTACCATTATATCCAATTTTTATTAGTAAAGTTGCTAAAAAATATTCAATGAATTATTTACATGAAAAACTGTTAAAAGCTTGTATAAATGATACTTCCGGTTATCCGATATACACTAAAAATTAATGAGCTCTTCCCACGTTAATATAGAATGGGTACACAAAATTTTAAAATTTTCTGATTGATAGTATTTGAGTAGTCGTGTCCACACAATCCACACACACTCATGCAAACACACACACACACACACACACACACACACATCTGATTAATTTTAAGGTAAAACAGTTTAAACGTGTAGTATTGTAATTATTTTGTTAGAACCGAATATTCGGTATTAAAACAAAATATTCGGTCGAATACCGAATAGTGAAAACATGGTCGAATACCGAATAATTATTCGTCTTTGCTTCTATCTCTACGTCCTATCCTACAGTGGATGTGGTACTATAGTTAAAGCAGATTTTAGTAAAAGATACCTATTCATTATTCATTTTGTCCCTGAAAGGAAAAATTTTTGATTTCATAATACAAAAATATTCACTTGCATGGAAAATTCTATTCCTACTGCATATAAGGTTAAGTTATGTTTGTAGTTTTTAGGACATTTCTGGGACTTCGTTCTGCTCTAACTCTTTTTAAATCTTCTTCGGAACCTTTTTAGGTTAAATTTTTGGGACTCGATACACAACTCCCTATTCATTGGCTCGTAGTATGATCACGGTTTTAACTAAAACGCTGTTTCAAGAAATGTCAAATTCAAATTTCAATATTTAATTTCGCCCTTATGTTTAAAGAACGATTTTTTAAAAAATATTTGTTTGAATACAAACTATGTTCTGCTTTAAAATCATATTTTGTTAAATTTGATATTATTTATTATTGTCATTAAAAAATTAAATTTGACATTTCTTAAAACAGCGTTTTAGTTAAAACCGTGATCATACTACGAGCCAATGACTCGTACCACGAACACGGTTTTAACTAAAACACTGTTTTAAGAAATGTCGAATTCAAATTTAAAAATGTAATTTCACCCTTATGATAGAAGATCGATTTATTTAAAAATATTTGTTTGAATACAAACTATATTCTGCTCTAAAATCATATTTTGATAAATTTAATAGTATTTATTATTGTCATTAAATTATGAAATTTAACATTTCTTAAAACAGTGTTTTAGTTAAAACCGTGATCGTGGTACGAGCCATTTTGTGTTTAGGGAGCTCACAAGTGGTATTATATTTGAGTTGTCGCCCACTTCTTTATTCGTCTCAGTTCATCTTATCTACTCCACTGACATACACTGAATCTTCAATCATCATTTATTATTATTATTATTATTATTATTATTATTATTATTTCATGTTATAATTGTTATTTTGTAATAGATTAATATTAAAATGAAAGAAAAAGAGTATGAATATGAAGCAAAACAGTGTGTCCAAAAACAATTATTTAAGTAAGAAGCTTTTATCCAATGAGTTAATGGAGTAATGGATAGACTTTATTTTTATATCCTGTTATTCTGGCTTCGCAAAATGTATGATGTTGTGATTTCTTCTGATTGTAGATGTAAGTAATGAAACGAATTCTTGCTTTCAAATTATGTAAAAATACAGAGATGCATTAATCTTAATTGCATTTATATAATTGTATTACACTTTTTACTTAAGAAACAATAACACCAGCTACTTTTTACGAGTTCGTAAATGTTTAAAGCTGCTTAAACTACAAATGGACATTTTTTATTTGTGCCAATGAGATGGTTTCGATTCACTAATTTTAAATTCGCATGCTACTTGAATTATATAATAATACAAGAATTTTATAATGATTTTGAAGTTAGTACTGCTAGTTGATTCATTTTCTAAATTTATTTATTATGGATACGGAACATGAAATACGAAATAAATAACTTCTTAAGGGAGGCTTTTAATTTACTCTTATAAAAAAGTACTTTTATTGAACTTGTATTCTTTATGACAATATGAAAATAATTTTGATATATCGGGTCCTAAATACATTAATAACTAAATATAGCTAGGTAGTGCATCAAAGCTGATTTATGTATTATTGGTTCACCAGTACCGAAACATTTTAATATTTACAAGATTATTTTAAATTATTTAAAATTATATTTTACTATGTTATGCAAGATTAATATACATATGTAAAACAGGAATCAAAATGTAATAAATTATTCATAAGTAGTATTTAATTCTTTTTATGTTTGTTGTAATATTAATAGCTAATTAATATTTTAGTAATATGTAGTGACAACAATAAAAGTAAATTTTTAAACGCCATGACCACTATGCTGTACTTTCATTATTCATGCTATAAATCAAACTGTAGTTACTAATATAACATTAAATATTTTACAAACAGTCACTTTTAGTAAAAGCTTTAATAAAAGCTTATTCAATGTAAGGGTCCACAATGTAAAAATTAAATTATCCTAGATATATATGTTTAATTAGAATAGATAGGAATCTGTTGTATTATATAAGTAGAAACATATCTATAACATGCCGCGATCCAAGAGGATGGACTGTATTTTCGACTTTGTTAAATATTACCCAAGTAAAAATTAATTAAAAATACAGTTCCATATTTTTTTTATACTATAGTATTTCGGGTCTTTCAGTATCTCGAACTACTAATGTCCATCCATAGTTAATACATGTATTTCCAGAAGAAAATTTTTACATTTTCGGATGTTATCAGTATTAGGTTCCTGTTGTATGCAATCCGTATTCGCCCGCAAATTTTTGTTGAACGCTACTACTGCGATTTTATATTGCATTTGTGTGCACTGCCGGGATCATAAATTACAAATAAGAAACGAGTAAATAAAAAAACTATACATTGGCAAGTAAAGTGAGGCCCGGATGTAATATGTACTTTTTTGTTCTTGGAGCATAAATAGTTATTTTTACATTACATTTTGTTTGTAGCTTGTGTTATTTATAAGGTTTTGACGAGTATTCGGTGTTTTGGTTTTCTTTTTTTGTTTTCCTTGGTCAATTGTCTGAGTTCCAGGAGAAGGTGTTTATGTGTTGCTGTGTGTTGCAGCATATATTAATAACTTTAAAAATGTATTATTAAAATATCTTTCAGAACTCATATTATTAATTGGAAAAATACTACCTTTTTTAGTTTATGTTCTGTATTTATTAATTTAAACCCAACGTTTCGGCACCATAACTTGTTATTTTTGTTAATTAAAAAATTAATGTCAATGTATCCCCTGAAGAAGGCCCCAGTTTATGGTGCCGAAACGTTGGGTTTAAATTAATAAATACAGAACATAAACTAAAAAAAGGTAGTATTTTTCCATTTAAAAATGTATATTTAGAAAAATATATTAAGTATATAAGCAGTAATAATTTTATTAATAATAACTATGTGGACAGATGTAAAGTCTAACATTTTTAAATTATTTAATTATTAAATGTCCAGTGTTCTCATTCCGCAATGAGAAACCTTAAAGTTCGTCAATCTTCAGAAAAAAAAGAAAAAAAATTGACGCCTACTAATTTATAGTTGAATTCATAGTACAATATGAATGTATCTACTACATTTGTTTTTATTTATTTCTCAGCGTCTATACATAGACGAATAGGGCCTATTATTAATTATTTAAAAATAAAAACTGAATATTAAATTTACATTGAAAAGTACCTTATGTGTTTTGAATTTTTCATTCTTCTAATTTATTAGTGATTGTAAGTTTATAAAACACGCATTAAGAACAATTTCAAAATGTTTAATTAATATTTTTCATTTGTAACCACATCATTACTTTTATAGTCCAAAAAATATATCTCATATTATGACGAAAACAGAGAATTACGTTGCAACAGTCGCGCAATTCCATATAATTATATTTTGTTGCAACGAACACTACGTTTTTGAAATTTAACAATAATTATTGATAGATTTTACTGTTACAGGTGCCTAGAAATTACACACGTAAATTTTAGATATTTTCATAAAAATCTACTTTCTGATATGACTTATAACGTTACAACATGATTACTACCTTTGTTTTTTGATTGGCAGTTATTATTAATTCATAGTGGTAAGTAAGCATTGATTTTACTTTTACTATTTGATTAAATATGAGATATCTCGTAAAACTTGCTAAATGTGCAGAGATCATATTTACGGTGATTTAAATGCGGTGTTATAATTTATAATTTTCTCAATTTTTTTTTTGTTGTCTTAATTTAATGATTTATTATTCATATTAAAATATAATAAAAAGAAAAAGCCGGTAACTACTAATTTATGTAAATAAATGTTTATTAATGTTTTTAGGTGATCAATGAAAATTTTTTCGCGTTTCTACACAAAAGCTATATTTAATAATAGAACTCTCTTTTATTTTTTATTTTATTTAATGATAGATTAATACACAAATATTTATTATTTTAAAAATTTTATGAGCTAATTTGCTTAAATATGGCAAATAGATTTAAAGTGTTTAAATATGCAAAGTTGTTACTATTTTAATATCAATGATTTAAGAACAAGATTTATTCTCTTTAACTAAATTTATCACTAAGTATATATTTTATTACGAATATAATTTAACTGAGTAATTAATTTTTCATTAATAAACCATACACATGTGATAAAAAAATTACAATTTAATAACCATTATTAATAATTTAAGTACTAAGGAGGTGACGTATATTAAACGCTATATAAGGTAAAATAATCATTATTACTGACAACTTCAAATAAAAGAATATAGACACACCAATGGATAAACGCCCGACTAAAAGTGATACTCGGACGCAACACGGCCGCTCACCTTGTTACGTGCAAAGTACGGCCGCATCACGTCCGTATGGCAAGCCGATTACACTGCGGTGCGGCCGTGCTTGTTTGGCAAATGTACTTGGTGTGGCCCTGTTGCTGTCTTGTATAAAATTTGCTTATTTTTCTTGGTAAGCCATGATCATATTTTTTAAAAAGACATAATTTTCATTTTTATACTCAATTAACTAAAATCATATACATACATATCTCAAATCTGGTCGTGACATTATTGTCACAATTAGCAAGAAACGGTAAATAAATATTTAATTGTTTTAATATCATTTTTTATTTATTTTGTCATTAATATATTTATGAATGCCGCAAAATAAATTAATAAAGCTTATTTGAAGATGTAGCCTTTGATTTTTTAAATACAAAAGTAAATGTTTTACTGTATCACCTTTTTTATTTACTCGTATGATAACTATCAGAAATACTTTTATAATTGGATAGGAAACATGCAAAAGTATGAATGCTAAAAATAACTTCCATGAATATAATAAAGTTCATCCTTCTCTCAAAATTCTAAAAATAACAAATTGAAAATACCAGACTGGTCCGTAAATGGTTATACGTTTATTAACCTTTACTTTGAGGCACATGTTCATAAGCAACGAGTTTAGTATTCTTGTTCTGTAACCACATCCCTAGTATAAGCAAGCAATAAAAAGGAATATTTTTTTCCGAAAAAGGAAGCATAAAGGTATGACATGTATATTTTTTGCATTGATAATTCAAATAAAAGATTTTCATAATTTACTGTCTACATAAAGATAAGAATTAACCGTATTTTTATATAAAAATATAAAAAAGAATAAAATAGCTACTTATCTTTTTTATAAAAAGTATGTATAAATTTATCACAATGTTCTACAATTTTTATAAATAATTAGATTTGTGTGGCTGTGTGCGTTAAGTGATCGAGTTCGATTCTGGCCGACGTCAAATTATTACCAATTTTCAAATAGCACAAAAGGACCCTTGAGTGCTCTGTACATGACAGCATTGAGAACCCGTGAGGTGACGTCTGGTAAATGTTTTCAACGGTACGAATTCTGCGAATAGAAGCTGAGCACACCCAGAAATATGTAGTAAGCATTGTTGATATATTTATAAATAAAAGTATCGCGTAGCCGTGTGAGTTATATGACCGGTTGTAAATAAATAAATAAATAAATAAATAAATATATCATCACGGCATATTACCCATTACTGGGTGTGCCAGTATCTACAACACATGTAGACATCGGTAATGATGACGATATATTTTACCGTGTGGGCGCTTACCAGGAGTCACCTCACGGACATTCATATTTGGATCCGGATTTGATTCCAATTTTCAAATATCACCAAAGTGGCTCCTGTGGTGTTCTTTCCATGGCAGTTTTGAGGACTTGTGAAGTGACGCCTGGTTAATGTCTTCATTGGTTTACATATATTGTTACTACCGAAAAATGCGAAGAAAAGCAGATTGTCCCAATCAGAAATGGGTAGGTAATAAGTCGTGATGATATTTATTTATTTATTTATTTATAAGTATAAGAACTTATAGTTGTCTTCAATTTTAAATGGTTGGTACCTAACTGCAAATTAAAAATTTCTTTATCGTACTTTTTCTTTATGTTTTCTAGTTTCAATATTAATTAGATTATATAACATGTATTTCGTAAAAAAATATTTAAATATTTCTTAAATTTTTCTTCTACAGCAATAAACCTGAATTTCTAATTTATTATCCCTGATTTATTTTTCAAAAAATTTAGAATAATTTCCAAATTAATTAATATGAGCACTTACTCATTCTTTATTGCTTAAGATAATATGTTCTAGTTTTAGAAATTTAGATCACTGTAACTTCAATTTTGAAATATGTTTATAAAGTGTTTAATATCTTCCGGGTTTACTAAAGTCCTTTAATTGGTCAGATAAAAGTTAAACAAATGAACAATGATACTATATTTTAATTTTATAATAATATAATTGACAGCGTAGTATAATGCATAATGAAATAAAGCGTTAAATTTAAATTAAATTTCTTAAAGTTTTTATATAATCGTTTCATGACGATATGATATATTATGTTAGCATTTCATCAAGTTTATTGTCATGAAAATGAAGATTCATTGCGTGACTTATTACCTTGTTGTGATTTAATATGAAATTAAGTGCGACAAGTAAATATTCGAGTATTACTTGTTTCAGATTTAAATTTTACATGCATATCTTAGGTACATTATTTTTTCAAATTTTCAAAAATATATTTTTGGATCAAATAATGGCTAAAAGTAATAATAAATTAACCAAAAATGTTCTATCAAGACTGCTTTATTTTTATTATTATTGATATATATTTTCTATAGATAATAATATTTATTTATGTGCATCTTTAAGGATTGCTATAATATTTGAATGCATTGAAAATGCCACAATTGCCACACCTAAATTGAGTAAAAGATGTCGTGATGAGACATACGATCATTAATAAAGTACTATTTTATGGCATTATTTTACAAAGTTTAAGTAGTTACTTTCAAATATCAGTTAAAAACTTGATAATTGAAGTAACAAGTAAATAAATTTAAAATTACTACGAATGAGATAATAATGCATATGATATTTACTAAATATTATTAAAATTTTAATATACATACATTTATTCAGTAATTATAATAATTGAATATGAACACATATAGGCCAGTTTTGTAGACAGTCATGGAATTTTAAATGCGAATTAACTGAAAAAAGTGAATTGAAGCGAAATGTCATACAAACAAGATTTTTAGCATTGATGAAAAATGTTGTTGTGCTTCTTTTCATTAAATACGCGTTTAAAATTAAATTACTGTTAATAATACCGGGTAATAGTTATGAAGGTTGCCCGTTCTTTGTCGCTTAGGTGTCATTGGAATCTCGGGTATCAAATTTTGCTGCTTACTATAAATATGAAATAGTATGAAATTTTAGTTTTCATGTCTTTAGAACAGTTTTTATGTTATTTCATATGGCGATACTAAATTTCTTTATTTCTTTTGGATTTTGAATTACGATGTCAAAATTGTAATTTTTATACGGACGCCATGATGGAAAGTTACACCATTGAATTATAATTTGTTGTTGTATTTTCATTTGTTTCATTGCCACAATCATTATTTTCACCTTGTAAATTGAATAATTGTTGCATTTTTGTTGTGCGGAGCAAATGAAAATAGATAACTTATATCAAAGTAAAGTTAAAATAATTTTGTTTTCAATGGACTAACGTTCTACAAAAATTATATCTTTGACATTATAAAATTATAATTTGAAATCCAATAGTGATGAAAAACATTGAACATCGCCATTCGAAAGAGCATGAAAAGTGCCTAAAGAATTGCAAATCAAAATTCCATAGAGTAAAATTAGAAATTTTGTATTTATCAAGTAATAGATTCATTAGCTATTTGTGTATTAAGAGCGCAAAATATTACATTGTCGATTGAGAGGTTGTTGACGCGAGATGTAGGAGCACGGTAATTTCCTTGAAATAGACAATGTACATTTGCACTTGAAACACACAAGATTTTTGTACAAATTGTAGTTGTTACTCATTTCTGAATTTCATTTATTGATACCGCCTACTATTTTTGATTTTTTTTTTATAGTTGCCCTCAATGAGTATGCACTGGAGATTACACTGTTAGTAATTCAGTGCAAGGGACAGGATATGGAGAAGGGAAAAATTGAGCATTAGTCCATACTTATTTGACGGCGAGTATAGTTACTAACTTGTAAAATTAACAGCTAACAGCGTTAGTAATACTGTTGACATGTGTAAATTTTATTTTGTTTCTGTCATACATATTAAAAATAAGCGTCAATTGCAATTGACAGGTTTTGGTTGTAATTTTAAAATTGATATACAAGTAAGTAACAAATAAAATATTGTACAATACACGTCAGGTAACTATTTTCCTGTCGGAAGAAATGACATGCACCCCAGTTATTTTCTCCTTTCAACAGTAAAAACCGTTTTTCCTAGCTTAATATAATAGTTATTTAAGTAACAAGGAATGTAAGTACATCTTTATATCCGAGGAAGTTGTACTAGACCGAGGCGTACGCCGAGGTCCTAGTAACTTGCGAGGATGTTAAGATGTATGTACATTCCGTGTTACTTATTATATTTTTCGCGCTACTAAAAGATTATGCTTAAATATTAAAAAATTTGGCCTAGTTGACATCTGTCATCAACATTATTCTTTTTTTTACTACAATTTTCAATTCAAGTTACCTGTGATTATTTTCCTAGGAATGTAAGTAAATTTATTAAGTTCCGTCGTCAAGGAAAAATTATAAACAAATATAAAAGGTAACTTACATACGTAGTAACTATGGTTGCAATACATACTTACAATACAAGTAGCGCGAAAAATATTATAACAATGTTTAGATATCAGCGTTTATCTGTTACAAGACATGAAAAAATGAAAATTGTTTATTTGCTGTCACCGGTTATTATCGCGCTCAATAAATGTTTGATTAAGAGTTAAAAATTTGGCGAGCGAGCGTTGAGCGTTTTTCCTGTTTTGTTACTCATAAACCTACTTTGTATATTAACTGTAGAAAAATATATTTTTTAACTTGTCAACTAAATGGGCAACTTTGCACTAATTTAATCGACTGATAACCGAGACCTCAGCGATGAGCGTAGAAAAACGGGCACCTGTATATTTCATTAAGTCAAACTCAAACGTATTATAATGTATTCCTGTCCAAATTTCGATTTGCACTTTTTGTTTAATTCTAGCTTAAAATTTAAGCCTTGTCGCAAATGGGCATTATTATCTATCATTCCATGTAAAAAATTAGTATAAATTTCTTCTTTTTGCAAAAATACATACAAGTAATACGAACTGTTCTTAAAATATAAAATTGCATTTTACACATATAGAGAACAAATAGACTAAGACCACCGTACTTTATTTTTAGAAGAATTGTTTTTTAGGTACCAGCTTTACAAATTAAAATCATTTCGATATACCGTTTTCGAAAACGGTTGCCACTACTAAGCAAATCTACGAACTATGTCGAACGAATAAAAATTAAATTATTGGGTTATAAAGCTGTGTATAGGGAGTGTACCACAGGAAAACTTTTGTTCTATAAATAACTGACTTTAGTCGTATTATTAGATTTTGGAACTGGTTTTTGTGCTTATAGCCGTAAGTTCTTATAAGACTGGATTAGTCCAGTTTGGTTATACATCCTTCGTAAATATTTTTTGCGGTTTTTATCATTAAAATATAAAAAAAAATGGTAGAAATGCAAGATCAACTTTTGTGATAAATCTAACTTTTTTCTTTCTTGCAACACTTTAAAAGTGAAATCCAAATAGAGGATGTTTGGAATAAAATATATGGCTGATTGTGGTTCTGGTAACTCGACCTCGAGTCTATCGAAATATTTTATTTTTCAATCACAAAAACCTAGAATGCACTATATAATATATGTATATTATGCTGCTCTGAATGCGCATCAGGTGATGTGTGGTAGCACCACTTTCTCTATATTGTTATAACAGAAACTAGCCTAAAAACTGTTGCAGCTAGCACATTATCCCCAAATAATTCTATTTTTAGTTTATACAGGGTATTTTGTAAAAATTGTCCGCAACAAATAGAAGTTGGAACATTGAGATTTTATTTAAAAAAATTTTCGTCGTAAGATCATTTATTTGTAAGGTACAAATAAATGTAGTTGTAAACAATGATTAAAACCTTTATTCACAGTACATTGGTGAACTAAAGTAATTTTATATATATATATATATATATATATATATATATATATATATATATATATACAGGGTGTCTCTTAAATAGGGGGACATGGCTTAACCACAGATTCCTGAGGCTAAAATAAGACGATTTAACTAAACTTGCTTCTACCGGAAAGTGTACCATTTAGCCAGAAATCTGCTTCAAAGTTCTTCGAAAAAAAAATTATTTTGCTTCTAATAATCGGACGCTTAATTCGATTTGGATGAAATTTGATATGACAGTTTATATGGTTATAGGTCATCTTTTAAGGTGATACTTGTTATTATTAGTGAACCACTAGTGTATGAAACTTAGGTCTCCCAACATTAATTAGACCGTAACTTTTTAATGGCAATGCCGAAAACGTGAAATTATTTTTCTTCAGAAAGATACATTCAATAGTAAACTTTTGTCTCTCTGTGTAATTTGTGATATCTGTTACGGTTCACACAGAAAAAAATAAAATCTTAGTGTCTGCACTGCAAAATTTTTAAAATAAATTTAATCTAGCAGTCTATCCAAATGTCAAACAAGTAATTTTTAATGACAGTAACAAATGTTTTACGGGTTGTCAAAAATTTTCTTCGCAATATTCTAAAATTAGTAACATCCGTGTGTTCGGCTTAATAGTATTTTACTACCATTATTATAAATAAGACGATTACATATCTTAGCTTACTCCTAAACAAGTTGCAAAGATTGACAACTCGTTACTGTCATTAAAAATTACTTGTTTGACATTTGGATAGACTGCTAGATTAAATTTATTTTAAAAATTTAGCTGTGCAGACACTCAGATTTTATTTTTTTCTGTGTGAACCGTAACAGATATCACAAGTTACACAGAGAGAGAAAAGTTTACTATTGAATGTATCTTTCTGAAGAAAAATAATTTCACATTTCCGGCATTGCCATTAAAAAGTTACGGTCTAATTAATGTTGGGAGACCTAAGTTTCATACACTAGTGGTTTACTAATAATAACAAGTATCACCTTAAAAGATGACTTATAACCATATAAACTGTCATACCAAATTTCATCCAAATCGAATAAAGCGTCCGAATATTATAAGCAAAATTAATTTTTATTCGAAGAACTTTGAAGCAGAATTCTGGCTAAATGGTACACTTTCCGGTAGAAGCAAGTTTGGTTAAATCGTCTTATTTTAGCCTCAGGAATCTGTGGTTAAGCCATGTCCCCCTATTTAAGAGACACCCTGTATATATCGAGTGTATTACGAAAACCGGGTCATAGGCGTTTAACATGGAAAACAGTTTTTCCTTGCGCAATAGTGGCCTATTAATTTTAGCACAAATTCTTCAAATAAATGTTGTAGAGAATTAAATTCTGCATCTTAATCAATAATCACATTTTCTTTTACACATTTCTTAACCGAGGAAATTTAATTTAATAGTAATTAAGTTACCAAGGGTTGTTATAAGGACAATAATGCCTGAGGTCAACAGTGTACTGTCGAGGGCCTCTGGCCTGAGGCGAGTACGTTGCCCGAAGGCATTATTGTCGTTGAACACCCGCGGTGCCTTCAACGTTTTATGTCTTACTAGAAATTCTTAATAAACATTTTGTCTGACTAGAATTTATCAAACAAAAATAATAAATCACAAAATTTTAATACAACTTACAAAGTAGCCTGTGAATGCGGTATCTAGGTAATATTTTGTTTCTGTAAACAAAGCATTTTTTCAAACAAAAAATATATTTCTTGTGGTATTTTTCTGTCAATATGGACGAGCAATGTTATTGCTAAGAATAAGAGTAGAAGTATGCTGGTTTGTATTTGTGATGAAACAAATATGATTATAAACGACTACAATTCACAATACTTCTTAACCTTAACTGGACTTTATGTTAGTATCAGTGTTATTAACCTCAGTTTGTTGTCAACATTACCATAGCAACTTAATACGCCCTAGGGCATTATTTACTCAATAACGGACCTAATGTTGTAGTTGTTATAAAACAATAACATACTAGTAAGACAAAATTTTATAAGTTCCTTCTTTGTAGTGTTAGCCATGGTATTGAAATAAAATTTCCATCAAATTTTATGACATTTAACCTCTCAGAAATTATAAAATATAGTTTTTATCAAAATAATACTACTCAATGATTCATATCTTCTCATCCTGTGAATAATTCTCAATTTTCAATAATGATAACTCAGAGCTTTTCTGACGGGTAAAATATGTCAAAATCTGTCAGAAACGCTTTGCTTGATTTATCCTTATTGAAAATGGAAAATTAATCATAGGAATAGAAGATACAAATCATTAAGTAGTTATTATTTTGATGAAAACTATATTTTATATTTTATGAGAGGTAAAATGTCAGAAAGAAAAAAATCGTAATAAACCGTAGACAAATAATACTCTTTAGACCAGAAACTTATGTGTACTTACATTGAACATTACACCTGGTGGTTGGAATAGAACTAAAATGTAAATTAGACAACCCGTTTTTGGATTTTATGCAAAAAATTTGTTTATTTGTTAATATAAATTTATTTTGATATTAAAATGCATGTGCACAAATTTAATGTTTAATTATACTTTTTCATTTATACATAATAAAATTTTATTTTCAAAGTAGATTTATGTCATCTTCATTGAAATAATTGTAACGGTTTAAGATAACACGAACTGAATTATTTATATGAACTTATCAACACATAAAATTAAACAATGTTACATTAAAAACTTGCCTAATGGATACACAGATGTTACAATGAGTAATCAAAGTGAATTATATAGAACCGTGATAGAATCGAAAATACAATTCAAAATATGTCAAATTCATAAATTTACGTCAAATTCAAATGTTTCCCACGCATCCTTATTTCACACCTCAGGAAAAATACGTGGACCAATAGTTGATTAGTAATAAAAAATGCAAGTTCTTAAAGTGACGTTCGCGACATCTATTGACTGGAATTGAGTACTAGTGGCAAAGGCCCGGTACTCGCCATATAAGTTTCCAAAGGTTGTAATAAACTTTTGTCCTAGGGTGCTAGGATCATTTGTTTTAGAAATATTCTTGATTTAAACTGAGAGCAATTCTTAATTAAAACAGTCGGCTGGGATTTTGTTTTCATTATTCACTTATGTCCATTGTTAAATTATTTAACTGTCAGAAATTGTTAAACTTTATAAGTTGGCAAATTAGGTAATTAAGTTCAGATTGAAATATTATTTGCATACATATTGATTTGGGCTTGGTTTCTTTTGAAGATTTAACATGTTCTTTTTTACTTTTTACTTTACGTACAAATACCATAAACCGAAAAAAAAACAAGTGCAGAAAACAAAATTCCAGCCTTCTATGTTTTAAATAAGAATTGCTCTTTTTCAATTTTCAATGAAAAATATTTCAGCAACTAATGATCATAGGATTAAAGTTTATTGCGATTTTTTTTCTAATATTTTTTTTTGAATAGTGCCCTTTTGTTCAGTGCAATTACGAAACATTCTAGTATATCATTGTATAAAAAGTTTTTATAAAGAGACATTATTTTACCAATGTACTATGTAAATAAAGTAATTACTAATTACCTAACATTTATTCGCACCTACCTTATAAACTTTGTAATACTTTGCAATAGCAAAGGTTTGCAAGATTTACAAACTAACAATCTTTAAATCCATTCTAGAAAAAGTTCAAATGAAACGTAGATAATGAAATACTATTTAATATGATTAAAAACTAATCTAATCAGCTCTACAGAAGGTTAAATGTAGAAACTTCTAATATCGCAAAATAAATTTTTGGATATTTTGTTACACAAAAATATACACAACACAAAACATCATAAAAATAGTAAAATCGCATTCTTGGAACCCGAAAACATGCTTATTCATTGACTACTTATCACGAATTTTTTAAATAAAAAACAGACGAGAGGTAAAAAATAGTTCCAATTCCATTCGTTATTTAATTTTTATCTACTTCTATTTTTACCGAATCTGAATAGCGAAAAAGTAGAAATTTCACAATACATGGCCATGGTAATTTATCTTAATTTATACGAAAAAACAAAAAAATAAAACATTAATTTCCGAAAACAAACTCATACATAATTAATATTGTGACGGAAATTTCCTATTAGCAAAATCAAGATCAAGTTACTTACGTCAAGACCTACATTTTTAGCGGAAACAATTTACTACACATGTAGTTTCACACTTTATCTTATAACCTTAAACCTTCTACCTTATTAATAACCCAATATTAGCCTAATTTTATCTTCTGATCGTAAACAAATTACTATGTGACTACTTCAGAGATAAAATTGGTTTTAATTAAAGAAATTATGGATATTTATCTCGTTCACCTTCATAAAAATTTCTTCTTTTATTTTGACATCCAAATAGGAAGTGAAAGAAGTGCACCCTTGAGACTTTTTTGTCTGTTCCGTTTAGTTTTTATTTTTTGTTGGTAATCTAAAAGTGGTTGTTTAAAGATTAGGAATTTTGCAACTATGTGGCAAATGATTAGTGTTTGAGTAACAGTAAGTGTAAATTAGTATATCATATTTTTGTGTTTGTGTGATTTTATTAAGTAATCACGAAAAGTGAAATTTTTTGTTTGAAGAATAATTGATACATGAATCATTTTTGTCATTATTGATTGATTATATAACACAAAAAATGAAAAATTATAGATAATGGGAGTAATAGGTGAAAGATTAACCTAGATGGCAGAAGGAAGCAAGGGACCATTGCCCTTCACTGTCCTTCCTCACTGAGAGATGACAGTTGTTTTTTGTACAATACTTGGAAATTAGAACAATTAAAATGCGAATTGAAGAAGGGGTGCAAGTATTTCTCAGAGCAAATAGATTTTTCTGTTTTCACATATTTTAAATTTAACTCACGAAACATGATTTCCTTTTACCTTCATCCTTTGGAAACCGATACAATTTTTGTTTGTTTTCGCGTATGCAACATTAATGGATTTTCAAGTTTAATAACCAAGAACAGAAATTAAACTTCTAACGCTTTATGGAACTTTTAGTTATGGATTCCAATTGTGTGCACTTATTGCTAGCGTTTGCTATGAATAGTGCACATATTTCATTACACATTTCCAGATCGGTCCCTTGCTTATCTGGCGCCATAGTTTCAATGTAACACCACCGATTATTTCCATTGAAAATTCAAATAAATCTAAGTGCTATTTAAAATTTAAAAGATTTAAAAAAAATAAGTGTTCTGTTATTAATATTCTTATCCCTTTTGTTTAAATACTTGCTAAATACTCTCGATATATCGGTTATGAACAAAATATTTTCATATTTTTTACCTCGGCCTAGGTAAATGATTTTAGATCTAGATTTGGCAATTTGGCATTTGTTGAAAGTTCAGTCACGTGTGGAATTACTACTAATATTTTTACATTTTAATTACTATAATTGAATAAGTAAAAATGAAGAATATACTAATGTTTAAATAAATTTTGAAATAAAAAAAAAAACAGTTTGCAGATAAGTTCATTTTATGGAAAAAGTTGTATGCCATTGAATTTTAATATAAATTTCTTGTTATAATTTATTTATTGTTTCGGTTTAATAAGTTATAAAAAATCAATGTCAAATTTGTAAAAAATGTCAACTATAGTATCAGCATCCTGCATTTTCAATGAAAAACAAATATTTATACAAAAAAACATTAAAATTTTGAATATGTTTTGCTTAATTAATTTTTTCACTAATGTGATATATAACTCATTAGATATTATTTTACACGATAAGTTTTTTTATTAATTAAATTTGAAATAATATCTAATACAATTTTTTTACGCCTGTAAAAAAGTACACTTTTTTCATTAATATGGATTTATAAAGTATGTCTTTTTTAACATTAATGAAAGTGTGAAAAAGTGCATATTTTTACGCAAACTCGTGAAATAATGAAACGCCACGGCACTTTTTTTCACACTTTTATTGCGGACGTAAAAAAAAGTTTGGGGGCAAGTCGAAGAAAAAATGTTTTATTTCACTCATAGGATTTGACGCATTCGCCTTCGGCTCGTTCGGCAAACTTTCCTGTTCGTGAAATAAGACTATTCTTTTTAGTCTTGTTGCCTAAAAAACTATTTATACATACTCGTATGTAGGTGCGTTTGTAAATTTCGAAACAAAAAAAAAAAATTACTTTTTATACTCTTATATGTATGTACTTTACTTTATGTAAACAATTTCGTATTTTATATACTTTACACATTACATAGCTGCCACCATCAATACATGTGTAGTATTTAAGTTGTCTTACCTAAATTTAGTTTTTTTCTGTACATTCATGTTGGTAATACTGACTGAGTACTGCAGTATTTAACTTCAGATCTGTTATCTGTATTTCAGGTGTTCAAATTGTCGTCTGTTAATCTTTCAAGTTTCGACTTTGTTTCAGGGATGTTATTTAATGTCGTATTAAAAATCTAGTATGGAACTCAAGTATAAACAAGCTTTATGATATTCGGTTAATAATTTTCGTGACTATTTCCTAATTCCGTTTTATAATACTTACCAACTTTATGTTTATTATTTTCAAAATGACATTTTTTTTGGAATTAGTGAGTTTATCGGTCGTATATTGCACTAATTCTTGTAAATGTATAATCTAAACGGAATTAGAAAAAAAAACCTTGTATGTAATACGTTGCAAAATCGTGTGAAAACACATAAACAGTTATAATACATATTAAAGTGAATAATTAAATTACGAAGTTCTTATAATTTATTGAGTTTAATGTTAAAAATGTCATGAAAATATATTTATAGCAATTTTTCAAGTATTAGCCTTGTTTAAAGTACCTATTCCATATTTTATAAGAATATCTACCTCATTCATATAAAATATATTTATTATTATGACCATTGACCAGTATTTTATTCAAATATTTAAGATAGGTTCTTGATAAATTCATCTATCTTGAAGAAGTGCACTATTTCGTTTTTCATTTTTTTGTATTTTAGAAGAATAATGGCCGGTTACACTAACGTAACTTAAATATTAAACTTTGCTTAAATTGACAATATTGCATCGAAATGAAATGTCAAATGAATTGTAATATATTGCTGTCAAAATTTCGATTTGCAAGTTTTTGTTTAAACCTAGCTTAAAATTTGTCTTGTTGATGCAAGTGGCCATAAGATTTATTTCGTAAAGCCCGTTTGTCACGATCTATAATTTTGGACAGAATTATGGACAGCACTTGGACCACAATTTTTATAAACAAATTTGTGGACAGAATCGTATGTATACAATTATCTTTATGCCACTGTGCAAGTAATTTGCTACATAATTCTGGCTATTAACATGGATGTTCTTCATAACATTATATGAGCATTGCTTACTTGTCCAAGAAAACTTAATATTATATTATTGTAAACAATAATCAATGACCATAATAATAATGATCAAAAATTCCACTGCTAATTGACCATAAAAATAGAACTTTATGGTCAGAAAAAATCCCTGATAAAAATATCTGTATTCGTCTATAAAATTCTATCTAAAATTATGTCCATAATTCTCTGCAGAATTATAGATCGTGACATATGGGCTTAAAGTAAAAGTTCCCTAAAAAAGTGACATTTATAATTTATTGTCTTAATTTTTCCACATTTGACTGTACGTATATCATTCTTCTTTTTTTTATGACAATGCTAGTTAGTTGTTTACAAGACAAAAGAATTTTATAGAGCAGTTTACCTCTGTTGTTTCTCGAATCTGACATTTTTGTAATTATAATTTTTTATTTCAAAACCACTCTAAATATAAATTAAGGTGAAAATGTTCTATTAACTTGTATTTTTCAATTTCGAAATTGTCATACGTAATTGGGGTAAAATAATTAGAAATATTTATACTGTTAAATACCATTAAATCATATTTGACTAATTCATTTTTAATTGTTAGAATAATTCATTTGATTGCATATGGTTGTTCTAAATCTAATAACATTTAAATGTAATAAATAAGATTATTAAATGATCAGATATAATTGAATTAATCTTGTTTATTCTAATTAAAAACAGGTACTTCTGTATTAACCTTACGAGAAAATTTAATTATTTTGTAATTTAAATTAAATAACAAACTATGAAATTTGATTGAAATAATTTATTACTATGGCAAGAATTTGAAAAAGTAAATAAATACAATAATTAACAACAAATTTACACTTTCACTGGCTATCTTAAGTATTCATGACCGATGTGTGGCATTTTCAAGTATACGAGTGTACGATATATGACAAATGAAATATTAAATACAACAGTGTTTAAAGTAGCAATTATATAATAATATTTGGAATTTATATTTACATTAACTATTTGTACGAAAATATATTTTTTTTTACACTGTCCACATATTATGTTACTGTCCATGAACCATTATTTCATAATCGCCCTCTAGGGTAGAAGTATATCAATTATCACGTTATGGAAAACTTTATGAAGTACACTGCTACACCCGACAATAAATAAAGTCTTGATGGTGCGCATACGAAGTAACAATCTATGGATCTAACAATCCAAGTTTAAAGTACGAAAGCATGTGGTATTCACACCTTCACAAAATATCTTATAAACGCGCACGTTATAGTAATTACCCATCTCTGATTAAATTATTGTCTGCAACTCTTCGTTAAAAGAAAAATATAGTAGCGATATACATGTAGTTGAAAAAATTACACGTCAATTTTTCGAAGCGACATTTTTTTTAACTTTTAACTGATAATTAAATTAACAAACATTTTAACGAGAGATAAAAATGCTGAGCTATAATTTACGTAAATTTATGCAGTGATATTTTTTATTTTACTTTTTGTATTAATTAACTATCCATTAATTAATTATTAATGTTTTATTTGACATTGCTTATTATTTTAAAATGTCAATGTTCTTTCCGAAATATTCTTCCTGGCACATATCGCAGATATTTATTTTACTTCCGAACTTTGTGTTTTAAAAGATTTCGTCGTTTACATATCAGATATTTTTTGTCATTTCCATTAAATTTATTTAAATTTTATTTCGATTTTCCTAGTCTACAATCATAACGATGAAATCAGCATAGAAATATTTTGTACTGAAATTTATGTTTTAAAAATATAATATTATGTATATTTTATTATTTCTATGGGGTCCCGTGGCCGCGTGCCTGAGTGTCAGGTCGCGAACCTGGGGGAACCGGGTTCGATCCCGACTGACGCCAAATATTTCCAATTTTAAATGGCACAAAAGTGACCCCTGTGGTGCACTCTCCACGCCAGCTATGAGTGCCCGTGAGGTGACGCCTGGTAAGCGCCCACACGGTAAAATATATCGTCATCATTACCGATGTCTACATGTGTTGTAGATACTGGCACACCCAGAAATGGGTAATATGCCGTGATGATATATATATTTTTTTTTTTTTTTTTTTATTATTATTTCTTAGTGAAATGTTAATGTTGAGAAATACTGTTTTTATCCGACCACCATTAGTAAGTTATTTTATTTTAAAAGATAAAGAAAAGGTTAAGTGGGTAAAAAATTATTCCTACAAATTTAATAATGGATATTAACACAATCCAATATGAACGAAAAATTTTACGTAAAATGACATCTTGTAAATGGAAAACTAATGTAGGTATTATACGAAAAATTTAACCTTAAAATAAATGTCATTGTTATTGAAAATATTAGATAATGTTTGAAATTTGCATTAAGAATTATTATTAATACCTACTTGATTGATTTTCAGGAATTAATTCTCAGAATGATACTATTTATATGTAAGAATTACGTGTAAAAGGCTTTGGTATCATTGTTGGAAATAATAACGTATATTATTTATGTAAATAACAACAGAAGCTTAAATAAAAATACTATGTATAATATAACACAAAACATATTCATTTCGTACTAATTACAATTTTTCATAAATTCTTGCATTTAAAAATAATTTCTAGGCACTTACCAGTAAGGCAATATTTGGCAAGACAAGCTCATCCTCCTCTAAGTGGCCCTCCGACATCTCGGGTACCCATTCTAGTGGATGGTTAGGCACAGCGAACAGTGTGCCGTTCTCGTAGAACGTCACGTTTTCATGGGACAACGATTCTCTGCAACAACAGAATATTCATCATCTCTCTAATTGCATAGTAAATAGGTAAACATGCACTGTTATATTCAGTCTTGAGACAAGTATTGTTCACGGAGAAATTAGATGACGACGAACAGTAGCGGACGAAATCTTTTACTTTATAGACAGAACAAATTTCATTTAAAAACAGATTTGGAAAATGACAATGAAGGTATGTAGGTATAAAATTTATTTGAGAAAATTCATCACATGCCACTTTTTTTAAATATCTATGTATATGTAGGATACATAAAAATGTGGCTAAATAGTTAGCGTATAAATAAATAAATTATTTTTAGCATATTTTGAAATGATCTTTTGTCTAGAAGATCCACTCACACACACATATACACACACACAAACACACACACACATACGCACACCCGCAAAGGGAGATAAAAAAACAGCAAAAAATGCGTACCAAGATTTTTTTTATATTTATATTTTAAAAAATATAGGTGTTTTATAGCACAAAATATGTAAATTGAGTTGATAATTTATACGGCAAAAATATATACCTAGAATAGAGGGTATAGAAAAAAAGGAATTATGTAACAAATTTTATATTTTTGGGAAAAATTAGTTTATCTTTGGTGTAATTCTTACATTTTAAATTTATTCTAACCACAGAGTGAAGATTAGGTTTGCATGTTAAAATGAACAGCAGGTTAACACAGATCTCTACTACAAATAGGATAATTATCTCATTTTTGGTTAAAATGGATTTATCCTTTTCTTTATTTATTTTTTTCATTTAAGAATTGTATATTTTAAATTAAATTAACCAGAATATAATCTAATTTTTGAGATTATTTGTACATATGTTTATGGTTAATTTTATGAATGTATTTCCATTTTAAATTATAACATATATACGTTTCAAACATGTGTTATGTAAGAAGAATAAATAATATACATGTACATTGTTGAAGCAATATTGATGTAAATATGTATATTATTTTCTTTGAGTTGTGAATTGAATATACTTGTATTAATGAGTTCGTAATTAAATTCATTTTGCATTTTATAACTTTCCAAGAAATATTCTATTTCCTACAATTCTGACTAATTTATTTGAAGGAAGTTTTAGAAATAGAGTAATTTACAACTTTAAAATCAATGACTATGTAAAAAGATTGATTTTGTAATAAAAAGTGTGAAACTTAAATTGTTAATCTTGTAGTAAATCAAGTTTACCTTGTTTCCCATTTTTAGTTGTGCAGGTTTACTATTTAAAATAAGTATCCTAACCTTAAAAATATATTGTACGTATGCAGTTTGCATTATAATGTTTACAGATGACTTGGAAAACAATCCGAAAAATAAAAACTGTAATATATGTACATCTTGATATGAAACGAGCAGAGTAGCATTTATAATTCGTGTATATTATTTCATTGTCAATGGTTGTGGATATATTTCATTTCGTTTTCAGACTTTTTTTATAATGCATGTTTATGGAACATAAAGGAGAAGTTAACATTGGAAATAACAAAAGTAATTTATTTAATTTATTCTTATAGGAAGTTTTCCCATTGAGTTGTTAAATAATATTGATAAATTTCTAGCAAGTAGTCAAAATTCTTAAAATCTCTACCGGATTCTATTCCACTTGAACCATCTTTAAGAGGCTTATTAGGAATTTCCATAATTTTATTTTTGTTACAACATTAAAAATACATTATTATTATTTTGTATATATCGAATATACAGGATGTTTTACAATGTATGCAGCAAACATTGACGAGATACAGGTTCTATAATAGTTCTCAAAATATACCGTCTTTGACTTCATTACACCATACCCTCACAGCGGGAAACATGTAAAGAGATTAAGAAAACCAGGGTTGTATTTAATTAAAATAATATAGTTTTTCAAACTTTTAAAATTATTTAATTTAACATGTATATCAATAATAGTAATAGTACAAGTACACTTATTTACAGCACAAACAAAACATACTTATTTCGTTTTTATCGTGAAATAGGAGATTATTTTTTTTTTGTAAAAAAATGCGGTAATTCCACCCTTCATACTCAGGTACCGAAATTACATGTTGAAAGCGGTACACTGTTTTTAGTAAGTCAAGTCAAAGACCGAATATTTTGGCAAGAACTATACAAAAAGAGTTTTCTTTTTGTAATTCGTAAAAATAAGTGCAGTTTATTTGAAGTAAATATTTTTCGTATATAAGTATTACTATTCCGTATTGTAGGCAGGTATTTGTTAAAATAATTTGTAACCATAACGACTGCAAAAGAGTGAAAAAATCAGACTCATATAAGGCATGTACTTTCCTTCTTCTTTATTTATATGTATAATATATACATATATATTTTACTTTTTATACTAAAATGAAGAATATAAGGTATTTTTTAAAACGCCTGTAGAAAAAAGTTAGTAAATTACTTATGCCCGTATGCACCAACATCAAATAAATCTTTAAATAGCTTATTCATTGAATAAGAGAGAAATATCGCATCGAGACCATAACACAAATGAAGGTATTTGTTCTAGCTGTCATATTTTGATGCGATATTTTTCTCTTATTCAATGAATAAGCTATTCAAAGATTTATTTGATGTTGGTGAATACGGGCATTAGAGTTGTTTTTAATTTCTATATGGTTTTTGAATCATTACTCGTAGCATGTAAAGTCAAAATTTAGGTTCTTTTTGTTTTAGGACGCTTCTTTGAACACTTCCTGAGACTCGTGAACCACTGATTGCGTATCGTTTATATTTCATAAGATTTACGATACAAAATAAATATAGATTTTAAAAACTAATATTCCATATATTAAAAGAAATCTTTAGTTCGGGTTTTCGTCTGAAAATGTCACAAATTGGATCGTAACATTCGTAACCGATGAATTGCTGAAGAAATATAAATT
The DNA here is from genome assembly GCA_943142095.1 of Ophonus ardosiacus. Classification (NCBI taxonomy): domain Eukaryota; kingdom Metazoa; phylum Arthropoda; class Insecta; order Coleoptera; family Carabidae; genus Ophonus; species Ophonus ardosiacus. The sequence goes on along the minus strand of OW964826.1, from coordinate 35,670,211 downwards.
AAAAAATAAGTTTGTTGCTTTCCAAGAAAGTTTGCGTTATTATTTTAATTTGTGTCTGCATTGTCTACAGAGTATCATAGTCTTTTCTCCGCCACTGTTTAATGCAAACTGCACGCGAGTAGTGCACACATTATGACATAGATTACTGCCATTGTTCTGTACAGAATGATCCCGCGGCCTTGAATCAGGTCACTGTCTTGTTTTCCATAATTAATCATAAATGGTTTGCTCTATGAATGTCTTCTGTTTATGTACATATATACATCATACCATTTTATATCCCTGTTATGATTAGATAATAATTTTTACGGATATTAAATAATATAGAGAGCTCTCACTTGCTCTCGTTTTCACACATAAGCAACTGTTTACAATAAATGTCAATTTGATTGAATCATTGCTCTCAATTTTTATTAATACATTAACGGAAGTGTCGACGAGTATTTACACATAGTTGAAGATGCAACTAATTTTTTAAATCAAAATTTAGTCACATACAAGGGTGTTTAATTTTAACTGTTTATACATATTTATGTCACTATAATAATTTTCTTTTCCATTATAAGTCTTCCCTACTTGTTCCCATTATGACTAATAATATGTATAAAATAATATTATTTTCAATAACAGTAAAACTTATTTGTTTACTTTATTAGTACGATATTGTCAATGTGTATAGTAAGTACCTACGTGTACTTAATATTTAAATATTGTTATACGATTTGTGAATAAGAAATTACATATGTATATGCACAAATCGTGTTTTCGGTAAAGATAATCAATTATAAAATAGTGCCGCGACGGAATGATTCCAAACGCTTGTAATAAATACTGTAATTATTAAACTACATTTTTCGATAAAAATATAAGTATAGGCTGTCAGGCAATAGATTTAATTTCTTCCTTTTATCTACAAATGAATTGAAGGATCTTTCACTGTTATTATTATTGTTCATTTATTATTATTATTATTTATATTATCTTATTTATTATTATTATTATCAACATTATTATCATTATTATCAGAGCATGTACGATTATGAGTGTGGATGACGCGAAAGAAATATGCTTAGATAGGAATGTGTGGTGAAGGTTAATTGTTTCGGATCTGTTGTGTCTATGGTTAATAAGAATGTTTTATTTAAGATTTTATGTTTGTATGTATTCTTATTATTATTATTATTATTATTATTATTATCTACTATCATTATTACTATTATCCTTATTATTAATATTATCGTTATTATTATTATTATTATTATTATTATTATTATTATATATATATTATCATTATATTTATTATTATTATTTATTATCTAGTAAATATAGTGAACATGACTTTATTATATAGTTTCTATATCGTTTATTATTATTAATACATACATACTATCATTACCTATATCATTATTAATATTATTATTTTTATTATTATCGTCATTATTATTATCATTATATTATCTTTATTATTATTACCATTATTATCATTATTATTATCACTATTGTTATTATTATCATTATTATTATCATTTTTATTATTACCTATATCATTATCATTATTATTATTATTATTATTATTATCACTATCATTATTATTAATATTGTTATTAATACTATTATATTATCATTATTACATTTATTATTTCTAGAATTTTCGTCAACGCTCGTAATCTAATTTTAACTTATCACATATCTGATAAGATAATCATTAAACGTAAATTACCTACTCTCTCATAGTCCTTGCTTCTAAAAATAAGAGGCAAACATGTTATAAATATGTAAATGAATGGATTTTTTGGACCATTTCTGGTTTAATTATAATATATGTATTGTTCTTTGAAATACTTTACTTTTACGTACGTACGTCAATGTACTTCCAAAAATTACATTAGAAAGAGATATGAACTTTGCCCAAAGCAAATTTTTATAAAAATAGAACAAATTGTATACTATTAACTATGTATGAATCATAATGCTGGTGTTTTTCTTGTTAGTGTCTTATGGAAAAGAAAGAAACTGCATAGTTAATGCGAATTTCTAGGAAGGAATAATATAAAATGTTTGTTACTCACTTGTATACGTAAGGACCAACCTCTTCTACCTTGAGTTTTTCTCGACCGTCCAAAAAGGCTTCTGCATTAGTGACGTTAAAAAGAAATACTCGGAGGTAGAGGTCTACAGGTGGTTTGCGCCATAATTCGAAAATTTCACCACCTTCTCCTAATGTTATTTTCTGTAAAGAAAAACAGAATTAGTATTGTCAGACCCGTGAGTAATATACAGATAAGTAAATTATAATTGAATATACCTTTTCTAATTGTTGCACAGAATATTTTTTCTACGATTGAAAATTATTCAAAAAAGTATATAAAATTGGTCGTAGAAAAAAAGATGCTCGAAATTATGTATGCTTACATGAGTGAATTTAAATATGAATTTAAGAATAGTTATTTTGCGACCTAACTTAAAAATTATAAGGTAATGTGTAGTCAAATGAATAACATTGCGATTTTTTTCTGCATATTTATTTACCTGTTTTATATTTTTGCTAATGTAAAATTTAACTTAGCTTTCAGACATAGGGAACAAAATATTTATGTTTTCAAGTAATAAAATTCCCGAATATTGTTTATTTTTAAATATTTCCATACACGTATATCCTTTGGATGTCAAAATTTGTTTCAAGGCTAAAATATTTTAAACGTACAAAACGAGAAAATCCTATCATAATGTTAATGATGTATTATTTATGGAAAATAAAATGTATATTAGCTACGCAGTCAGTTGTCCAATCATATAAATACCTGCAGCAATGGTTTGTCAAAATCGATATATAATAACTAAAAATACCCACAATTTACGATCCGGTGTTCTGAAACCCGTTATAATCAGCGGTCCTTTTCTTGAGATTGTAGAGCAAGAACGACTTCATTAAACACAATGTAGAAAAATGTCAATGAAACGGAAAAATTCTAGTTCAATGCTTCACTGAATAATTGAAGCAGCTAATTATTTAATTAATTCATCATTGAAACGAAATGAGATTACTCAGAACAATCAAACTGAGAAAAACCCTAAAGAAAGAAAATTATGTACATGTTACAATAGAAGAAAATTGATACGAGAGAAAACTATGCAGAAAGCATAGATACTTATGATACGTAGAGAAAGAAACAATACTGATCTCAAATAGATCAAGTACAGGTGAAATTATAACTGACGTAAATTATTGGCTATTGTTGTCGCAAATATCTGAAAAAATAGACGGCGAGAAAAGAGATTTCAACGAGTGTATGTACTTGAAACTTTCAAAAAGAACTTATTTTTAGAATTCCTATGACGACATTCTTCAAGCAACATCAAAAATGTACTTTATTGCAGTTAACGGAAATCGTAAAATTGTGAAACATTTAAAATAAAGTTTAACCAATTCGTTAACTGAGACAATTTTGTTTAATTATTTTATTTACTTTAATTAACTTTGACTTTTACAAAGAGGAAGACATAGACAACATAGTTAAGTCATGTAAGAAAATTTTATAGAATAAATTAAGTTATTGTAAATAAATCTTTCTCTAGAAAGTTTCATATGTTATAACACTACATATTTATTTTGTTGACAATTTATTTTAAGATCGAAAGCAATGTTTTAATAGAAAAAAAATTTTTTTTCGTATAATGTTTTTAATTGCAATTACTATAATTTTTTTTCAAGGTATGGATTTAAAATAAAATAAAGTATTTAAAGCAATTTCAGGTATTTGCTGTTTTTATAATAAACTAAATTTAAAAATAAGACGTTTTCCAAATTTAAGACATTTAGTTAGGAACATTAGAATCCTGGAAAACCCGAAACTAGTAATACTGGGTAAAAGTCTATTACTTGTGCTAAGCACCTATAGAGCAAAATACATTTATAGTTTTGGTTAATATTTGTTGTGGTTGTGACACAGTTCAAACAAGTTCTAGTCAAAATTTAAATATTAAAGATTCATGAGGAAAAGTGTGGAATGCTTCAAGAAATTTCTTGCGCAATTAATAGGTAAACAATCTGAACTTGAAACATATCTGCTCCTGCTAGACGAGATTTACATAAGCATAATTTACATAATTTCTAATCAGAATGATCATACTCGTAATAGTATTCTAGGTTAACTGTCATATTACAGCATAACTCTTATACTTGTGGCGTGTTATACAGTATTTAACTAATTATTGTCAAAAATGTTTCAAATTTTCACACTATATTTGCAGTTTGTTACTTCGACGTTTTCAATGTATAAATCCATATTAAACAATAATTTTTAACGTTAATAAATCATATATGTATTCCCTATTATTTTTCTATATGTCGGTCAAATAAGAATTCTAATACTTAGAAATGGCTAATGTTAGTCACTACTTTTTTTTCTGTCGATTTAGAAATTGCAAATAATTGTCTTCAACAGAAAAGAAGAAAGTACCTAGTTATTTCTCTGCAGGTACCGTTTAAGAGATAGAAAAATAACACTCATGAAATATGACCAATGTAGTACAAAATCGTAAAATGTTTTATGTTTACTTGGACACGAACTAAATTTTTAATGAGCGAATAAACTAGTGACCTAAAGAGGTAAATCTGCGAAAAGCGAAATAAATTTTACTATTAAGCTATCATTATCGATCTAAATACGTGAAATTAGTAATTTATGGAGTAAAATATAATGAGATATGTAAATTTAATATCTAATACTTTCCTGTGAAGTAAAAATTATTCTAAATAGCTTGCATCCTACATACCTCTATTACAAAATATGTATATAAATATTTGTAGTATTAAATGATAAAAATGATATTACTTTCATTATTTTGCGAAACATAAAATGTAAATTTTGTTTTGTTGAATCGTAGAAACACAGCAGCATGACTGGTTGACTCAGGATTTGAACCTGCAACTTGTCACTTAATACGCATATATTTCTAATAACTTAATTACTCCATTAATTTAAAAGTGATAATTTCCATAATTCTTAATTAAATGAAAAATCTGTGGTTTAATACAGCCTATTCATTTTTGACTAAAATGAGATTAATTGAGTAATCGGTTAGAGCGTTAGATAAATGCTGCAATCAAAGAGTAACCGTATAGAAATTGACATCCAATGGACCATGCCATGTTATGAGTTATAAACCAAAAATAAGCAGGACATGTAGGAGGTATGGCAATAAAACTTTGACTAAATAGTAACAATTCTAATTAACATTCTATCCGTATTATTAAAAATAAGAATTTCAAATTGATTTTAAATCATTCATTGAATCATTCCCAAAATTATGAAAGGTTGACATTGGTCGTTCTTGTAATAAGAAAGTAAGTATTTCACAGAAATTATGTAGGATAAGCAATTAAATATTTGGTAATTTGAATGTGTTAGCTTACGTAAAGCTAGTGCTTTATAGAAGTGATACATATGTATATACTCGCATATTGATAATTAGTTAATATTAATAAGAGCAAATATTCAAACAATAAACATAATGTACATGCAATTAGGCCCAATCTTACAATCTCCGGTTAAAATTTTAACTGCCAGTTAATAAACATTATTTAGGGCCAGTTCTACAATGCTAGTATAATTCGTGGTATAGCTATTCCATGGATAAATAATTCTTTAATTTTATACATATATATATTTTATATATATATTAATCGGATAATTGACAGCAATTACAAATTTGTCATTTGACTGTTAATTTCATTTTAGTTTGGTAAGATTGGACCTCAGTTAATTATGTGCAAATAGCTTTATTCTTACTTTAAACTCAATTTATTATTTAATTTGTCATTAAGGCAATTGTATATTTTCATCAGTAGATGTATTTAACATTTTTTGTACATAAATCAACATATATTAATAAGAATATGATTAATTTTATAATTAATTGCTCATGTTATTTACTGTAGTTAGTACATTCAATTAACCTTTTTTGCATGTGTTTTTAGTTGGTACACTTTTGATTTATTGTAATTAATTTACTTGTACATTCAGATACCACAAAAATTTCATTATTCATAAAAATATAAATATAAAATTATATAAAATGAATTGACATAGGTACGCATTTTTTTATTTTTGACGTAGATAAATAATAAATAAAACTTCACAGGTAATGGGTTTATATCCATGTACCTACGTATAAGAAACTTCATATTCGGTCAATAGCGTCAAGCAAAAATGAAGACGCATTAATTTAGATGGGTTACTTAAATATTCCGTGTTCCTGAGTGATACTATTTACATATAATCGTTAGTTATTTCACAGCTATAAAACTTTCAAAAAAAGTCTGCTGATCTATAATGTATTTAAATAGTGTGTTGCCTTACCCATTTAAATATAAGATCATATGGTTGTAGGAAAAGGATGAAACACGCTGATGCGATTCCCATTAGTCCTGCTAATGCTAGGGTCACGACACCTGCAACAAAAAAAGAAGAAAAAAGATATTATCAATTTTCATGATATTTCAGCGTTTATTAATATTTAATATAACTACCTGTCAATCTAAGTTCATGTAAGGATTTTTTTAATTAAAATATTTCTTAATTTTACCGTTATAACGTTATAGATTATGTATTATAAATAATTTTCTACAAGATCATTAAGTAATACCTTCATTATATATCTTTTATATTAACAGTACAACATATTACTCACGGGCCGTGCATAATGACACAGGAGGACCAATCACAATCATCCATTACTCAAAATTGTAATATTATCGAGCATACTTTGGTTCAGAACATGTATGTTATAATTGTTTTCTCGATATGAAAATGTCAAAATTATAAAATGTGTAAGTTATAATTGAATGAAAATTAAAATTAAAAAAAATCATGGAAGCGCATGTTAATAGCAATATATATCTTGCAACAAATATAAAAAATTATAAATTATAAACTTTTAAATATACAAATATTAATAATAAGATTCTTTTAATTACACCTATTCAGACAGAAAAGTTCAAATTTTTATTGAATAGTTGTAGAAAAAGTATGGTCGCTTATCATTGTCATTGCTGTCACTCGTCATTTTGTATATATGTGTTGACTTTATTCAACAAATTTCTGTCGTTCTGAACAGGGCTAAACTGCAATAAAATTGATAATGAGAGCTACGAGAACTGAACCCTGCTACATATACTTCAGTGCCTTCCCCTGAATCCTACACTAATTGTACAAATAATTTTACAATACATTTTCACTATCATAAATAAAAAACAATTTAATGTTTTGTTCGATATTATTCCGATAAATTGGGAATTTGTAGACTGGGTTCTAAAATATTTAACTTATTTATAAATTTAGAGGAATAGAAAAAGTATAGTTTTATATTCGGAACTATAGGCATTATCCACTTAAATGATTTGCATCACGGCTTGTGACGCAAACGTCATCTTCTTGAATAATGAGTATTATAATCCCTTTTAGTAATAATATACTATTTCTCTGTGATTTTATATAGTATTACACTAGAATCCAAGACTTTATGGTTATAATATGCGTAATCCCGGATTATATTATAATCCTGGATAAAATTTTAATTCGATTTTATAAAACCGGGTATAAGCGAAAATCGTTCACTAGGCAAAATAACACTATAATCATTAAAGTGGGAGTTTCTTTTATTGTGCGAGAAACTTCATTTCGTTAAAACTTGTTAATCATATTTAAGTTATTTAGTGTTGCTATGTCGTAGCCATTGTAAAATCCGCCTTTGAATAAAATGCCTGATCATTTTACTAAACGCGGGCAGGTTGCCAAACCTTTGTTGACTTCATAGATAGTCTTCTAGGCATTTTATAAAAAGACGATTATCTTACTTAGGCTCAGCTAGAATTTACCAAGCGTGATTTGTGCGTTAGGTTATGTTGAGATGTACGTATTTAGAGAAATTACAAGCGAAATAATCCATATTGCAATGTGGAGGTAAGCTGTTCGTCATTTTATAAAACGTCTAGTCAGATAAACATATTTACCTAAGTCAACGAAAGTTTGACAATATGCAGCGTTTTATAAAACTCAGGCGTTTAATAAAAATACCTATTTTACAATCTGGCTACGACAACTCGGTAACAATCTTTCTTTGTTCTTAGGGAATATTTTATTTTATTTTAAATAGTTTGACAAACGTCATTTTTTTCAGGACCCAATATTTTTATCACTTATTAAACTGTAAAACGAAAAATATATCAACGATATCAAGACACAAATTGCAAAAATTTTGTTAATTTTTCGATGCGACATTTTTTGTTTTTAACTGACTATTGACAGTTTATTTAACAGACAGTTATTGTGGATATAAAAAAGTATATTACGAGTATATAAATAGTAGGTGTCACTCAGAAATTACTTTACCCGAGATGTTAGTTTTAGAAATACCTATACTTCGTTCAACGAGAGAACGTACGCGATCACGATCCAAATTTGAATAATTATTTCATTTCACATCCAGTAATGGGTGAAACTATAATAATAACTTTATCTATTTTATTTTAATTGTTTCATGCCCGTGTTGTTCATTGCCAATTAAAAAGATAAATATGATATTATCTTTAACTTATCAAAACAATTAAATAGAATCCTATGTATTCGCTTGACGCTTATGCGTACACGGACAAATTTTGCAACACAATAATGATACGAGTGGAACAAGTAATAAATTTTTACAATCCTTTAGTGTTCCTTACACCTACACCCGCGATAGATATCTATAGTCACCAATACATTGACACGTATGATATTTTACATGGAGTGAGGCAACGCTTTATGTAGATTCCAATGTCTTATTGCCGTTTTGCAACTACTCGTCGTTAGAAAACTTCGACAAATACGTGGAAATTTTATTTGACTTGGACGAGGGCCAAATGGCTTAATTTCTAAATTTCAACAAGAGCAGATAGATGTGTTTGGTCTTTAAAACAATATAGTTGATTTTTTTTACATAATCTAGGCGTGGTAGTTTGTACATACAACACGTAATAGTTTTTGATGGTAGACTAAAACAAATAATTAAGTGTCTTTTAACTAAAGAAACCTTTTAAATAATAAGTTGCAGTATATATTGTACAAGAATAAACTGAACTTTCCATTATATTTTATATTAAAAGAGTATCATATTGTATCTGTATGAAAGAAAAATATACTTACCGCCGGTTTCATAATAATTCGTAAAAGTAAATTATGTTAAAGTTAAACTTTTTTAAAAATGACTTTATATACACTTCAATATATGTACGATTCGTAATAAAATCTTCCTGTACTTTAAGTAAAATAGTTCTAAAGTTTTAAAAATAATTTCAGCACAAAATGTTTAGTTAAAAATTGTACCAGATTTACGAAATTAAATGCCACATTACTAGTATAAAAGCATATAATTACAAGTAAAGTTAAGTAGTTTATGCAGTTCTCGTTTATGTGAATAATACTAGAAAAGTGAGCTTAGTTTTATAAGTCATATAAGTGATTATTTTAATATTTATTAGCAAAGGCAAAATTTTGTAGGATTCAGCTTGGCAAAATATGTAATCGTTAGCAGTTATAATGAAAGTAAGAAAACTTAAAAATAGATTGGAAAAACAGAACAGTGTAAAGGAAACTAGTGGTGATCCGCCAACAATAAGTGACAAATCTTTATTTGTTTTAGTTTTTGAATTATTAAAGGCATACCTATGTCAATTATTTTCTGTTTATTTATTACAATATTATTATTATTGTTATTATTAAATGACTAATACGAAATATAAGGCAGATTTTTAAAAGTTCAACAATTTTTACGTAAAACATTAAATAATTTCTTTAAAGGGAAATCTAATATTTTAGAGGCAGTTGTGCTAACCAATGCACCCGCTTACATTTGAAAATCTTTTCATATTGCATAATAAAAATGTGAAACAATTATATGTTTGAATTTTTTTGTAATTTATTACAATTTATGCAATAATGTTAAAGTAATTAATATTAAATAATGTACGAGATGTAATGTACTATTATCATTTTCAACATAATGGGTTAATTTCCTGCCGGACAATTTTTATAAACTGTTTTCCCATGTTAAACGCCTATGTCAATGGGACAGCCGCTATATGTATTACACATTAATATTTTGAGTATATGAAAAGAATTAGCAAGAACTGAATTTTGACAAATAATTGAAATTCAAATTTGATAATTTAATTAAAGACAATAAATTTATTATATTTTCCTTCGATGCATGAATTTACATTCTGTCTATTCACTTCTTTTTTACTGCAAATTCGGCTATAAAAAGTCGTTTCCGGATATTATAAAGGTATGTATATTCGGGGATCTACAATTTTTTGTTTCAATCTGATCACGTAGGAGTGATACATAAAAAATTAATAATTAATAGACAAAATTTAATGAGTAAATGTCAAACTATATATGCTAGTAAATCATGAGAAAGAGTTGCGTTTTATGTTAGATATTTTGATAATTCCAAGGGCACTTTTTGATTGATTGAAATGATTATACATGATTGAATATTCATCTAAACCAGAATATAAAATTTATCTGTATTTTTATAAAAAAAATATTGTTATTGGCTTTTCTTTTTTTATACAAATTCTTTAAAATATGTTAAAATTTATGGTAGTGAGTTAACCTTCGTTTAGAATACGATTGATTATTAATCCCAAATTTAAAAAGCACAAAACACTGATGTTGATGCAGCTTTACGGATATATCCGAGTAGATCGCATTTTTTACAGATGATATTGGCTGACAATTAACTAAATAATAAGTGGATTTCCTGCTCGACGCTCCATATAAGAAGAAAAGAGATCTAATTATTTTTAAAATATTTGGTTCAGAATATCTTTTAATTTATCGCGTAACGAAAAACTAAAATTAAATGTCGTAGCAAAATAGATAAATGTCCTATTTTATCAGTTCTTTTTGGAATAATATTAATGATTAAACCAATTCTAGTTTTGCGAATGATCCAATTGTACGTATTTCTGTCCACCAATAACCCGATAATCCTTTAGCAAGGTCAATGAATTTTTATTGTCGGTAAAGAGAGATATCGAACCCCTACAAAAACAGAGTATTCTACTTTGCATAATATGATTCACATGTAATTCTTTCAATGAAGTATTATTGGTGTTCACAGATTTAATTATAAATTCATTGTATGTTATGTTTTGTTATGTTATGATATATGTTGTATGTTTTTTCACTTGTTTCTTGTTAATTGCTTCTGTTACATTTGTTATGTATATATACTATGTATTATGTTTGTGGTAGGATACGATAAATAATGAAGTATTAAAATTCATAAAAAGTTATGAAAAAGAAGTAAATATAAAATGAAGAGTAGGCATATTTAAGTTGAAATTTATTACAACAAATATATTACATGAATACAAGAATTTACAAAATGCTTTATGTAATTTTTTATAAATCATCATTGTCTTTATAAACATGCAAAGATAAAATACTACACAAAACATTACAATAATAAAATAAAGAAAATTTTAAACTTTACAATAAATTACAAATAGTGACACTCGGTGTTTTTAGAAAAAATAATGGAAAAAAGTAAATAAAATTTTTATTACCTCATCAATATATCCAGTCAAGGAACCTTTTCTATCAATGGAAAAAAAGTTTGTAGATTTTAATCTCCAAATTAACAATAAGATAAAAAAATGTGAATTTTTGTTGTGTGAATGAATTGCGTGATAAGAATATGATTACATTTTCACGTATACATATTTTATTCTGCCAGACTGTCAGATACTCAGATACCGATTATTATATGTAAAAATGAGCCGGTTTCACATTTTTTAAAAAGTAGGTATTCTATATGGAAGTTTATGTTTATGTAATATTTTTCATATTAATAAAAAAGATTATAATTTCTTGTTATTTTCGTAAATAATTAAATAAAAAGAGTGTGGCGCCAGATATGGTCATGAAAAACACTACCCCCCCCCCCCCCCCCCCTTTCCTGTAACGTTGGTGTATATACATCACGTCGTTCATAGCCAATAAGAAAATAGTTTACACATGTTAAACTGTATATACTATGACGTCACATTCTGTTTCAAATCATGTATTTTTTTCTTCAGAATATTGCACAAATTTCTTCTTAATGTAATTCTCAAATATCTAATGGATATTCCGTAATATATTCAAATTTGGAGTTCTTTGAAGAACAATATCTCTTAAAATTTAATACTTAGGAGTCATATAAAAATTCTTGCAACAGCTCCATTAGGAGATGTACATCCCAACTTTGTACCAAAGTTACTAACCAAATAATAATAAATAATTGCATACACTGAATAAAACTTAAAAAAGACAGGTTTCATATTTGTTTCTATTGTTTATAATTTTTAGCAATGTTGTTAAGGCATGAACTTTCTTACACAATTGGTGTAAATGTTTTACCACTATTTATAACGAATGATTACTGTTTTAAATATGTGAATAAAGCGTAAAGCTTATGAAAGTGTCAATAATAGTATTTGTGGTAAAAGTGAGTAGACATTGTTACTCTAGAGTGGCATACAATTACAATACCTACCTTTAATACGTTCATTGCGGAGTTTTTTTTAAATATTTATTAAATCCGTACACAAAACAGGAATATTATAATGAAATATTTTTTTTATCTTCGAAATTCAAGAAAAATACATGTTCAAAGTGCATAACAGTTAGGGTCAGTATGTCTCTAGTCGTAAAAAAGGGAATAACTTTACATTATATACGACGAGGGACTAAATGACCCTAATATCTAAAAAATATGTCTTCTGCAAACTAGAAAATACGCCGTCTAATAAGGGGCGATTAGGCCCCTCACAGTGAATGTGTTAAAGTCTTTCTGATTAAATTAAAGGTGAATGGTGAAAGATAAATTTTGTTGGTTGCTACGTAAGTTATTGTAGGTATGACGGAATTGAAATTTCAATTTCTTTAAGGAAAATAATTAATATTGGCCGCATATCTAATAACCAAACCAAAAGATCCCTTCATTATTTACATTGAAATAACTGTGATCCAGAGCAAGAATAACCGATATCAAGATTGCATAATTTTGAGAATGAGCGACTTAAAATGTCCATTAGCTGATAATATCGAGAGCACTTTTCGGTGAAATGTGTATAATAACGTGACATTGGTTTCGGTTCCTACCTAGACAATGGCTGTTCATGAATACGTATAAAAATATAGCGATATTGATTACACAATTAATATGATTTTGGTAAAAATAAAGGCACTGGTTGGTCTTGCATTAAGCTACATATATTCTAGAAGGAATAAATTGTTTACTTCTATTTATATAAAAAAAAAGAAGTACAAAACCTTTGTATCTTTGAGTGAAGCTTTCTATATTTAGCTAAGTTTGTTTATGTAAATTTCCATAGTTTTTAGATATTTATTTACGCCAAACTAGAAAATTTTATAGCAGGAATCAGCAATTAGTTGTTTTATCTCTAAATATAATTAATGCAATTTTATAAATATCTTGTCATGTGAATCTCAAAATGTTGGTGAATGTCAAATACGCAATGGATGTTTGTTATTTACATCATGTTCTTGAAAAAGTTTTATGACGTTAAATTGGCTAATAGTAACTCAGTTGTTAGAAAACAATTTACTTTTTACAGATTAACCAGTATAATTATTAAAAATTACAGAAATGTGAATTTATTTGTTATTTCTATTGAACAGAAAGATAAACATATTTTGATACTAATTTGTTTATTTTGTTATAGCTACAGTAATTATAACAGTTTTTATGTATTGGGCGTAGGAATTGGGTTATATATAAATTTAAAAATTTTAAATAATGTCTATTTTTAACCACAAACAACAACACTATAGTCATTTGAGTTTTTGTTAACATGTAGTATAAAACATAAGCTCTAAAAAATATACAGATTGGTAAACATTATTATGAAATTAGTGAAATATCTCAAACGACCATTATTTAGATTTTATTATTCTTCTTCTATGAAATGAAATAATAATTTCACGTGTAAAATAATGCATTTGATAATATTATTTCCCAAATAAAATGAAACCGAAATAAGGGCAACTCTCTTCTATTATTTAAATAAATTATATTGTGTCATGCATTCACCTATTAATACACATATAAATTACGCAGAATTAAAGAATTGGAATATGTACAATTGCGGCCAAAAAAATGGAAACACCTACGTTTATCTAGTTTATGAATTTTTAACATTGTAATTTGACTTCCATGTCAAAATGACATCAAATAATGTCACACAAGCATGCCGTTTCATTATGAATTCCATAACTTAATTTTTATTTTACTAATTAAATAATTTAATCAAAATAGAGAAAGAGAAACGTGTATTACTTAGATCAAAAATAAAATATAATGAAAAACAGTGAACACAAAATTGTAAACCAAAAAATCAAAAACAAAGAATTAATATTTTTTGGGGGCTTTCATTTTTTTTCTATCACTGTTGAAATAGCTCTCGTTTTTTCGTTTTCATTCAAATATCGAGGTATTTTAGTGCTTTCAAATTATTTTCATTTAATGTGACATTGACATTTATGTAAATAATTACAGAAAATTTACGACGCCTATGTTTGAATATCCTGGCAAAGACGGAATTACAAAAATAAAAAATCTGATGTGGCCAGCACATGACCTCCCGCCATTTCCATGTTTAAAATAGCAGAGAGCTTCAAGTAAAGTACCTATCACTTCCGGTTGATCGTTTGTAAATAAAATCTAATTTGTTGTCCAATAAATAGAAAAGTTTGTAATACGAAATTTTGGATTATGTTTTATTGTTTTTCCTCAAAAAGAGATCCAAATTATGTACTACATCCGATTTATCATATATGGTTAAAATCTAATATGTTGTTTCAAATTATATATGAGTTTTAAATACCAAATTTCAGAAGTTTTGGATTACATTTTAATAGACTTTAAGGAAAAATCGTTACACACATTTTCTTATAAAAACAGCATCAACTTCTAGGTGCTCTAAAACGCAATCTTTGTAAATTCTTCCCCGTACATGATCCATTTTGTAAATGTGTAGTTGTATATTAATATTAATTTATAGCGCTGCAAAAACAGCAATTAGCAAATTTAAATCAGATCATCCTGTACACCTAACATATATGTATGATGGAAAATATATTATTTTTACAAACTTTAATTTCATTAGAATTAAATATTTTATTCTTATATTCTCCTTAACACGGTTTCATTATTAATTTTAATGTAATTTCAATTTCTTCCTGTCAGTGACATTCAGGGAATACGTGACATTTGTTTAAATATGTCAAAATTGTTATTAAAATTATGTTTTTGTTTGACGCATAGGCAAAATGATATATGAAAATAAATTATATTATATATTCGATTATAAAGTTATTTAGAGTTATTTACTAAATGTTATTATCGTAGAATTGAAGATTGTACCATTATGTTCTATTTTAATTAGTAAAAGTTGCTAAAAAATATATTCAATAAATTTTTTACAAGAAAAACTGTTAAAATCTTATATAAATGATACTTCCACTTATCCGATATACACTAAAAACTAATGAGCTCTTCCCACATTAGTATAGAATGGGTATACAAAATTTAAAATATTTCTGATTTATAGTACCTATTTGAGTATTCGTGTCCACAAGATCCACAGACACACACACACACACACACACACACATATATATATATATATATATATATATATATATATACAGGGTGTCTCAATAAGCTTGCTCACTATTGGTAACTTTTTTATTTGAAGAGATACGAGGTTGGTTAAATGAGAAAAATTGTGCCATTTTATATTAGAAAATTGGTCATGTAGACAAAATAAAAATTGTATCAGCGGTTCCCAAAATTTGGGACAGAATATATATTTTTTAAATGGAACTATATATTTTTTATTATCTTATTAGAAAGAGTATTTTTTTCTCTTTCCAATAAAGTAATGTTGTTTATGTACAATTTTTTTCAAATAAACGAGTTATTTAAGTTTAAAGATAAAAATTATCTTTTATTAGTTTAGGTCAAGTAAACTATGGAAACAATTGTCTTTTAGAAAATTATTATTTTATTAATTTATTTTACAGTAATAACAAAACAAAGAAAATATTCAAATTGAAAGCCAATATTTCTTTCGCACATTTCAGCTCTTTTGAAAAGAGAGCCGACCGTTCTACGTAACTGGTGTCTAGATATAACTATCCATATAGCAAGATCATATCTAACTTTTCTTTATTTGTAAAGTTATTAAACATTATTAAACACAGAGAACTTTACTGGAGATATTATTAAACGTCAAACAAGCAAAAAATCAATTGTTTCCATGGCTTACTTGACTAAAAAACTAATAAAATAGTTTACAAAATTTAAATTTTTAACCGTAAATAACTCGTTTATTTGAAAAAATTGTACATAAACAACATTACCTTATTGGAAAGAGAAAAAAATACTCTTTCCAATAAGATAATAAAAAATATATGGTTCCATTAAAAAAATATATATATTGTCCCAAATTTTGAGAACCGCTGACACATATTTTATTTAGTCTACATGACCAATTTTCTAATATAAAATGGCACAATTTTGCTCATTTAACCAACCTCGTACTTCTTCAAATAAAAAAGTTACCAATAGTGAGCAAGCTTATTGAGACACCCTGTAGACATCATTGTAAAAATGTTAAAATCGAATTCTGGGGAAAACAAAGCGTGCTTATTTACGAAAATCTCTATAAGTGATTTTTAGCACGATCAGTATACCTCCCTTACCTAGGGTAGCGGGAGGTAAAAATAGGTGTTTCCATTTTTTGGTCGCAATTGTACATAGGTGTAGGATAGTATTTTTTTACATTTATATGTAATTAAAAAAATATTTATCCATCATCATTTAAGTGTTGTAGTAAAGAGATTTCAAAAAATAAAATGCCACGTTAAATGTAAATGTTGGAAAAAATATATTATTCTTGGAAGCAGCTAATATGAAATGCAACATATATTTTTTTTGAATTTTATGATATTTGGCAGTATTACTTTCTAAATTTTAAAAATATTTTTAAAAATTTGATATTGTGACATAATAAATCTTAAAGCTTATGCCATTTCAAGAAAAACAGCTAAGAGCTGACTCATTTGCTGTTCAATGTCAACAAAAATGATACTTTTGTTAAATAATTTAATGGAAATATACGCTGACTGGCAAAAAGTAGACCACTTATAAAAACAATTTAATAGCTTATTTTGCATTTTCTAGGTGAAATTCTGCAAAATTTCCATTTATTTGGAAATTTTGGGAATATAAGTACATATTTTAAATTCATGGATTAATATACGTTGTTACTTAAAATTCTGTCCGTTTTAGTTTATTAAAGAATTGAAATATAGGATAGTATTTTTTCATATTTGCAAGTTATTTGCAAAAATAAAAAAGGAATTTTTACATTTTACTTTTACCTTAAACTAAAAGATCCTATTAATAAAAAAAATCGTCATTACATTTGAAAGAATTTTGAAGAAAATATACATTTTTCTTAATAAATTATGTTAATTGTATTAAAGTAGGTACTACATACATATGATTTTTATTTTACCTATTACTGTAACTAATAGAACCATAATAGTGCAAAGAGCAAATGCAGTGTCAAAAATAATATTCACATAGTTTTGATAAATTTATTTATAATAAATAATAAACATGCGTTAAAATAATAAATACTTTTCATATTTTGGAGTGTTGTTATTATCACTGTTTTACTTATGATTTAAGGTCAAAGACAAAAGGAAGTTCCTGATGAATTTGGAGGCCGTAGCTGCTTACGATACTACCTTTCTCATTCTATGGGTACCTACATTAAATTCGGAATCATATTACCCATTCCATGATGTGTTAATCTGCTTTGAATGCTTTGTACACAGATATCGGTATTATCGGTAATGATGATGACACATACATACCGTACGGGCGTTTACCAGGCATCACCTCACTGGCTGTCATTGCTGGCGTGGAGAATGTACTTTTGTGCCATTTTAAATTCGAAATAATTTTGACATTAATTGGGCTTCAACCCAGCCCCCAAATGCGCGACCAAAATTTATCAATTTTGTCGTTTTTAATTCACAGTTATTAATCACCCATGGTGCATATTTATTAGGTCGAGAATCGACCTCACAGTATGTAAAAGAAATCTCAATCCGAAACAGATTTTCGGATTCCTTCACATGCGCTGCTAGCCCTCGCCTAGCTACGCCCCATGGTTTCAGAAAAAAAAAAATTGCATTTTGTTTTAAAATTAGTTTTCCCGGTCATATTGGCTTTGCAGCCTAAATTTGCTAATTTTTTATTACTTGAGCTGAGGTGGATGATAATATGCCCGTAGATGATGATATGGGTAAGTAGTGTATAATTATGAAGAACAGACACTGAAGCACACGGCCACGAGACCCTTATTTATTATTTTTATGTGACTTTAAATTTATTTGTTTTATTATACTACTTTTATTTGAGAATGATTGGAAATCTACTGATTTTGTTGTTATTATTTATTACTTATTTTATTTATGAATCACACAAAAACCATGGAGAATGATATATTTATTAAAATATGTTTGTGTGTCAATGTCCTATACTTACAAAAGTTATAATAAAAACAAATTATATTTATAACAAGAGTTATTTCTTGCTTGAAATAATATTGACTTGTTCGTATAAACTCTAAATGCAGGGATATGTGTAACGCTGCATCAAGGTTGCATTGAAATTGCAAACGTGTCAATTATAAAATACATGAAACATTTTTGTTGATCCATTCATCACGTTTGTACTCATTGTTTTAGGATTTACTTACTTTCTCTCTTTATTTTTACGTATTCTTATTTTTGAAGTTCAAATCATATACAAGGAGATCAAATTAGTAACATTAAGGGGTAATTTGGAATTTGCCTGTACGAAGTGTTGAAAATTGAACGTTATGATGATAATAAAACAAAGATGGTTCCTATTATAGAAGGTGGCGCAGTAAAGGGGAACATTCTTTTCTCGATATTAGCTATAAGCTATGTTTAGTAACGCTACAATGGGAAACTACAGACAGAAAAGGAACTAAACGTGGTTAATACCTGCAAATTTTCGTCGATAAATAATGTACTCTTAAAACCCAATTTTATAGAGCGCTTTTTGCAAAAGTTACGTTTATCCTCGTCAGAATGTTATGTGCACTTTATAATAATTTTATTATTTCCACAGTTTAAATGGAAAATACATGGAATTTGATTTTAAATTAATAAAATTAAAATATGACTAGCACGTATGAGGATAAATTGCACAAATAATAATGCATACAATGTGTATATGGGTTCACCATTACATAGAGTTGTGTGGTTGTTGTTTTCTACGTTAGGTATGATAATTTCGTTAAATAAATTTATATCCGTACAACGTACAACTCAGTTGTTCAAAACCCACTTTCTGACCATTGAAAGATTAGTCACTGGAATTTACTCAAATTTTTGTTTACGAAATTGTGTGTGTGTGTGTGTGTTTTTTTTTTTCGGAGATCGAATGCAGTTTTGACCAGAACCAGATACACGTATCTGAGAGGTCAAATCCAAAGGAAAATTCCACTGCATTTTACAGTTACCCCAACGTTTGGATATTGTATAGCAGCCGTTAAGGTGGTTCTATCATGGCAGTCTCATACAAAAGTTTCCCTAAGTTAAATAATTTATAAAAATAGATATTCTAAATTTTTAATAGTTTATGGTTAATTAGAGATTAAATTGATGTTGTAAATAAAATCAAAAAAACATTAGAAATATTCAAGAAAAATATATAACTGTTTTAATAAATGCGACAAATCCATCACAAACCACACATTTCCCACTTTAGAAGAGAATTACAATAAAAGTAGCTATGGATAAATGGACTGTTTTTATACTCATGTATAAACTGTCACTTAAAATATCGTTAGATTTTTTTTTGAGAGAGATTATTCCTATTTTGCCCATTTCGCTCTATTTTGATTTCAAATATTTCAGCACATGGATGGTAAACCTTTTTAAAAATTTGCACACATGTGTAAAAACTCATAAAAATAACATACTTAAATGTCATTTAAAACTGTCGTATATGCTTTCATGATAGAACCACCCACGGTAAAAAATTACATTGATATTCCGGACAAAATTTAGTTAGCTGTATTTTTTTTTTTGTTATTTCAACAATATGTTTTTGCCGTGTATACGAAGAACTTTGTATTTTAAGTTTCCAAAACTAAACAATTTTTGTTGCGTATAAAAAGTATTATTTGCTGTAAAATATTAGTCATGATAGCAATTATTATTAGTAGTACTAAGCAGTCATTTTGTTACTTTGTTCAGATTACAAAATCATTTTGCAACAATTAAAGATATTTAATCTGTTACTGGGACAAATTTTATTTTTTTGCATCCTGTGACATTATATTTTGTAAAGATTACCAAATCTTCTTCCCGCCATATACTTTGTACAGGTAACTAAAACTTTTGTGAAGACAGGGTATACAGCATAGTTCACTGTTCGTGTTATACGTCGTGTCGCATTTACTTGCGCAGTTAAGTTTAGCCTGTCGAAAATTGTGTTTTAAAAGTGCTTGTTTCTTGTGCCCGTCAATAAAAATGGATGTTTTTGTAAAAGATATTTTAAAACAATGGCAATTAGAGTGTCTTATTGAGATATTTGAAGGTATGTATCGATTATTGATAAATCTATTATAATTTAAGTGACTATTGTTTCATATATTATTTTTTTCTATAATATTTGTTACATGTTATAATTATAAATAAATACAATTATTATAATACGCATGTATTTAATTTTTACCTTATTACCTTATTAATGCATTTGTATATCTATCAAAATTTATTAGTTTCCAAAACAAATTCATAGTTATTAATGGTAACTTATTTTATTTCTTCGCATAACAAATTTATATTTCTTAATGGTAATTTAATTTATTTGTTCGTATAACAAATTTACACTTCTTAATGGTAACTTATTTTATTTGTTCGCATAACAAATATCTTTTGTTATATATAACAAAACTGTATTTGTTGCCACAACACTTTTTTACCAGAAAATTTACCTAGGTACCTGTAACAAATATATTTGCTGGTCCTATATTGACAAAAAAAATTTGCTGCTGGAACTCATTTTTGGTAATCACAACAAAGTTTTTATTTACCGTGCCCTTGCAACCGCCTTAAATTCTACTGGGACTATAATGAATATGCTAATAATTTAACTTTATGTATTCTTTTTGGCAGCATGAGATTCATGGTTACTAAGAATCAATAGGAAAAGTTCAAAATTGATCAAAAAAATGAAATATTTAAGAAGGGTTCCAGTTATAGTAAGAAAATACACGATATGAGAAGAGATTTAAGAAAAAGAATTCATGTTATAACGTAATAGGTAATATGTATTAGGACTGTGGAGATATTAAAGGATAAATAATATAGGTAGTTTAATTTTTATACATCAGAGGAACGTTATAAAAAAATAAAACGTCTTTCAATTATATTTATATTATTATAAAGGTTGTACGTTCCCATTCGCATCAGTCAGTTTATTTGATTTCAGTCACAAGAAATAGTGATAATATACAAGTATGTTGAATACAAAGCATTCATAGGATAAGTTGATTGACATTAGATAATATTTGTATGTAAATAATAAGAATACTTACAGCTGTATTATACCATCAGAAAGAGAACAATTTTGATAGAATCCAACCTTAGGTTTGTACAAATTTTACAGTCTTAACGTAATTTGTAGTAATGGAGTCCAGGAACGTAATTTTTTTCTTAATAAACTGTAGGTCCAAAAAATATCTGAGACAAGATAATATAAAAAATTCTACACAAAACAGTAAAGATATGAAAGGAGGCAAAGAAACTAGAATAAAATAAATAGGAGAGGACTAAATTCTTGAAAGTTAATATCATCATGTCCCTCTATTCCATTATATATGTACATTTGTACATACATATGTATATGGACAGAAGATGTAATGAAAACAATGAAAGCGAAATGCATTGTATCACTTTACAAAACAAATAACATGAAAATCGATTAAGTGTCATTAGTAGTATCTGCAGATTTAGTCAAGCAATTTACCTAGCTATAAACCTGTGAGGAATTCATATGACATCGTTAATAAAGAAATTTCATATGCATACAAAAACTTACGCAAATCTCATTCACATTTATAACTTCAATATAACGATAACTATTTATTATGACTAATATTTTCATATAAACATAAATAGAATTTTGCGGAACTGTTATTTATTGCAGACGAACATCTCAAGACGGTTATTATTTTACTACAGCATTGTTTATTTTTCTTTTCAAGGTCGGATAGTAATATGGGAACAGTCATTATAGTGAAAATCATTTACATTAGTAATTGTACAACTAACACGAAAGAAAAATTTCTTTATAGACATAAAAATAATTCATCGCAGTTACCAAAGCTTGTTAACAAATCAATATTCAATACATGAACAAAACTGAACTTTGAAAGAAAAAGGAAAACTCTTTATTACAATGGTGTCATGTTTATGAATAAAACAATAGTACTAATACAATAAATTACTTTCTTGTGAAAATAAATTTTTTATTTATAAATTTAAATTAATTAGTCATAGGAAAATAAGTTTTACAATTTGACGCATATTTTTTTTAAGAATATATATTTCATTTCTAAGAATGTTTAGTAAAGTAATATATTTTTTCCAATACTTGCTTAAAAAATCCCAAACAAGGATTTAGAATTTCAAAGTATGTATACACCTTGACTAGTTACATTTATTAATTTACTTATGAAATTGAATCTATATCAGTATACCGGATGTCTACTTGGAATCCGATATATAGGGAATACAATGTCTTTTTTTATTTTGCTGTAATTAATTACTGACCTATTAATTTTAGAAAAAAGTAAATATGAAACTACACGAGACTAAAATTAATCACAATTTCTTTTTATTTTACGAAAAAAAAAAACGCAAATTAAAACTTCCAATTTACAGCCTATTTCATTGAATTACTGATGTATTATTTCTTTTTATTTGACATTAAATTTTTGACACATTATTATTATTATTATTATTATTATTATAATTATTATTATTTTGAATGTTATAACAATATACCAATCTTGAATCACTTTATATTTTCCTTTTGTGTTTAATTACACTTTTAATAATTATGTGAAATTATTTTCTGACAAGAGTAAAATTATGAGATCTGTTAAATAAAAACAAATAAAACATCAATAATTCAATGACACTCTGAAATACGCTGTAAACTGCGAATTTTAATTTGCGTTTTTTCGTAAAATAAAAAGAAATTGTGATTAATTTTGATCTCATATTGTGTAGTTTTTAATTCTGAACAACTTCTTTATTTACAACTTTTCTCTTATATACGTAGGTATATAAATATTTTCTCGACTAATTTCTGCCCTAGTAATTTTAGAACAAAAGTGTAAATATGAAAAATGTTCAGAATTAAAAATGGCCTTTAATAAAGCCAAAATTATTGTTTAAAAGGCAAAATAAAAGCAATATTTTTTTGCTATTTACCGAGTGCCATGAGAAATAAAACAAAAATGTTGAACAGTTGAATTGTTTGAGTTGTCAGATGACCTTTGTCATAATGTTATAATAATTATTGATTTCATTACATTATTAATCAGTAATCATGGATACATTTATTATCTTAGAAAATATTCAATGGAATAATATTAACAACTACATATCAATTAATAAACTTTTATCTATCAAACTTAAACAATACAACTGTTTGAATTTTATGTTTTGTTTTCCATAGTACTGTGTGAGCTGCTCAAAGATATAAATTTTATTTTACGCTCATGATATTAACGTGTTATATCAATAAATTCATTCACATTTGATGCAGTTTTCAATTCGAATATTTTTTATATTTACTTTTGTTTTAAAATTAATAGGGCAGAATTGAGAGGCATACGAAAATATCCTATGGTTTTCCTTATGGTTCATAAAAAGTAGATACCCAATACAGAATTTTTTATGAGTATCTAAATACATAAATATTTTTTAAATTCGTTATATTTCTTATTAAATAAAATTTTGCTGGTTATTAGTAAAATTAATATAAATCAAAAGAAATATCAATAAATACAGTTTGTTTAGTTTGTACATAATGTAACAGCAAAAACATGAAACTCTTATATTTATATCTCCAGACTTCCTTTGTTGTGTTAATTAATTCAAATAATTCTCTGTCTGCAGTAAAATAATTTCTATAGAAGTAGATACAGGCAAACAGGTCAATATTCTTACTACAATAAATATTACTTGAGTGAGATTTGTTGGAACAAATTTGCATGCTTTTCGAAATTAAAAACAAAATTACAGGAATTTAGTTCTGGATTACTGATCTACGACAAATTGTTTCTATATTAATGTAGGTTAGGAAACATGACAGTTATAGTAATAACAAATTGAAAATCAGTATTAGTAATAGGGAAAATTGTAAAATAACAGGTATAAATATTACCTTTCTCTTATTTGCTTATGTCATCTTGAACTTGAAATTAATTTACTATCACTCCAATAGAACGTAAATAAACATTGTATCTTTATATGCATAGTAAATATTGAATAATCTACATAACGATAACACATCACAATCATATCTAAATAAATATTTTAATTATTTATAATTATGCTTGTATATCATCATATTGGTATTCATATATCAGTAACATTTTAAAACTACAGCATAATTTTTTTTTATTTTGCATATGACTAGAAACGTCACTTTTTTATTTTTGACACAAGGGGTTAAAATTTGCATTGTTAAACAGTGACAATCGGGCCTATTCTGTAACTCAATAGTTAATTTTTAAGCATAGGTTAAAAATTATAACCAATCAAGTATATTGACATAAAAAAATTAGATTTTAGTCTTCAAAACAGTTCTTAAAAATTAACCACTGAGTTATAGGCCCAAATATTTGGTCAATTATATTTTATGAGGTACGAGGCAGGAATTGATAATATTACTTACATATTAATGGTACAAGCCCATAAACATATTCAAGGGACGTAGTACAGTTTATAGTAGATTAGTTATATTTTTTGTTTACAATAAAATTGAGCTTCCACTACCCGAAGTAAAGAATAATACGAGTATTTTTGCTTTTATAAATTAAGAATTAAAAAATAAATACATAATTAATATGATTATGATGTAGGTACTTGCTAATATAAATTGATCCAATTTGCAAGTTATTATGAAAAATGTGAATTGTTTTAAGCAATAATATAAAAAATGGAATTACAAAAGATTGGCCTGAGTATGCGGTGTGTTTTTGTTTTCTGTTAATTTTTATTGGCAAAGTTAATGGTAAAACAAAAAATTCGCCGCAACTTCGCCCCAATAATTTGAGTCGACAAATTGAAATATTTTTTTTTTTATAAATTTTCAAAAGTAATTAATGAAAAGGTGTTTAAAAGGACTAGTGAAAAGAGAAGAATTTTTAGAGAGATGAAAAAGAGAAAAGCTAACTGGATTGGAAGCAGGAATAAAGTATTCAGTAAATTATAATTGAAGGGAAAATAATATGGACGAACGGGAAGATGATGATGATGATGATAAAGAAGAAGAAGAAGATGAAGAAGAAGAGGAAGAAGAAAAAAATTGGATTGATGACAGATATCAAGGAGGGAGGGAATTATGAGAGGCTGAAGAGAGAGGCATAGATCAGACTAGTGTGGAAGCAGCATTTAACATTCACATCATATAAATTTATATTCAGTTATACGTAATATGTAGGTATTTAAAATATTAAATTATTAAAATATATTTATATCTCATCACGGCTTATTTCCCACTTCTGGGTTTGACAATTTGTTTCTGTTCACAGATTTCGGCAACGACAGTTTTGCTAGGGCCGTGAGGCGACGTCATTACTAAAAATAATAAATATTGAATATGAAGAAATTACGAGTGTCCAATAATGTCAATGACAATATATTTGCAAAGGTGAACTTCTGTTCCTTCCTGTTTGCAAATTTTGAATGTCAAAAATCGCATTCATAAATTAATAGGTTGCAAAACCAGTGTTGCCGACGATCCTAATATATTGCAATAATTGCGGTATCTCGTTTTCATCGGTTAAGAAGAAATTACAATATCATGTTGAATGAATGTAAGAGATCTATAAGGTCTCCGAGTGATCTTGAAACGTAAAATTAAAGAAAGTCAATGTCAATGTAATGTTTTCGTATCTGCTGTTGGATATTGACGTAAATAAATAAATTAGATCCGGAAAACATTTTACTAATTAATTTTAAACTTTACCATAAATATATGCAGATATAAAGATTAAGTATTTGTTTGTTATTTGTTACGAAAAAGTTGTTCACGATTTAGGATAACATAAAAAGCGCCGGATGACTATTAAAATATTTTCATTTTAAAAATTCTAGACATATAAAATTTTTGTACAGTGTTAGTAATCATTTGGATCCATAGAACATTAATAATAATTAAAAATCTAGATGTGATTTCTAAAAAAAAATGAAATTTATTATAAATAAAAAATAATAATAAATATTAACCTACTATTAAAAAACTTGATTGATAAGCTATAAGCTTTTCCAATTTATTACATACATTTACGAATATATAATAATAAATCGTTACTATCCATTTCTAAGTGTGCCAATATGTTTTTATCTGCAATAATTTGGAAATAGCTATATATTTGTATTGTAGAGCGTACTTACATGCATTGCGTCTTAGATACTCTAAAAAAATTTGTAGTTGCTATTTTACTTGTAGAACAACACGAATTCTTTTACTTTTTTGCAAAGTTTAGAACATATTTTCAAATATATTAGATTCGTTATAGTATATATATAAATCAGTAAACAGTTTTGATTTTGCACGTATGGTAACTTGTAAAATCTAATTTGAAATTTTATAAATAGTGCTCATTTGTAGCTATACCCATGGAATTGAAACAAAGTTACAAACAAATGCGTCAGAAATTCGGTTTTCATTTAAAAGTTGCAGATAATTCAATTCTGCATCTAAATTACTACACAGGTATTATTTTTCAAATCTAACATTTAATTAACTTTTATTATTATTATTTTTCACATTCTGTAACCTATAAAATTAAATTTCTGACCTTTCAAACGATATGAATTTCTTTGTAATTTTGTTTCAATTTCATGGGTATCGCGTATAAATGAGCAATACTTGTACAATTTCAAATTAGATTCTACAAGTTACCAAACGTGCAAAATTAAATCTGTTTAGTGATTTAGGAGTAGAATATAATTATCTACAACTTTTATTTGAATAATTTTTGTCTAAAATTTATTGGGGACTTTTGCGCAAAGAAAAACTGTTTTCCCATGTTAAACGCCTATGGCCAGGTTTTTAATTAACATATTGTACATCATATATATATATATATATATTAAAAACAATTTCTGTAATTACAAATATTTTGAAAGGAAATATTTCTGAAATTTCCAATAATATATCAATCTCAGAAGAAAAACTAGGTGGATTGGCAGACAAGTAATTGATGAACAGATTATAACGATATCTAATGATATATCGCATCATGATAATTCACCCAGTTATCAAGTGTATGTGAAATAGTACCAGCATATCTGGGTTATCCCTTTAGCAATAAAACAATTACAGTTTTATCCGACGAAAATGAAATTATCGCGAGATGAATTTGAGATACTTGTGTGCTCATGTATGAACGATTCAGATCACTCTCATAATTGTTGTTTCCAAAGATCTAATTACTAATTAGATAGAAAGATAAAAGAAGAAATAATGGAGAAATGATCTATAACAAGTAAGTACATTTCGATGTAGATCTGTTTTTGTTTGGTGAAATGTAACAGTATCTAACGAGTTTCATTTAATTTAAATATTATGGGATTTATATCTTGTGCACTACGTATTAGATATTGTTCTCATTCGGATGATCTAACTTTGAATCCGATCGAAGTTATATTTTTAAAATTATTTTTACAACAAAAAAAGCATAATTATGGAGACTTTTCACTTCAGAAATGAGAAATGACTTTTGATAAAAGTATTTTTCACTAAAATATATCATTACCAAAATCTACTCAGATTGGTACACCAAGCAATAAAAATATGTAATATATATATATATATATATATATATATATATATATATATATATATATTTAGTGATGCATTCGGGGCAGGCCGGGCCGGGCTTTGAGGTTTGGATCGACTCAAACATAAAAATTGCTGGCCCGACTGGAAGATCGACTCGACAAAGAATTAGACGATCCGAGTCGAAAATTGACTCGAAATCGGGCCGGCCTAAAGCTAGAAATTAAATGAATTCCTAATTTTGATTTTGAAATGTTTAACTTTTTTCGTGTCAAACTTAAAAAATTCCTTAAAACGGCCAACATTAGTTAATTTAAGTTCTTAAAAAAGAGACGCTTCTAGTGTAAGCTTGTTAAAATAATCACACACAAAGGCGTTGACATTTTACAAAACTTAACAAATCTTTCCGTAAAAGTTTATTTTATCTAACTTTATGTTTCTGCTCAAAAATAAGACAAGAAATCATTATAGCAAGAACAAAAATCACTTTTTTACAAGTATACGAGTAGTAACAATAATAATAACATTCTTGAAGTAAAATAACTTAAAATTGATTTCTTTACTTATTAAGATGTGAAAAATGTTGTTATTAAATCATTTTGATCATTTTTAACTCCATTTTTATTAAAATATTAATGAAACTGTGCATTTGGTTTAACTAAAAGGTTTTTCGGGCATAAATTTATATATATATATATATATTTAATTATGTAGTTTTATTATTCACTCAGTAGTTTATATTTTTTATGTTAATGTAGATAAATATGCGAATGATTAATTAGTATTTGTTTGTTTATATTTTTTCAGTAAAAAAAGAAAAGTTACCTTTTTGCGAATTGTAAACATGCAATGTTAAGTGTTTATGGTTTTTGTTGTAATAAAAGAAAATGAATAATATTTATATATAACTTTTAATACTTTCAAATTTATGTTTAACATTATTTAGCTAAAATGATTTTTTAAATTACGATTGAAGATCATTAAAAATAGGTACTTAATTGTTTAATGTTAATTCGAAAATATTATTGTAAATATAATTGGTATTTATAATTTTTTATGTAATTAATATACGTTATATTTACTATCAATTTATTATTATGATCATAATTTGATAAATTATTTTATTTGCATTCATGATTTCTAAGGTATGTATAAGTATGTAGAACATTAAATATATTTTATACATGACAAATATATAATTTCATGTGTAATAATTATTATCACATTATTTCGTGACCCAAAATCATTTAATTGAAAATAAAATTTATATTGTTGTTGGTATATAAAGCTCATAATATTTACATTTTACAACATGCTATATTATTATTGTCATTATAATGTAAAAAATATTTGTCTGATAAATAAATTTTTAGATAAATACCTAGATGCGAATATTTCTTAAGTATCATACATTTATTTTTTTAAATAAAAATAAAAATTTGGAATTTGCTTTTGGTGTATATTTTTTAAATTAAAATTTGGAACTTACTTTTCGGTGTATATTTTTTGTGATGCCCCCTGGATCTCGGAAGATCTTTTTGACCGAAATGTTCTGTAGATTCATCACTGCTGTCTCTATTACTGTTAATATTTGTGTTAACCGCAGTGTAGGTTCTACCGGCTAATCGCCCCCAAATACTGTACAGATCCTTCATTTTGAGTCAGTAAACAATCAAAAGGGCACTAATAATATCACACTGATAATATATCACATACACAGCGTCACGATTTCACTCACATACAACCAAATAATAAATAATTTATAATATTATGTGTACCGGCATTGATTCAACAATAAGTCAAGAAATCTAGTAATCTGGTGTCTTATATAAAACAAGTGAATACCGCCACTTTCTCTCAGCCAATGAGCGCGCGCGGGTCTCCCCAACTTGCTGAGACAGTAGTCTAGTAGCGTAAGTCAATTGTTGATGGTTTTGGGGACTTTTGATCGCTCTGACGTCAACTGATAATCAGTGACTAGAAGTTATGCAAATGAAGATTTGATATTCAAGCTCAAGTCCAAATTCCTGTCTTGGTTACCTACATTGGCGAAATATTTTCGAAGAACAGGTTGGCAAAACATAAATTGAAATATTAAATTTTGTACCTATAAGCACGAGTATGAATAAATTAAATATTAATATATGTATGGGTTGTATTATCAATTTTATAAATATCGTTTAAATTTTAACAGCATTGCAGTTTGTACATTTTTATTCGTTTATCTTGAGTTCAAGTTCATATTTATATTATATACAGGGTGATCCACGAAACAATGTCAATACTTACATCACCTTTTAAATAATTTTATGCAAAAAGTTCTAATAATCTTATGCCCGATCTCGTCTCCTACAGGAGTACCAACTTCTTGAAGCCTAAAGGTATATTTTGCTTTCGGGAAAAGCAAAAAAAAATTTATTGTAAAGGTTTTATAAAAAAAAAAATACTAAATAATGGAAGAAAACTACAAAAATGTAGCATATTGAATAAAATTGAAAATCACAGCTTTCTTCACTGAAATTCGTTTGTTTCCCATGTAGTATATTAGTTTCAAATGTGCTGTTGCCTAATATTTCTTCATCACAATCTGTCTTTGATTAATAAATAATGAAATAATTACATATTAATAACATGTAATCTTTCCTATGTACAAATCTAAAAAGGAAAATTGTTTATTTTTTTTTGTTTTGTTTTAGTTTTCTTTTTGTTATGACAGACGTATAATAAATAAATATTTTACTAAGTAATTTACTAATCACAACTATTTCTGTTTATTGTAGCTTATTAAATACTAAGCCCATTAATCGGTGCTTTTACCGACTATTCGCTGATTAATCGTGGACAAGAAAAGTGACCGGATTGTCTGCTTAACCGACTAATTGTCGGTAGTCGGTACATCTCTTTTACTTTACACATACATAGAGGTTTTCTCAATAAATTACATTTCTTTAGCTTGTTTACATTATTTATGTTTAGTTTATATTATTTAAGGTCAATAAAAACTTAAATATTCATTTTAATGTATTAAAGTCCACTGTTTTTAGTTTCACAAATCTTTATTAGTCGGTGACTAGTTTCACTAATACAATAGCATCATCAGATCATAAGTTTCACCAAGTAAGAGCTGAAATAATTAAAAAAATTATTAAGTATTCATTACTCATTTCACTAAATATCGTATTAAATAATTTCGGTAAAATCATTATTCAATAATTATAAAAAGTTTCATTTGCTTATACCCCCACTACTTCTTAGTAACCAGACAAGGAGTGTTGCAAAAATATGAAAAAATATTGCTCTTATATAATGTAACAAATATACACCAAGTTTCATAATGTTAGCTGTAACCGTTTTGAACATAAAACAAAACATATAGTTCTAGGGTCATCTTTAAGATGTTAGTAGGTTGGTACTTTTTATTCTTATTCGTATTTTACATTTACATTCTTTGAATCTGAGAGAACAATATAAGTAGTTTAACCTAAAAAACGCAAAGACAAAATCTTTCTTTAAAGAAAAGTCAAAAATGTTTTAATAATTTTCATTTTATTAACTAATGTTCTAATGATCTAATGTATTGAGTTAGTGTGGTAATAGGTTGTTATGAAGAACGTAGTACTTAAACATTTTAATTGTTAGTATTTGTATACTTATCATTGTTACTAAATTAACCAAGGATGCTTATTACCCATGACTTTCCATAAATTACATGAAACACCTAACGATATCAATAAGAACAAGAAACAAGTGACAATATTTTATTAATATCTTTACCACAAGTAAATAGCACAGATTTTTATCATGATGTAGTCAACATCCAATTATTACTTTACGGAGAAGTACTATCTACTATCTACCATAACCTTTTAGTCAACTTGATCACTTATTATGAACCATACGAGTACAAATAATGTATATTTAACTTGATATTTATTTTTCGGGACCCAAAAAAAAAAAACTTGTAGTGTATTCATTTATTTGGATTCTTACAGATATTTTGAGATATTTACTTCTTGAGCTTTATAAGTGAAAACAACGGATAGCACATACTATAAATTGTCAATTTATAATTTTATATTTTTGTTATAGTTATAAATTATATATGTTGCTGCCAAAGTCTAAACTTGGATGATTTATAAAATAATTTACATGGATCAAGAATAATTTAACCTAACATACAAAACTCGGCTCGTGTTTTCTAAGCATGACTTTTACGCGATAGGTTAAAATATTGTTGATATATTTAGAAAAATACATTAGACACAGGGTGTTAATAAAAAAACTAATCATAGGCGTTTAACATGGGAAATCACTTTTTCCTTGTGCAAATTAGCAAATTAATTTTTGACAATAATGGTGCAAAAAAATGTTGTAGAGAATTAATTTCTGCATTCAAATCAGTAATTATCTAAAGTTAATGGCCACTTTGCACAAGGAAAAACTGATTATTTCCTGTTAAACGTCTATGTCCAGTTTTTGAAATGTATATATCGCTAATTTAACGAAGGTTTGTCAATCTGGCCGCGTTTTATAAAGTATCCTGTTGCTTTATATATAGTTATCGCAGACCAATGAATATACATATGCACGATATCGTTACTAAAAATTAGTGTCACCTGTTATTTTGATTAATGAGTTAGTCGGTTATTGCGAATAACCGGATAGTTGGACATTATTATTATTATTATTATTATTATTATTATTATTAATATTATTATTATTATTGCTATTATTATTATTATTGTTATTATTATTATTGCTATTGTTATTATTGTTATTATTATTAATTATTATTATTATTATTATTATTATTATTATTATTATTATTATTATTAATATTATTATTGGACATGCCTTTGCCAGGCGTTATCTAACGGTTACTCATTCCTTGCGCGGAGAGTGCACCACAGAAGTCACCTTTGTCCTATTTAAAATTAGAAATTATTTTGTCATAGGTATAGCTTCAGTACACATACACACCGATTTTTCACACTTGACCGTTACGTCATAGTTTGATGTTCGTATATTAGATATACGTATCGAAGACAGAATGTAAGAAACCATAAGTAAGACAGAGATAAACATAAAATTACTTGTTATTTTGCTGTTCAGCAATTAATGACGCAACGGTCAAGTATGAAAAATCGGTGTATATATATATATATATATATATATATATATATTATTATTATTATTTATTACTAGCAAGTAGCAGGTTAATCGGATACTTGTAGGTTATAAGTATGACGAATAGCAGGTTTTTCGGTGTTAACTGTTTAATCGATTGCCTCAACTAGCCAGTTTTGCAGTTAATCTGGAAAATCTTCATTACCCGGTTAATCGTGGTTTTAATCACTGGTAACCGGCTACTATTTCCCCAGTTTTGACAATATTCCTACATTATACTTAATTCTTTGTAAATGTAAAAGCAATATATCTGCGAAAATACATTTTTAAACTTACAATTATCATATTTTCAAATTAGAACTTAGATAATACATAGTTTGTATATTTAATCAAAATAAATAGAGATAATAAAAAATTAGAACTCAAAATACATAAGTAAAAACATTTTAAAAGTAATGAACATCCAAATTTTATAATACGGAATCTAATTGCATTTTAGTAGTAACGACTGAGGTGTAGAATTAGTACGGTTCCTCGTGGTGCACGTTGAATAATGCTAAATGAACTGGTTCAAGTTGCTGACCAGAAAATATTGATATTGAGAACCTCTTATGCACTAACTACATTTATCACAATGACAAACATATTGATAGCATCGCAGCCGTTTCACTAGTACCTTCCAGTGTTCCAAAATTGGGACAAACAAGATAGTACTACACCATCTTGAAAGGTGCCTTCCATCATCTCTACTAACTCAGTCTCCTCCAAGTGAACCACCTACCTTATCGTAGCAAGCATCAATTACAACTGCGACCTCATACAACAAATTATAATTTTTAAATTTGACAATCATATATATTATTGTATGCCATTTATTAATAAATAGCAGTAAAGACTAGCATGTATTAAATGGTCTAAAAAGTAGCAATTATGTAGTTTTATTTTTTTACTTTATTGATATGCGTACTTAACTTAGATTTATGAAAATTAATATTACTACGAAATATTTTTATAAACATTATTTTTCGTTGTATTACTATATAAAATATTTAAAACACCAGGTGTCACCACCCTAGTGATTTTTTTTAGTTTTACATTATACAAGTTTATTAACTTGTACGATTTGTATCATCGTAATTTAATACATTGCGCATTGAATATAAAGTTATAAGAAACTGGTTTGTTGGATGATATATTTAACAACATTGTCCACTGCTAGCGAACATTCCGATACAAGTTAAAAAAATACATATTAAATCAACTTTATATTAAATCATTTATTCATTTCAATGACGTGTTTGTTTTTATGATAATCGAAAACGTTCATGGAACACTAAATATATTACCGAGTGTCTCTACCATCTTATGAACCATGCAATGCTAAATTTTTCATATGTCTGTTATTTTTGTCCTACTAATTTTAGAAGAAAAGTGTAAATACACCTCGAAATACAACATATGTTTACAATTAAAAACTGCATCAAATTTATTGATATAATACTCTCTTGTAATGATATAGAAATAAAATAAAATTTCCATTACAAAGTTCTATGGAAAACAAAACATGCAATTCAAACTCAAACAGTGTCGTATTGTTTGAGTTCGACAGATAAAAATATATCAACTGATATTTAATTGTTTATATTATTTTCTTTCTATTTTGATTGAAAATCATGCACAGATTGCACAAGAAAAAGATCAATATTTTGAATCAATAATTATTAAAACTGTATGACAGATGACGGATAATATTGGATACCGAGATATATAGCGGCAAACAGCACTTACCATTCTTAATATTTAAATAACTATTGATTTTAACTTTATTCCAAGTTAGGTAGTACAAAATTACTTTGCAGACAGTGTTTTAAAAGTTTGGAGTTGAAATCAAGGCTTGTAAGTGGCTGTTCCGCAGTCATCTTTTAAGATGATATTTATTAGTAGTGTTTCTTGTCGCGGGGGAAGGGGGGGGGGAACCCCTCCTAAAACAAATGAACCCCCCAAGAAGATTATATTAAAAATGTCAAATAATAGTTGATATGCGTTGAAAGAAAATGTGTAAAACGTATCTATGTTCGTTCCTTTAATTCTTAAAAACTAATACAATGTAGACATGAAGAAGGACCCAAACCTAATAAATAGACAAGAAGCTATTTGAGGTATGCTTCAAATGCAAAATGCAATGGGTGCGTAAAGGATAAAAGATAGGGACCGGACCGTGACCTTAAGCCTACTTGAATACAATCAACAAATTTTGTATGTAAGTTCACGATATCTGCTGTATATTGTTGCAAGCGAGATTAAGTTTGGGGTCCAATCTGTAACTCATATTAATTTTAACCTCCTATTTAAATTTTTCACTACTAATAAAAAATTTAAATGACAACTAATACATTCGTTCCTATTGGCTACAAATTTTAACAGGCTGTAAAAATCAACATGGTACGATACAGAATATATAAGTGCTAAATACATGTTGCATTCAAACATAAAAATAACCTGTTTGGCTAGGAAAATGAACAATCCGTTAACTATATTCTATTTTCTAAAATGTTCTGTGATCTGGCAATTTATTTTTATACATAAAAAGGGAAAAACATGCAATTTCATATCCCTTGAAAAAATGTAACTTTTAATTATAAGGCATTTGACCTTGAATGAAAAAAAATGCACACCAAATTTTATCCAAGTCGAATAAAGCGTCCTGTTATTATAAGCAAAATATTTTTTTTTTTTTTCGAAGAACTTTGAATCAGAATACTGGCTAAATGGTACACATTTCGTTAGAAGCAAGTTTGATTAAATCGTCTTATTTTAGGCTCAGGAATCTGTGGTTATCCATGTCTCCCTATTTGAGAGACATCTGTATACATCGACCTTTAAACTAATAGTCACAGCGTACGACCAAAACGCTTGTCCCGCCATAACGGTAAAGACACAGTATCTCTATCCTTCAACAGTACGGAAGTTAAGAAAACGCGGCAAAATAAAAAATTTGATTTGTCCCTATTTGTTATTGCATAATTCGTTTTATTATATATTTTTAATATAATCTTTATATACATATGTATATTATTGGGGACAAGTAATAATTAATAAGAAATACATATGAAATGACACAGCTGAACCGCGTACGTACTGCTGACTGCACGAAATACACCGTTTCCCCATTATTTTTTCGCACACACACCTCACAACACATATATTTACGTATATATTGACAAAAATAATTGTAAATGTTCTCCAAAAAAGTAAATAATAAGCTGTCACGAAACGTCAAATGTAGATTTTGACAACTATTTAGTGATAGAGAGCGATGTATAGAGGTTTACATAAGTCTGAAAAAGACTGAGAACTTCCGTACTGTTGAAAGACAGAATGTATATTTCTATCCTTTTATGTTGAAGCATTATTCTAACAATAAAATAATAGGAGACACTTGGTCCATTAGTTTAAAGGTCGATGCCTGTATATTTAAATGAAAATATTAAAGTGATTTTACTTATTATAAAATATCTGATGTGGACACCACATGACTTCTTTGTACGCCTTTTACACTATATATATTTTGTTAATAATTAAAATATGTATTATAACAGACCCACTAATAAAATTGCACGTACTTAACATATTTTAACATTGACATTAAATTCTTTATTTTTTTGTTATTTTTTGTCCTAATTCATGGCAAACTTAATTACAGAAACCAAAAAGTACATAATATTTAAATTGACATATCTCGCTTTTACAATGAGCTAATTTAATCATGCTTGATGTTTTCGACGCAGAATTCAATTCTCTAAAACTTTTATTTGAAGCATTTATTATTAAAATCAAAATAACAGCACTTTTTAAAGAAAAACTGATAACAGCTTAAAGTAAAGTATCACTTCCGGTTAGACTATTTTAACCAAAATCTATTATCTTATTTTCATTGATATAAGAGTACTATATACCAAATTTGAAACGTTTTGGATTATATTTTAATTCATTAAAATCTATGATAGGCTTCAAGTAAAGTACCACTTCCGGGTAGACCATTTTAACTAAAATCTATTATGTTATTCCCATTGATATAAAAGTATTATATACCAAATTTGAAAACTTTTGGATTATATTTTAATATAGTTTTTTATTAAAATCTATTATAGGTTTCAAGTAAAGTACCACTTCCGGATAGACCATTTTAACTAAAATCTATTATGTTATTCCCATTGATATAAGAGTACTATCTACCAAATTTTAAAAGTTTTGGATTATATTTTAATATAGTTTTTCATTAAAATCTATGATAGGCTTCAAGTAAAGTACCACTTCCGGGTAGACCATTTTAACTACAATCTATTATGTTATTCCCATTGATATAAAAGTCTTATATACCAAATCTGAAAACTTTTGGATTATATTTTAATATAGTTTTTCATTAAAATCTATTATAGGCTTCAAGTAAAGTACCACTTCCGAAAGTTATGTAATGACCAAAAAGGGAGGTGCACAACTAGATATTATAACAGTCCAAAATACAAAATTTTAACTTTCTACGACTTCCCGTTTTTCAGTTATGCGAGATACGTACGTACGTACGTACAGTCGTCACGCCGAAATTAGTCAAAATTTTCGCGATTACAATACTTCCTTTACTTCGTACAAGGAAGTAAAAAGTAAGTAATGTTTACAGATTTAAAGAAAATCGTTTATTTTATTAATTTTAGTTTTCTATTATGAAGTAAAATTACAAATGGAATCATTTTGCATTAATTAAATATGTACGGGGCACGTCCTGAAATTAAGAGTAATTAATTGTAATAATAATAAGACGAATTGATAACAATAATAATAATTAATTATAATAATATAAATAATAATAATAATAATAATAATAATAATAATAATAATAATAATAATAATAATAATAATAATAATAATAATAATAATAATAATAATAATAATAATAATAATAATAATAATACATCATCACGCTATTTTAGTGTATTCTGACTGTGCCAATCTGGTTACCTCAAGGGAACTCATTGCTGGAATGGAGAGCAGCATAGGGGTCAGTTTTGTGTCATTTACAATTCGAAATATTTGGCGTCGGCCGGGATCGAACCCGGTTCCCCAGATTCGCGGCTAGACACTCAGGCACGCGTTTACGAGACCAATTTTTTAAAAATCGAAAAAGTAATATATTTTTTGAAAAAGTTACAAATTCATACACCGTCTCCTGCCACCTGTTTGGTCCATTTTTTGACGGTACTTTGGACCTCATCGTCCGTCGAAAATTTTTTTGTACCCATAAACGACTTCAGAGAGGTGCAAAAATGAAAATCTGAAGGTGCCAGATCAGGGCTGTGAGCGGGGTTGAAAATGTCTCAACCGAATGAGTCCAAGAGTTGATTTGTGGAGTTGGCTGTGTGGGGACATTCATTGTTATGCAGCAAGTAAATTCTGTTCGTTAGCATTCATCTTTCTTTATTCTGTATCGCCCTCGGTAGATTTTAAAAGATTTCATAGTATCGTGTGACATTAGTTGTTTCCTCCTGGGGCAAAAATTCAATGAAGGGAATCCCTTTATGGTTCCAAAAGACAGAGGCCATGATATTTCGTTCTGCCGGCTTTAAAGTCACGAGACCAGTTGTACTGTTGTACATATTAGTACGGTTCATGACACCATCCCCATAAACAGTTTTTATTTCGCTAAAAATCTGAACCACCTTGCAGCTTGGTGGGATCGGAATCGAGACGTTCATTTCAAAACCACACTACAACAGATTTCAACCAACTGAGACAAACGAGCGCGCATTCTACTCCCAAGAACTTGCTCTTGAACAGAGTACTGCCAACTTTGTTAAAAAAATATTCTCTTTGAGGAACAAGGCTCAGTGCTCTTACCTTTTGAAAGTGCCTCGTATTTCGTATAGGCATATAAATGAAAAAAATTCTAACTTTTGCGTAAATATAAAAAAATAAAATAATGCGTGAAAGTTGCGATATATGCAATTAGAGACAAATATAAGTCTTGATTGCAATTTATATATGCATTATTTAATTTTATGTAAAACAAGAATCATTTATTTGTATGCAATTTTTTTCTTATTGCTTTAAACATTTTCCGGTTTTCTTTTTTTATGATGATGTCCTTTGTATTTACAATGTGTGATAGCAAAACATAATTGCTGTAAATTTAGATATTTTTAATTTTTCTTTAATGAATGAAGCAGTAATTTATTTTATATCTATTAATTTTACAATTAAGTTAATATTATTCTTGTAATTTATTGTCACCGACTTGTTCATGCTGTTAATAAGACAATTTTCTTTCTACATACAAATAGTTATTGCGTGTATCTTCTTTTATTGTCTGATTAATAGAAATAAAATTATATTTGTTGTCGTAAGTATTATTTATTTCCATGGAAAACAATAGCTTATACTTACACTTGTGTTGAAGTCCGAACCATTTAGTTAGAAGAAAATGTAAATAATGAGAAAATATTAGACTATTACTCAGTTTACTATTCTCCTTAAATCACCGTCAGAAACTATTCACCGTACTTTTTTGCAAGAATATTCATCGCTTAGAAAATTTTTCGCGTCAGTGGTCTTATAGATTTTAGTTGCAGTAAATCTAAAGCTTTTTACTTTTCATTAAGAGAAGTATTGGAATCATGTCCAGATTTTAGTGGATACGCATGTTTTAAGGTCTCTAGAATCCGATTATAACATTTTTCTGATGATGTCCGTGTGTGTGTGTGTGTGTGTGTGTGTGTGTGTGTGTGTGTGTGTGTGTGTGTGTGCGTGTGTGTGGAAGAGATGATTAGATTTTGGTAACAATTGGACAACCAGAAGTATTAGTTACTTATTAAAAAAATTTAAATATTATTTTTGAAAATTTGTTATTACAAATATTAAAGAATATAAAAACCTCTATCCGACACATTTGAAATTTTTATTATATCTTATATAGACTTAGAGATAGAGAAATATAAATATGTAAAATAATATGCTGTAATGAATTTTGCACTCAATGTAAAACAAGTGGAAAAATTAAAATGTTTGTAACTGACAAAAAAATGTCAGTGTCAAAACATCAGAGACATTTCTGAAGCCCTTTTCCGGAAAGTACATTTAATATTTCTTACTTTATTATTAATTAAATATTTATAATTTTAAATACATATATTACATATACATATACCCTTCAGAAATACCACCAATCTCATCAATGAATTGGAAGAACATCGAACATTAGAAGAATAAGAGGAAACTTGTTCGCAGAATGAATTAAAAAATATAAAAATATATAAAGAAGATAATATATGTGTTTTTGTGTGTAGGTACCAGAAATATTAAATATGTACAATACTTATATAGCCTAATATAGAAATGGCAAGAGGTCTTGTGCTGGCCACAACAGATTTTTACCTCTCGCTAAGAGAGGTATTGAAATCATGCTTAAAATCGCATATCCAGATTTTAGTGGATAAGCACGTTTTA
The DNA here is from genome assembly GCA_943142095.1 of Ophonus ardosiacus. Classification (NCBI taxonomy): domain Eukaryota; kingdom Metazoa; phylum Arthropoda; class Insecta; order Coleoptera; family Carabidae; genus Ophonus; species Ophonus ardosiacus. Next base: position 35,629,327 of record OW964826.1, on the reverse strand, counting down.
AGGCCCTTAGAACACAATTATAACTTTTTTACGATGATGTCCGTATGTGTGTGTGTGTATGTGTGTGTGTCTGTGTGTGTGGATGTTGGAGTCTGACATTCCTGGGAAGAGCTGATTAGATTTATAATACAAAATATTAACGAATATAAAATTCTCTATCCAATACATTAAACATTTTCATTATGTCTTCTATAGATTTAGAGATTGAATTATAAATATATAAAATAATCCATTCTACATATTATGAATCAATTAGCCTATGGAAACTAGTTGAAAAATTAAAATGTTTTTAATTGACATAAATGTCAATGTCAAAAATCCAGACATTACTGAAGGCTTTTTCTAGGAAGTACTTTTAATATTTATTATTTTATCATTAATTAAATATTTAAAATTATAGTTAGATATAAAATTCGTACATGGACAAGTGTAAATGTAATAGAAATATAATATGCTGTTGTTATAACGGGGAAAAGACTCCGTCAACATTGGTATAAAAAAGGGGATTCATTTATAAGCCAAAGTATGTAGTATCAGTGTCAACTAAATACGCGGTTGCAATACATATAATTCATCATATCACTTCAGAAATACCACCAATCTCGTCAATGAATTGGAAGAATCTCGAACATTTAGAAGACTAGGAGGAAACTTGTTCATGGAATGAATTGAAAAATAAATAATAAATGTAATTAGAATTTTTTGTGTGTACTAGAAATGTTAAATACAATACTTATATAGCCTAATATAAAAATGGCGAGAGGTATTGTGCTGGCTACAACAGATATTTTTTATTATTAAATTAACAAAAAATATTATATTTTACAGAACTTTCTTATAATATCTGTATTAGAATGACGATGTTAATGTTTTCTGTGAGTAATTTGAATTTGAATAATACACAAATACGTTATTTAGAATTGTTGTTAGTATTTAATTATACGTTGTAATTTAACAAAAATCCGCAAATTATCAATTGTTTACATTTTGTTAAATTTAAACTTTCTTTACCTATATGAAATACCTAGGTATACCTACTGAGTAGTGTTGCTGAGAATCAAGATTTGTAGAGATATTGATTTATCTCGATCTCGACTTTTTTTTTCAAGATTGAAAATAATCTTGATCTTGACCCACGAGATTGAAATCAATCTCGATCTCGACTTTCGTTTAGAAACAAAAAATTTTAACAGAATAATTACATTTTGTTGAATAAGAATTATTAGAGCTTAATTTATTTCAAATATCTATTTATACATACAATGTGCATTTCTCACTTTAAATGTGCATTTCTCACTTTAAATTATTAACGAGTTAGTTTATATTTTTAACTTATTTGAAATTTATTTGTTTTGTCAATCAGAGAACGAATAAACACCACAAAAAGTGTACAATAAATATAAAATATAATGGGTCGAATTCAGCACTCTTCTTTAACTAAAGAACTAAAACTAAAAATAACAAAATAAAGAGAGACATATGCAATAAAACATTAATAAGAAAAAGATGTAAGCTGTTTCCATGGTTACTAGAGACGATCACTAATCTAAAGAAGATTGCTGAATTCGGCCCAGTATGTATACATTTCTCGACTGTGGTATTTACACTGACTTGAAAAATTAGGGGAACACCAAAAAAACTATGTATTTGAAATAGTATGAACTCTCTCTTTTTCTTATTTGTGTTGGTAATTCAACATCTACAACAAATAACAAATGACGATATAACGCCTAAATATAGCCCCTTAATAAATTTTGATTATCATTTATCCAGGTATTAAATATTGCTCGATCTTATTTTTATTAAATATGTGTGTTTAATTCGTGTTGACTGCAAATCAGGGGTCAACAATAATTTCTGCTTTAGTTGTCGTTTCAATAGTATAAAACAGGTTTTTTTTTTAAACGGGAAATGATTAATTAAGTAATAATTAATAATGTATAAATAATGGAAAATTTAATTAAATAACTAAATTTTCCATTATGTATTAACTATTAATTATAAATATTATTAATTATTATTTAAAAATAATAGTTTTCTGTTTTTTAAACATATTCTTTTACTTTAAGTACATAAAATTGAAACGACAACAAAATCAGAAATGATTGTTAAGCCTTGATCTATAGTGAACACTAATTAAACACCCATATTTAATAAAACTAAAGACCGAGCAATATTTAATAACACTTGGGTAAATGACAATCTATTTTCATTAGTTGGTTATATTTAGGTGTATATCATCATTTGTTATTTGTTGTAGATGTAGAATTCAATCACAGCGTTCATACTTTTTTTTAATAAATAGTTGTGTTGAATTTTGCCTGTGTGTTTAGATTAGGTGTTAACAAATACTCGATATCTCGATCAAGCAGAATTTAGTCTTTTACACAACCGACGTATCGGTACATACTTATACTTTATCAGGGTAAGAAAGATGTTACAGATTCCATGTACATAAATTTATGTACACATTTAACAACTTATGTATGTATATACGAATTTATGTTTATGAATCTGTATTCTGCAAAATCTTTCTTAACCTGATATGAACGTACATATAAGTGTATACCGATATATCGGTTTTTAAAGAAAAAAAAAAAAATGCTGTGAGATTTTTTGTTAATTGTTAACCCAAAACACAATATTATATTTACAATACTGCAATTATTATTATTTTCTTGAAATATTACAAAGATAAAAATAATATAATTTTTTTCCTATTCACATCAACATTGTATAATTCAGTTTGCTATAACTGTATAATATATTTAGAGTAAAACTGTTCAGTTTATAGTATGTATATTTATTATGAATAATTAGCAAGTTTTTGAAAATCAAGATCTCGTCTCTTCTTGTCGAGATTTGACGTATATAAATCTCGAATTTGATTTTGAAATTTATTTGGATCTTGATCTCGCAATTTTATTCAAGACTAGACGAGATCAAGAAAAATTTCGACTCGGCGGCAACACTACTACTGAGCAAAATTTTTTTTAAAGTAGTGAACACTCATGTCCGGTTTCATACACATTTAACTTATGGCATTACTAAATCTAACAATATGTTAAATTTTAACATGTGTCAAAGTGTGAATAATTTACGAATATTATTAGTGTATGTAAATCAATAAGATTGTGTGTATTGTATGCATACAATTTATTTAATTTTTACACTCTAATAACAATGGGCCGAATTCAGCACTCGTCATTAACTTAGAAATCGTCTTTAGTAACCAAGGAAATATCTTGTATTTTTTATTATTTATGTATTATTATATAAGTTCCTCTTTATTTTGTTATTTTTAGAAAAGTTTCTTTAGCTAATGAAGAATGCTGAATTCCGCCCAATGAGTTAAATTTAAACTAGATTTTATGAAAATGGGCATTAGATAATTTTCAGAAAGATTTTCAAATTTAATAAACATAGTACCTACCTACATATGATTTGAGCCTTTCATTTTTAAAATTTAAAAATACACGCCAAATCCAAACCTACTAATAGGTAGCTCATTTGTATGACATTGTTGGTACAGGAAACGGGTACAGGTGACGTCTAATAAACGCCAGAACGGTACAAAAATGTCATCATTATCAAAATCTGTATACAAAGCAGACTGGCACACCCAACAGTGGGTATTATGCCGTGATGATATATTATATTTTAGGAAACTTTTAAATTATTATCTAAAAGTGATGCAAAATTAAATTCTACTATCACTAAAAATGGTAGATAAGAGGTATTACAGGTCAGCCATGATATCAAGTTTTTGAGGTTCAAAGTTAAGATATGTTGGGCGTCATAATAGGAAGCTACACTATCTAAAAGATATTTTTTTTGCTTTCTAACGAAGTATAATTAGTCTCAGTTCACATAATTTAAACAGTAAATATACATGATTTATTAATTATTAGGATAAATCAATTAGAGTAACAAAGAAACAAAACATATTGTTGGATACTTATAGCTTTAGAGGGGGTAAACCACCTCCATCTACAACTAAATTTAGCTTAGCTTGTAGTTACACTCAGAACTCAGACGCAGTACGACAGTACACATTTACACACAGAGTCATACTCATATAAACATTCAACACTTAATACACTTATACATAAAATCATTCATCTATCAAGTCATTTATTCAACCTTAATCCACCACACATATCATCAATTAAATGTATAATTTTTAGTTTATTTTATCATTTATACTCATATATTTGAAATATTCACTATTTTATTATTTTATATTGGGATGTATTCTCGCCATTGTTATTAAATTAACCTTATTATTTTGTAGACAATACATTATCAGTACAAATACTCGTATACCTATTATAGCTGGGAAATGTTAATAATTATATGTTGTATAAAATTCCTGTTTGGTGGATACATATTGATCTACTCATTCTAATCAGTGAAAAGTATTTGTAGATAGTTATACGACCATCCAATGGAATATTTAATAACTATTGAAAATTTAAATTCTAAAAATTAAATATGAGACCAAATAGTAATATCTTATCTAAATGCAACAACAAATTTTGAAAGCAAACACGTTATTCCGTGTAATTGTCTTGTTAGGCAATGAATAAACTAATAATATTAGGTTGGGAAGAGTGTGACAAAAAAAAAACTGATTCAGTTGGCAATTCTTGAAAAATACTTGAAATTGGTAAGATTGATACTTAAATCTATTCGACAGAGTTGACAGTGACAATTGAAAAATTTAATTTGGGCATATTTATAATTTTTTATTGAACTGGTTCTTGTTTCTCTTACCCGCATACTCTTATTTCTTTAATTACCCATAGAGCAATAATCTATAGCATTTAAATCACTCAAAATCCTATTAGACAGACCGTTGCTCTAACATAACCTTTCTGTATTTATTGTTAAAATTTTTTTTACCTCTCGCTAAGAGAGGTATTGGATTCATGCTAAAGTTCGCATATCCAGATTTTAGTGAATAAGCACGATTTCTGATCTCTAGAGTCCGATTATAACATTTTAAAATTATGTCTGTGTGTGTGTGTGTGTGTGTGTGTGTGTGTGTGTGTGTGTGTGTGTGTGGATGTGTGTGTGTATGTATGTATATGTGTGTATGTGTTAATCTCACATTCCTGGGAAGAGTTGAAAAGGTTTCGGTAACACTCCGACAACCGGAAGGAGTAGTTTCTTAGAAAAAATCTTCTAAATATAATGTTTTGGAAATTTTTGTTATTACAAACATTGAAGAACAAAATTCTCCATTTAATATACTTAAAATTTTTATTATATCTTGTATAGATTTAGAGATAAAGACACAATAATCTAATCGCAGAGGCTAAGGCACTAAGGAAACTATTTGACAAATTCAAATGTTTATAACATAGTTTGCAAATGACACATGTCAGTGTCAAAAATCAACAGTTTTAGTGACATTCCGATAGCTTTTTCTGGGAAGTACATTTAATCTTTCTTATTGTTTTATTAATTAAATATTTGAAATTATAGGTAAAATGCATATATCCATCAGAAATACCTTCAATCTGGTTAATGAATTGGAAGAATCTCTGACATTTAGGAACTTCCACATCCAATGAAAAATTGATATAATTAGAATTATAAGTTCTGTAATTTTTTGTTATAAAACGACGGTTCGATAGCGAAGTGCAATACAATACTTATATAGCCTAATATGGAAATGGCGAGAGGTCTTGTGCTGGCCACAACAGATTTTTTTTAATGAAACTCTTTCAAAGCATCAATAAATGTGCTAGAATATGTTATTCTTTTTCCGAAATAGAGAATTTCTTCCAAGTAGCTGAAAAGTGAAGTAAACAATCACTTAACTACAACTACAATCAACTGTTTTACTAACTGATATGTTTGAAGTCAGAACCATTACCGGTCAGAAAATGTCTCGATTATGCCCACTAAGATAAGAAACAGTAAATAATAAATTTTCTTTGTTTTCCAAAACTGCAAAAAATGAGAAATTACACGAAATACGTAGTCAATAACTAAACTTTGAACAATAATATATACCTAGCTTAAGTTTACTAGACCTTGTAAAGACGCACTTACATAAAGATTGCATTAGAAAATTATAGAGAATTTAACAGTAGATAATAATATGCATCTATGTGTGTCTGCGTCAGAGTAGATAAAGTTTAAGTAGTGTTATGGAATTACTTCTTTGTTATAATTTTAATTTCATATATTTTCAAATGTACAATGAATATAATATTATATGACAAAAATAGGACGGAAAGGTTACTGTGTTTTTCCAGTGCTCACATTTTACTCTATTAACAAGGTACGATTTATCTAAAATTATTATTTACTTTTATTCTATATAATTACTAGTACTAACATCTCAATGACATTTAATTTTCCATGATCTTAACAGAGTATACATTTTGAACAGTATTTAATATACAAAAAATCTCGCTTCTACATATTGCAAATTACAATTAAAAATAAGTATTAAATTTAGAAAGATGGGGTCTCGTGGCAGATGATCAAAGCCAAAGCATTCGTTTATTCCTATGAGGTTATTATCATTATTCTGATTAGATATATAAATTATTTATTATTAATTTCTGATTGTGAATAAAGTAGTATTCAAACTTAGCTGAAAAATTTCATTACGTCTCGGGCTATCTTGGTCCACGACAGTAATGAAATACTTTCTACCTCGGTTAGTAATATATACATTGCACTTGCATATGTACTATATTTATTTATAGGTACACAAATTATAATAGTCTAATTGTATGGGTACTTATATTTTGTTGTCTCGGATACAAATAAAAAATTTAAATTTAAAACAATTTCATTTAATTCATTAACTACCTCTGTATTTATGTATCAAAAATATAAAATATTTTTTGTTTGTATATCACTTATGTACATACATTCTTAATTAGAAAATCATTCCGAAGAGAAAACAATTACATAAAAAGTGAACTTTAATTACATTTAGTTATTCTATTAAATTATAATTTTATTGTTATGATTCTTTAGATTATTTGTTATGTAATTAATTAAAAACTACAGGTTTTTTTAACTTGCGGCGACGGAGTTCCGGTCAGTGATATAGTAAGTAAATGTAGCAGGGCGACGAAGCTCCGTTAACGTAGCGGTAACGTCTGCCTATGTGACGTTTTTCGCTGCAGCTTCATTTGGTCTTATGGCTCAGATGAATATTGAAGTGTGTGTGTGTGTGTGTGTGTGTGTGTGTGTGTGTGTGAGTGTGTTCTGTTCTATATATTTTATGTATAAATTTATAAAATAATTTATAAAGTAAACCACGGAGCCTATGTTCTTGGTTACAACAGTTTAGATCTCAAATGTTACTGTCAAAAAACTAATCATTTCAAAGTAATAATTATGACATTTTATAAAGAAAATAGTAAAAGAAACAATAGTTAAATGGAAAGGAAATTAATAAAGTTTCCAGCATTAGTAAATATGGAGATAAGTATTTAAATTATAAAAAATTAAATGGCTGGAGGTTAAGTACTGGCCACATCAGATTTTTTAATCTACTGTCTAGAAATGGATAACCCAGTATTGTCATCTTCTTTTCTTAGAGAACACAGGACAATGAATTCAATACATTTTGTAGAGACTTTTGAAATATACGTATATAGGAGGAAACGAGTAATTTTTGGATACGTGATACACAAAAATTACATCGCTAAAATAAGAAGATGAAAAAACTGGGTTAACAAATTATATTAAGTTCCTTTCCTAATTTGAAACGATTAGTTTCTTGCAGTGATATTTATCTGTCAGTTACATACATTTGACATATGAACTGTGTAACAAAGGAATTGTATTTATCTTTAAAACATATGTATGTTTCTGGATTTATGAAAAAGATTATTTTTTAAATTTATTTGTAAAATATATAGAAAATTATTAATGTATAGCTGTAGAAAATTCAATTATCTTTAATTTTCATATAGACAAAATGCGGAAAAATTCATCTACCAAAATCTCGACGCAATTTTTAGAACAATCCTTATTCCTTCCTCACTAAGGATAGCGAGAGGTAAAGAGGTATATTTGCAACAACTTTCGCAGACCTATGAGAACACTCTAATAAATATTTTAACTATTTTTGTATGAGTGCATGCAATCATTTGACGAGTTATTTTTATGTCCCCTATAAAAAGTTCAATGCTCAACTCTTCAATAATCCATGGGGAGCTGCAGCGAAAAACAATATGCAGACGGACCGTACGTTACTACGTTGTCAGAGCTCTGTGTGCACTGTTACATTTACTTACTAGGATAACAAACCAGAACTCCGTCGCCGCAGCGTGCACGCACGTTAAGAAATTCTGACGTGTGCACCGGGCCTTACGTTGCACCGGGCCTAAATGTGATTTTAATTATAAATAATAGTAATTTGTAAGCGTGCTTTATTTTCTAGTAGAACATCATATACCGTGTACATAATTAATTTTTCCTTGTACGTTTTGTATAATATTGCAGTTGCAGTATAGTAGTTCTTTCTTAATTGTTTGCTTCTCATCATTTCATACAGTAATTTCAAATATCTATTGGTTATTATATTGTTTACTGGTGCCAAAATTGAGTGATATCGTGTATTTAATTCTTTAAAAAGATTATTTTTTGTTATGGTAGGCTTTTCATTGATAAGTCTCATAAATTACTATAGTGTTCAAATTAAAATAATTCGGATATTTTTTTATTTTTTTTCATAGAAGAGTAATCTTATACTACGTTCTTATTTTATTAATTTTCTTCTTTAATTATAATTAGACTGAATTATGTTTTGATATATCGCACGAAATCATCACGTTATTCAAATTTTACCATAAAATAAATAATGAAATCTTTTTGGTTTGACGCAATTCTGTATCGAAAACCAATAACGAGATATCCTAAAATGAATTATAGTGTTCTCTGGAAAGACTTTCTTTTGTCGGGATTTTTGATTATCAGAATTATGATCTTTTGAAATTTTTGCTCTCTGAATATTAGGGATGTACTCGATCTCGAGCTTTGGCCCAACCCGACCCGAAGCCCGCCTCGATTTCGAGTCTACCACCGAGCCGGGCCGAAGATATTTTTCAAGGTTATTCATTAAAGCATAATAATGCTATTGTTATGATATTATTATTGATACTACTCGTACACTTAAATAAAAGTGATTTTTGTTCCTACCATAATGATTTCTTGTTTTATTTTTGAGCAGAAGCAAAGTTATATAAAAAATGCTTATGTAAATATTTTTTTATGTATAAGATTTGTGAAAAAGTTGTTTAAATTTTCGAACGCCTTTGGTAAACAAAGTGTTAAATACTCATAGGTCTGTAATTTTTATAACAAATTTACACTAGAAATGTCTCTTTTTAACAACTTATGTTGAACATTAGGTATAAGGAGGTTTCTTTTTTAAGTTTGACACGAAAAAAGTTAAACATTTCGCCTCACATAAAAATCAAAATTAGGTACAGTACAGTATTATAATATTAATATAATGAAATACAATCACTACAGAGCTCATTTAAACATATTCGTCTTTTATCGTGGTTGGAATAAGACTTTCTTCCTGAACCTTTTTAAACCTTTGCAGATATTGTATTTTTACCTTCCGTCACCTTTAGGTAAGGGAGGTATTGTCTTTGGTCAAAAAATTCGGTGGTGAGTTTTTAATGAATAAGCACGTTTTAAGGTCCCTACAATATGATTTTACTGGTTTTACGATGATGTCTGTATGTGTGTGTGTGTCCGTGTGTGTGTCTGTGTGTGTGTGTCCGTGTGTGTGTGTGTGTGTGTGACAGAGTTTTCTCCGACGATAACTCCAAAACTACAATTCTAAAACTTATGATTCTTTCGTATTCCTCTTCCTTACAACCCTATGAAGAGCTGATTAGATTTTGGTTATAATTAGTCAACCGGAAGTATCCTTATTTGAAGTTCTTAACAGTTTTTCTTGAAAAATCGCAGTTAAATATCATTTTCGACATTTTATGTGATTATTATTATCTCTATACGGTTCGATTATACATTTTCCTTCATATTCAATAGATATAGAGTTATAGAGAGATTAAGAGAGATTAACTTTCGAAAATCAATCAGCTTTGCAAAAATTATGAAAACATATATATTCAAAAAAATCTAATTGACAGATGTCAGTGGCAAGTGCAAAACGAAAGTGGAAAGTATATGATCTGAAAGTGATATAAGTGACAGAGTGTCCTTCGCCAGTGACTTGCATTTGCGGCCTCGCCTCAAGATAGGAACTTATAATGCCAGAAGTACGAGAAAGGCAAAAGAGAAGATGGAAGGACTGTGTAGCAGAAGATTTGAGAGAGGAAGAATTGTGTCACGAAGGTGCTTTGGACAGGAATGAGTAGAAGAGAAGAGTAAGAAACAGCGATTTCTAATAAAATAGGGAAATGTTGAAGCAGGAGGAAGTGTTAAGTGCAATACATAATGTACGTTCGTATTCGTATTAAAATTTTATTAGATTTTAGAATCTTTTCAAAGGAACTTTCAGTATGGATATGTAAAAAATAGTGTGTTCTTGTTACAATTATACAGGATATAAAGAATCTTTTTCAAGGAACTTTTGGTAAAGGATATGTACAAAATACATCGAATTGACAGAAGGTTTTGAGCTGGCCACAACAGATTTTTTTTTTTAATTTGAACTAAACCTGATAAGTATACAGAAAAATGTTGCAGTAATTTGGCAGAAAGAAATTACAATCGCTCACCTTTTGTTTCTTATAACATTCTAGATTACCCGTGTATTATATAATTAAGTACTAAATCACTATTATTATTTATCTGAATTTTGTTTGTTTTTGATAGGTATGAGTTCATTTTTAGCTCTCTGAAATTAATTATCATATGTTTTTAATTAATTATTTTAATTTATTGTTGATAGAATGCATAAATATAAAAATGAATATATTAAAATCACTTTTATTTGACTTTGGAATCTTGTACAAGCAGGAAAAGTCAATGGTCTCCGAATATGTTTTGATCAATTGTTGGGTTAAAATCCTATATTTAATAATAACCAGTGGCAGATCCAAAAATTTTACTTGTGATTAATAATAAAAAAATAGTACCTAGGGGCCAATAATTGGAATAAATATTCCATTTTATACTATAATTATTTATTATAGATGGTGTAAAAAATAACTTTCAAATAGAAATAAAAATTCTTAATATAAACATAGTCCCTAGCCATATTATTAGACGTACCTACTTTAATTTTTTATAACTATTTTATTTTCGAGGAAAATCTTGCAGTATATTTCATCTATCATTATTATTGTGTAATTACTAAACAATTCAAATAATTCAAAAAATAGTACATGTTTGGAATCATCATCCACCGATGCAGGAAACGCTATAAGCATGTATTAATAGCATGCCAAGAAGAATAGAAGCATTATTAGCTGCTAAAATTTATTTGACAAAATACTAAAAAAAGTTTTATAATACGTCATTTGCAATTACTTAGTTATAATATACAGGCTGTCTCTTAAATAGGGGGACATGGCTTAACCACAGATTCCTGAGGCTAAAATAAGACGATTTAACCAAACTCGCTTCTACCGGAAAGTGTACCATTTAGCCAGAATTCTGCTTCAAAGTTCTTCGAAAAAAAATTAATTTTGCTTATAATAATCGGACGCTTTATTTGATTTGGATGAAATTTGTTATGACAGTTTATATGGTTATAAGTCATCTTTTAAGTTGATATTTGTTATTATTAGTGAACCACTATTACATGAAACTTAGGTGTCCCAACATTGATTAGACCGTAACTTTTTAATGGCCACGCAGATTACAAGAAATTATTTTTTTTCAGAAATATACATTCAATACTAAACTTTTCTGCGTAATTTGTGATATCTGTTACGATTCACACATAAAATAATAAAATCTGAGTGTCTGTCCTGCTCAATTTTTAAAATAAATTTTATATAGCAGTCTGTTCAAATGCAAAACATTTAATTTTTAATGACAGTAACGAGTTGTTAATCTTCACAACTTGTTCAGGAGTAAGCTGCGATATGTAATCGTCTTATTTATAATAATAGTAGTAAAATACTATTGCTACTATTTTAGAGTATTGCGAAGAAAATTTTTGACAACCCATAAAACAATTGTTGTCATTAAAAATTAGTTGTTTGACATTTGGATAGACTGCTAGATTAAATTTATTTTAAAAATTTAGCAGTCCGCCTATTTAAGAGACACCCTGTATAATCATATGAGTCTTTTTTTTCAAAATAGTGTGTTTTATTCTTGTTCAATGTTTAGTCATGCAAAATTTAACAATAATGGCCATTTTTGGACGTATAGTTCATTTAACGTAAGAAAATAGCGTTGGTTTAGATAGGGATGTAAATTCTGCCTTCTGATTGGTCAGAATTCGCACCCGCTTCACAAAAGCGAACAAAATATCACCTGTCAACTGACAATTATAAAATAATATCGACAGAATTAAAAATTATATTTAACCAAGTGTTGTTCTAATTTTTAATATTCAGGTCTTTTACATTTTTACAGATAAAAATATTTATTATTGACAAAGTTTAGTTTTACGAATTTAAATTCTTTATTTAATGCATGTAGAAACGATCGGCTCTCAAACGCCATCTGCTATTTTCTTACGTGAAATGAAGTATAATTATTAAAATATATATGTGCGTCTAATACTAGCGATTTTATTTTTTAATGAATTATTTTATTAGTTTTATATTATTTAACGACGAAAATTATAAAAGATGTCCACATTCCATATCGATACAGCATCTACATACATCTTCTCAGGACGGAACTTCGCAGTCTTTGTTGGTAACCCATAGTACTCCCGTAAACACTTCCTCAGGACTTTAATGAACTCCTAACTTGACACTTTCACAAAAATCAAAATTTATTGTGTTGTTACAGAAAATAGGCCTCCCATTTTCTATTTATGCCCATTACTAAACAACAAATATCTATTTATGAAACAAATTCTAATATGAGGGTGTTCTTTGCACTAGACGTTGAATATTGTTGCATGAGGGGACTAGTTATATGACAATAAATTTCTATTAAAATTTAAAAATTAGAAATTCAAGGTTATGATATTTCTTTTGCACGCATTTAGTATTACTAGTAGAACGCTGATATTTTTGTTAACAAATAAAATTATGTTGCGTACTGATAACTATCACCCGAGATGTCAACGTACAAAAAATAATATTTGTCATTTAAAAATTAATTGCAGTCAAATATTCAAATGTAAAATGAAGTGGGTCTTTCCGTGTTTTTAATTAAGTGATGTTCTTTTCTCAAATTTATATGAGCCGGTTTCACATTTTTAAAAAAGTATTTAAAATGAAAAGTTATGCAATATTTTTCATATTAATAATAGTTATTTAACTAGGCACCAGATTTACAACATAAGCCACAGTTTCAATGAATGCTGTCGAAGCTGTTAATCTGTGCCATGTTGAACACATTATTCTGTGCCCAATTTAGAATTAATATTAATTTAGTGATTATTTTTAATATCTATTTAAGAAAATCGCCATTGCTTTGCGTTTGTTGTACGGTTGCCTGTGTGTTTGTTGAACGGTTTATATGTAAATAGCAATAACCGGCAGTAAAAGCGATAATTTACAAAAAAATGTCAATCGAAAAAAAATTATTGTTATTTTCGTAAATAATGAAATAAAAAGATTGGCATCAAAAATAGTCATGATGAACAACCCCCTACTCATGTGAGTTGGAGTACGTACGTACAACACGTCATTCGTAGCCAATAGGCAAACAGTTTACTATATTTATATAAATAAAAGTAGCCGATAGTTTGGCACATGTTAAATGGGGTATTCCACTCATTTTTTTTATTATTTTAAATAAAACGTCATTCAGTTGTAAAGCAATTCATAGTATTAACACATCTTAATTGTTCCTAGTTTAACAGTATTTTATTTTCGAGAAATCAGTGTAACGTCACATTTCCCCTATACTTGTCTTTCTCACACACACTGCTCTGAGTACGCTGCGAGAGAAAGATAACAATTGTATGGCGTCAATTTTCCCTTTTAGCAAATGTGAAATATCTCGTAAAGTAAATATTTAAAAAATGTTTTCATTGTTTTAACTATTATTTATTGAGCCATACTTTATGTTAAATTGAATTTTTTAAAATTTTTTTGTTATGGTGGAATACCCCATTGTATGTACTCTGACTTCACAAGCTCTTTTAGATCATGTGACTTTTTTCAAAATATTACTCAATTTTTAATATTTAATTGTACAATATATAAGGATATTTCGTAATATTTTCAAATTTGTGGCTCTTAAAGAACAATATCTTTTTTTCACTACTAGCCTAGGAACGCATTTGACATCAGAAATTGTTTTTCACTACCGCTTGCTTGTAACCATGGTAACCTAGGTCAATAATAATTTATTATTAACCTTGGTCTATAATGCAAACTGTCACTTTTCAATCAAACTCAAGCCTCCAAATCCAAATATTATTTAACTCATTAAACTCAAGAAAGGTGTTAAGTATATAATTTAAATTTGCCACTATAATTTTAAATTGACCTACGCTGCCGCCTCGCCTGGCCACTGTGCTGTTTTGGTGAAAATGTGAAATATTTGTAGATGTAGGATTGAACAAATCACAATTTTTTTTTGTATTTGTAGGTAAATACATTTCAATAGATTTATTTAAAAATAATAATAAACTAATAAGGCAGCTGACTGTAAGAGCACAAAGTGTTTTTATTAAATACAAATCAAGGCCCATAAGTGAGGTTATAAAACCAGAGAAATGAGCAAAACGTCAGATAAAAACAAATGCAACCTACTTTGTTTTTGTGAATATTAACAAATAAGTAACGTTATTATTCATTTCAAAATTATTATTATCAATAAAAAAAAATTCAAAGAGAATTTATGTGCTAGTAGTGAAAAATATAGTATATAAACCACGGTTGAGAAGATCATTATTCACCAGGGGCCTTATATCCCTTGGGCTTCGCCCTCGGGTTACAATAGGCGCTGGGTCAATAATGATTATTTTCTCAACCTTGGCGTATAATATGCTAATATAAGCCAAGGTTGAGAAGATAATATACTGTTAAAATGTAGTACTTAATCGTCATATAAAAATTATTGCAATAGCCATATTATAATATCAAAATTCATTGCAAATAAATTTGCTTCAATTTGCCAAAATTGTTTTGTTTTTTCATATTGACACGATAGTTGGTTACCGTTGCAATATGAAAGCTCGTATTGGCACTTGGGTCCATATAGCCATTATTTTGACATTTAAAATAATAACAAAAGGCAACTAATTATTAAAAATTATTAACCTAGCGAAAAATAAAATCGCTCGTATTTAGAAAATTATTTATTTTCTGATCCATGCAAATACATATTTTTGTTTAACTTTTTTTGATCATATTATATGTCCTTTAAATTTTAATGTTATATTTATTTTTTAACATTTAAATCAAATTTTAATTTTTATAATTGAAAAATTTCAACAATGCTAATTAAATATATTTGGACTCAAATTCAAGTGCTTGGCGTGTATTATCTATGTATAAAGTACGTCATAGACTACTGCGTATACATGGGATACTAATTATAGGGCGCGAGCTGTCATTTGGCTTTGTTGGACTTGACAAGCAGATATGGGGGCCCATGTCAGAATGACAGCTAGTAATTATGTACATAGTCAAATAAATAAAAACTAAATATACCTTCTATTTAACTCGACAAGTCCATTTTCATTCTCCTAGTGATAAATAAACTACATACGTGAACTTCTTTTAATTTTGAATGAAAAATTACGATATTTGTAAGTTATGTACATAATTATTACCTGTCATTCTGCCACGGGCCCCCATATCTGTTTATCAAGTTCAACAAAGTCACATGACTGGTTGCACCCTATTTTAAAAATAAAAATGCCTGGGGTCCCGTGGCTTAGTGTCAGAGTGTCTGGTCGCGAACCTGGGGAACCGGGTTGGATCCCGACCGACGCCAAATATTTCGAATTTTAAATGGCACAAAAGTGACCCCTATGATGCACTCTCCACGCCAGCAATGAGTGCCCGTGAGGTGACGCCTGGTAAACACCCGCACGGTACAAATATGTCATCATCATTACCGATATATTTATTTATATATGTATATTTAAAATGCCTGTTCCAACTTTTCCTGAAATCTTGCTCCCAACTGATTTGCTTATTTGCAGGGCATCTGCTGCTCTCTAAAAATACATAATTCAATTAAAGTTTGATAATAAACTAAATATTTGAAAAAAAAAAAAAACGTCTCGAACAGCTTTCGATGGAATCAATGGCCCACCGTTGGCCAGTTCCCGTTCGAAATATTTCACGACATTCAATGCTAACTTCTGAGATTGCTTTGTTAATAATTTAGGCATAATAATTATGGATATATTATAAGGTGCGTTCGGTAAATCATACTGAGTTGAAGTATTTGGTGTTAGAGTGGAGTTGGATATCGAGGAAAGATGGAATCGCACCCAACATTCACCCTACATTCATTCTAGGGTATGGGAAAGGAAAGGAGTAGAGTTAAAATATTGGTGAACGAATTTAATAACCTCCTTTTTGACAATCTGATTTACTGCCAAAAAATAATTAATTATCCAGAAGTTATTCAGTTTAGAATTATTCTTTAATGATTTTGAAGAAAATGATGAAGAAAGTATATTAGAAAAGGTAGAGAATTTTTCATCTTCTTCAATAATAAAACTAGAACGATTCTGTTCTCTCTGCTTTACTTTGGTACAAGAAGGTTGATGTCTCGTGTTTTAGTCAACCTTGGGATTGCTACGTGTCACTTTGTATGAAGAATTGTGTTTGGGTTTATATAGTGTACCTATCTAGTGAGTTCAACAACAAAACTTCGTTTTGAGAATTATATATAGGGTGTATCAGAGCTCGTGTAATAAAAAAGAATAGCGTATTCCTGAGCTCATTTTGAGCAAAAAATGTTATATGAAGGTACGTCCGGAACTTTTTGTTACAGAGTTACAGCCTTTTAAAAGTGTACCTCATCAGGCACATTTTTATTAATAACTCTGATACTAGTTGCACTAAAATTTTGAAACTTGATATGAGGATGCTACTTATTTAGATGCATGTTTATACTTCCTTTTGTTTCTGTATCTCTTACGGGGAAGTTATGAATATTTTTCATCGTTATTTTTTGACCTATTAACATTTTTTAAAATTTTATTTATAAAATATTACATTCAATACAAAAATACATAAAAAGATACTTTTGTTAAAACTTGATAAATGTAGTAGTTTTTGGCGATAATTTAATTTTTACGAAATATCATGTATCCAAAATATGTAATTAAAAGTTAAAAATCAATTAACTTACCATAGAAAATAGAACAAAATGGAAAAACAATACAAAATCTGTCTATAACTATTATTTAATTACCTTATTTTCAATATAAGTATTTTTTGTGTAAATTAAAAAAAATGACATATCTCAGAAACTACTGCATTCATCAATTTTTAACAACAGTTTTTTTGTTTATTTTCGTATTGTATGTAATATTTTACAAAAAAAATAAAAAAGAAATTATAAATATGCATCTATATAAGAAGTATCCTCATATCAAGTTTCAAAATTTTAGTGCAACTATTAATAAAAATCTGTTGTGGCCATCACAAGACCTCTCGCCATTTCCATATTAGGCTATATAAGTATTGTATTGCACTTCCCTTTCGAACCGTTGTTTTATAACAAAAAAATACAGAACTTTACCCAAATACTGTTTTTTATTGTATTTAACATGTCTTCTGCACACATATAATTCAAATTATATCTATTTTTCATTGTATGAGGAAGTTTCTAAATGTCAGAGATTCTTCCAATTCATTAACCAGATTGGCGGTATTTCTGATGGATATATGTATTTTACCTATAATTTCAAATATTTAATTAATAAAACAATAAGAAAGATTAAATATACTTCCTAGAAAAAGCTATCAGAATGTCACTAAAACTGTTGATTTTTGACACTGACATGTGTCATTTAAAAACTATGTAATAAACATTGGAATTTGTCAACTGGTTTCCTTAGTGCCTTAGCCTCTGCGATTAAATTACTCTATATATTATATCTATACAAGATATAATAAAATTTTGAAGTGTACTAGATGGAGAATTTTAAGTTCTTCAATATTTAATAACAAAAATTTCCAAAAAATTATATTTAGAAGAATTTTTCTCAGAAACTACTACTTCCGGTTGTTCAATTGTTACCAAAACCTTTTCAGCTCTTCCCAGGAATGTCAGATTGAGGAAACTGCAGTTAAATATTTTTTAAGTCTTATAGTTTTTGAGGAATCATCCCTCCAATATCCATACATACACACATACACACATCCACACACACACACACACACACACACACACACACACACACACACACACACACACACACACAGACATCATTTTAAAAATGTTATAATCAGATTCTAGGGACCTTAACTCGTGCTTATTCAATAAAATCTGGATATGCGAATTTTAGAATGAATCCAATACCTCTCTTAGCGAGAAAATCTGTCTTATGAGGTGCACTTTCAATGAGCTGTAGCTCTGAGATGAAAAGTTTACGGACATACCTTCATATAACATTTTTTGCTCAAAATAAACTCAGAAATACGCTGACTCATCATTATAAACTATAATGATTTGTATTTTCTCATGTATTTTCCTTAGAATCATGATTATAGTGTAAATAAAATACCGATGAAAAAGAAAAATTAAATTTATTTGAAGAAATTGGTTCCTTAAATCTACCTTTCCGGTCGAGAAATTATTTCCATACTATGTATATTGTTCAGTTGTTTAGAGAATTGATTGACAACCTGTCACAAGTTATATGTATATTTGTTATCTTTCATTAAATCTGCATATTATATTCTGTTTTCCGTTTTATTTATTATTACTCTGCTTTAGTGAACCACAATAGATTATGAACGGGTTCAGAAAATTGGACAAGGTACAAGCGAATCTTCGTCAAGCGAGAAGAATGATGCACACGCTCATTTACTTATAACAAATGCTTTGTCGGATAATGTTTACAACATGTTAAGTGTTGTAGAGTCATCATTTGAAGTATGGCAGCGATTATTATCAATTTCAATTTATGAATAAAGTTCAGGACATTGACTTGACTGATTGGCAGAAAAAATTTTCACTGCAAAGAAAGAGGCAGGTATGAAAATTTTAGAACATATTTCTATTTTGCAAAGGGATGTTCACGAGTTAAATCATGAAATGAAGAAACAAATGTCAGTTTACCACAGTAAAGATACGTAAGTTTTGAAGCAATGAACTGAACTACTGTAGGTCCAAATACATTTATTTTCTAGATTTTCAGTGTTATAGAAAGATTTATCTTTATTACCTCTCGCTAAGACAAGTATCGTATTGGATTCATGCTAAAAATCACATATCCAGATTATAGTGAATAAGCACTTTCCCTAGAATCGTTCCCTAGAATCCGATTATAATATTTTTACGATGATTTCTCTCTCTCTTTTCTCTCTCTCTCTCTCTCTCTCTCTGGAAGTTGGAAGTACGATTCCTCAAAAACTATAATACTTAAGACCTTATTAACTACGTATTCCTCAATCTGACATTTGGGTTTTGGGAAAAGCTGAAAAGTTTTTATAACAATTGGACAACCGGAAGTAGTAGTTCCTTAAAAAAAATCTTTGTTATTACAAATATTGAAGAACATATAATTCTCCATCTAATACATGCAAAGAAAATTAAATGATTTGGGGTTCATCATCCTCAAATTCAGATGATGAGCTATAGATTGTATTTTACATCAGAATAGTCACCAGATATTTTGTATATTTGATAATCTAACAATTATTATATTTTCAATTTTATTTATTAGTACGGGGAATTGATTCTGATATCTATAGAAATCGAGGGTTGTATGTCCCATTGAAGAGATGTTCCCACATTATTTTCATAACTTACGGATTTACCTTACCTTGTGTAGAAACTTTATTAGTTTTCTTTGACTACAAAATATGTTTATGTTCTTATATGAATTAGAGAAGTGTATATTCCTCTTCTAATGTAAAATTTATTCCACTATTATATATTTTTAAATATAATGTCCCGAAAAAAGATTTTCGTACCAAAACCAACCTCCAAACATGAAAAATGACAGACATTGACACCATACTACATGAAAGTAGTGAGTTCAAAAATGCTTGTTTTTACTTTTGAACTACTTTACGTAAAGTTTAACAAAACTTTATTATGAAACTCATTTACTTTAAAGTATTTTTAAAGCTACTTTAATAGTTATTTCATGCAACAAGAGTAAAAAAGTACAGTCTTGTTTCACGAATAGGAAACATTCCTATTCGTGCAATAAGACCCTTTTTACTCGAGTTGCATACAATTTTTTCTTCACGTCTGTAATAAAACAATAAAAGTGTGAAAAAGTGACATAACGTTTATTTTGTACAAATCCCATACCAAAAGTTTCTTGAAAAAGATTCTATATCCAGTAAAATTGTAACAAGAACATATACTATTTTGTACAAATTGCATATCAAAAGTTCATTGGAAAAGATTCGGTAAATCCAATAAAATTATAACACGAACATACTCTATGTAAATTGCATTTGACACTGACATCTGTCAATTAGAATTTTTTGAATATATGTATCAGTTGTTTCCATGATTATATCAAAGCTGATTGATATATGAAAGTTAATCTCTTTATAATTTTTAACTCTATATCTATTGAATATTAAGGAAAATGTATAATCAAATCGTATAGAGGATAAGATATTCTTTCATACTGATGATCACATAAAATGTTGAAAAATGATATATAACTGCTTTTTTTCTTAAAAAAAAAAAACTGTTAAGAACTTTAAATAAGGGAACTACCGGTTGACCAATTATAACCAAAATCTAATCACCTCTTCATATGGATGTAAAGAAGAGGAATACTAAAGAATTATAATTTTTAGATTTATAGTACTGGAGTTATAGTCGGAGAAAACTTTGTCACACATGGACACACACACACACACACACACACACACACACACATACATACATACAGACATCATCGTAAAACTAGTAAAAAAAAACCACCGAATTTTTTGACCAAAGACAATACCTTCCTTACCGAAAGGTGACGGAAAGTAAAAAAGAAATATATTATCTTTTAATGATGTTGCACTTTAAAACATGAATTGCAGCTTAGAATCATAGTAATGGTAAGATAATATACAGGATGTAAATTTTAAAACGGGTCATAGGGCTATAACATAGAAAAACAGTTTTTTAGACGCCAAAAGTTTCTATATTAATTTATTGAAAAAAGAATTAGTGCATATTATAAAGAAAGAAATTACGAATTTTTGATACCAAATACATTACATTTCTCTTTCATATAAAGCCAGAAAATAAATTTAAAAATTCGCACAATTATGAAAAAAATCATTAGCCGTGATACTGACAGAAACAAAACAAAACAATTGTTGACTTAAGACTGTCATTAATAAGCGTTTTTTGCACATTATTTATTAAATTATTATTATTCCCGTCTTATTCAGGAGAAATCATGGATAATTTGTCTCATGAAGAAAAATTACAAATTATTAAATGGTTTTAATCGAGGTTTTAATTGTTTCCTTGTAGTTTGCTGTTTTTCTCGTTTCTTATAACTTATTTCCATGTAGATCATCTTTAATTTGTAAATACCTATTACAATAAATAATGATTGTTTCTTAAATAAATATCCTAGTGTTTTTTTTTTATTTTGGGGCAATTTTTTATTAGTTAATAAATTAATAACTTTAATATTTAATTGGCCTCTGTCATGTTAGTGAAAAATGACAATGTTTTGTTATTGTCAGTTTCATGGCTAATGATATTCTTTCGTAATTGTACAAATTTTAAAATTTATTTTCTGGCTGTGTATGAAACAGAAATATAATGTGTTTGGTATTAAAAAATTCGTAATTTTTTTCTTCATAATATGCACTAATTACTTTTTCAATAAATTAATATAGAAACTTTTGGCGTCTAAAAAATTGTTTTTCTATGTTATAGCCCTATGACCCGTTTTAAAATTTACACCCTGTATATGCTGTACTCTATGATCGAATTCAAGCATTGTCCGAAATATTTACTCAGAACTAGTTTTGATCATCAGGGAAAAATGTCTAAACCCGAATTTGTCCACTTTAACGGATATTACTTAATCAGAATTGAACAATACTAGTAATAATAATGGTTTGGTTAGGTTAGGTTATGTTACGGTTTGTATGCATTACTAGTATTGTTCAATTCTGATTGAGTAATACATACCTGTTGAATTGGAAAATTTCGGGTTTTGGCATTTTCAGTCATGTTCAAAATTAGTTCTGAGCAAGTTTTTCAGATAGCACCTGAAGTTGAGTATAAAGCGTAAAATATACATTGCGATACGAAGTAGTAAATATCAAAATACATATTATGGTAGGTAGATATGTGTAGATATACAACAAAAAAGGTTAGGATAATTAGTTTATTGTTGTTTAGGTTACGGTAGCTCTGGTTAATTAATAATTTTTATATAAAAGTTTTTCACATGTACGTCTCAAGTTTGAACTATGTCTATTGCATGAATTTTCATTATAGTTTTTTTTTATTTTAAAAACTCCTTTTATTGTACACAAACCACTTTTTTGTACACGTTAAATTCCAGTTGATATTATGACTATCTTTGTCTAATTTTTTTTTATTAAGTATGTCTCTTTCGCTCCTTATGCTTATAGAAATATTTCGTCGAATCATTGACATCATATTAACGTCACGTACCCTTTAATACATTTTTCTCAAATCATGTTGATGTAAACAAGAAAAATACCGACCTTTTATTTTTGCAATAATTATCAGCTATAATATCCCGAGGACATTGATAATTATGTAATAATTTTATGACAGTTACCGAAAGCGCGTTGCTTGGTAACAGCCCGACGCCGAAGGCGGAGGTGGTGTTACCTAAAAGCAACTTGCTTGAGGAAGTGTGATAAAATTATAAGTATTTATCAATGATCGAGGGGTATTCGGTGAGAAATTTGGCAGAATTTTTGTGTCTGGCAGAATTTTTGTGTCTACCATAGCCCAGTAGATGTCACTAGTAGCTAAGAACGTGAATATGGCTATGAATATGTTCATTGTGAAGTGTGCAATGAGAATGAGACATCTTTGAGTGAGACCAAAAAGAAGAAGATAAGACATACAAAAGTCCATAAATATTCTCCACATTTAGTTTTTTTATTTAATACAGTAATTTTTTATGTGTTTTCTTCTATAATTTTGTTGAATAAATCATCACTTTCATTGACGTGAAAATGACATTGTAAAATTAAAACAATCATGCCCATATTCATAAACACTCGTAAAGTTTCAAAACGGTTCGTTATAATTTTTGACAAATAAAATTTCGATTTTTCTTTCAATGACGACTGTTTTTATTGGATAAAATTATAACGAACCGTTTAAAATTTTTACGAGTGTTTTTGAATACGGGCATTAATCTTTAATTATATGTCAAAAGCTGTTTGTTACTTAGCAACTTAGTGATATAAGTGATAATTGTCTTAGGATAATTATTATAAGTGTAAGTTTGTTTTGATTGGTTACTTTCGCACACGTGGTCAGCAATAAAAGGATTCAATTGGATAATTTTTTAACCAAAAATTTTTCATAATAATTGCGTTAAATAAAAAAATCTCACAATACATGCGAAGTTACACACTCTAATTATCATTTACGACTTTATTATCCGATTTATTTGAGTAATTTTTTGATAATAAGGAATGCAATAAATTTATTTTTTGATGTAAATATGTAGTAGTTTTACTTCGTTTTACATAAGTATAGAAAAAGCAACCTCTCTTTTAAAACAGAGTACTCGAAATAAATTTGTCATCTGCATAGACTCGCTAAGCGTCATGCTTGAGAAGATCTGTACTCCACAAATTTATTAATTCGAAATATTCAAGATAACATTTACACTGCAATTAATTCACAAAATAAAGAAATTATAATATATTGTATTTTACATTTCTGGTATACATAAAAAAATTCTAATTATATCTATTATTAACATAATTTTTATATTTCTCAATTTATTCTATAAATAAGTTTCTTCCTACTCTTCTAAATGTTCGAGTCTTCAAATTCATTGATTGAATAATAATAATAATAATAATAATAATAATAATAATAATAATAATAATAATACTCAGCTCGCCAGGTCGTGTAGGCCCATGGCTTCTCCACTGTATTCTATCCTGTGCTCTTTCTTTCATGTTTTTTTTATCCCTAACACTTATAAGTCTTTTTGCACTGATTTGTAATGATTGTATCTATAATTTTAAAAATTTATTTAATAATAAAATAAGAAATATTAAATGTGGGGTTGTGCATTTGACCGGTCAAATATTTTTCGGTCAATTGACGGACTAATTGAAGGTAATTTAGCCGTCAATTGACCAAGGTAGTTTTCATTAAAAATTAAAATTAAAAATTAAAATTGTCATTTATTTAAATAGTACCAAATATTTACTACATTCAATATTACTGAAAATGAAAAACGATCAACAACTAATGAACAAACCCACTAAAAATCAAAAAAGGGGAAAGTAAAGTAAAAAGTGCAATGAAATATGTATTTTTTTATTAAATAATAGTAAAATAACAGCACAGTATATAGTTATCTGCAAACTAGGTATATTCATGTTATAACTGCAACTAGTATATAGCTACTTTTATTTAACAACAGATGTCATGGTGGTATCATTTAGATTATTTGACTGGACCGTCAAATATTGTTGTGTCAATTGACGGTCAATTGTCCACGGCACAACTCTAATTAAATGTGCTTTCCAGAAAAAGCCTTCAGTAATGTATTTGGATTTTTGAAACTAACATTTCCTGTCAATTACAAGCATTTTAACTTTATGGTTTCCATGGAGTTTTTTGGACTAGGAGATTCATTACAAGGAATTATTTTATATATTTATAATTCTCTATCTCTAAATCTAGAAGATATAATAAAAATGCTCAATGTGTCCGATAGAGAATTTTATATTCTTTAATATGTGTAATAACATAAATTTCCAGAAAATAATATTTATATGATTTTTTTTAAGAAACTACTACTTCCGGTTGTCCAATTGTTACCAAAACCT
The DNA here is from genome assembly GCA_943142095.1 of Ophonus ardosiacus. Lineage (NCBI taxonomy): Eukaryota > Metazoa > Arthropoda > Insecta > Coleoptera > Carabidae > Ophonus > Ophonus ardosiacus. The sequence continues at coordinate 35,604,041 of OW964826.1, read as the reverse complement.
TTCCAGCTCTTCCCATTAATATCAGATTAAAGAATACGAAGTTAAATTGGTCTTTGGTTTTATAGAATTTGAGAAACTGTACCTACAACACACACATACACACACACACACACACACACACACATACATACATACATACATACATACATACGCATCGGCGTCGTAGAAGTTGCATGCACTCACATCCGTTCAACTTGCGTACGTACCGAACAACACAGGATAATGAATAGAGTACATTTTCTAGAGACTTATTTGAAATATACGTATATAGGAGGAAACGAGTCATTTTTATATATATGATATACAAAAATTACATCGCTAAGAAAAGAAGCCAATACTGGGTTCATCCACTTCTAGGCAGTAGATTAAAAAAATGTATTTTTGCAACAATTTTCACAGGCTTACGAGAACACTTTGATAAATATTTTAACTACTTTTGTATGAGAGTATACATGTCTTTGCCACAAAAGAATTATCAGATGTATGGTGGGTGCTAAATACAACGAATCTTGCAGAAATTTCTTTAAAAAACACAATATTCTTACTTTAACTGGCATTTACATTTATGAAGTATGTCTTCTGATATATAAGAATAAACTAACTGTCCCTTGAATATAAGATCTTCACGATCATAACACTAAAAATAAAAACAATTTCTTGACCCAATATCTAAAGTAAAAGTTATTAAAAAGTCTCCCGATAAAGTTGGTTTACAAATTTTTAATAAATTACCGGAGTCATTTAAATCAGTTGATACTGAAAAGAAATTTTTAAAAAAGATATAAAACTATTCCTTCTATAACTTTTTTTTTATAATCTAAATGAGTTTGTCTTTCTAATTTAAATATATTATTTGTGTAACAACTTTTATTTTTTGTTTTTGTAATTGAAATTTTGGAGTTTTTTATACACGTTTTGCGTGTACAGAAAATAAATATTTATTATTATTAGATATTATTATTATTATTGCCCAACTCTTCAATATTCGTACGTGTACTCATAAGACCAAATGTACTACAGACTTCGCACACACATCCGTTAAACTTTCGGTAACACTACGGTAGGTACCGCAGACCACGGGAAAATGAATACAGTACATTTTCTAGAGACTTTTGAAATAGTGTATATCGGAGGAAACGGGTCATTTTTGCATACTTGACATACAAAAATTACATCGCTAAGGAAAGAAGACGACAATAGTGGTTTCATCCATCTATAGACAGTAGATCGAAACAACTTTCGCAGGCTTACGAGAACGCTCTGAATTTTTTTTTAACTTTCGTATTAGTATATGTACATACAATTATTTGGCAAGTTTTCTATTTACCCTAATGTCCAACTCTTCAATATTCATCCCAGCCATATTTGCGTTCTGCTTAAAATCGTCGCACGTGCGCACTGCTCTATGAGACCAAATTTAATATGGCACCGCGCGGCTGCCGTGCGGTGCCATGGCTAACTGCGGCGAAAAACAACTCCGTGGCCACCACGTGCACGCACGTTAAAAAACCTGATATGTGCACCGGGCCTAGTGAATAGTGATACATAATTTATATTCGTTACGAGCAGCTATTACAAAAAAAAATCCTTGTTTTCGAGGTATTTCAATTATATCATTTTCGTATTTATTAATATTAATCCTTATAGTTTTGTCGTAAATATTATACATTTGGACCTATGATAACGATTATTTGCAAAGTGAAGAAAATGTCTTTGTTAAGTTATTATAACGTTGTAAAAAATGCGTCAGGAATACTACATATTATTCAATGGCATGTAATGTTAGTATGTATATGCTATTACTCATGAGAATGAAATTTGCATTATCAGCCGGTAGGCGAATGATGTAAACGATTCGAATAAGTAATAGCCATTACATACGAACAGAATACTATACTTTATCCACAACTGTCAAAAAATAACATATTAGTGATATATTTGTATTGAACAATTAGTAGACATAGACAAATCGTTGTTGCAGCAAACTTTTGTTAACTATTTATCTATAGTTTAAGCTTAAGAATAAAATAAAAATATACAAAGAAAAAATTAGTGTAACTTCGGCTTTTTATTAGCAAAATTAGCAAAATTCATTATTATTCAACTTCAAATAGTGAGCAAAGTACTTGTTGAATCACAAGTGAGCAAAGTAAATAACTTTCTTTACAAGAGAGCAAAAGACACAAGCCTATAATAATTTATATTAGGAGTGATAAATTTTGATGGAGTTACAAATTTTACAATAAATATCTACCATTTTACATGAAGGTACAATAATCTTTATAGTTAACTTTACATTAAATTCAGTTATAAACATTATGTACTGTTAAATTTTTCATTAATAAAAAAGTACAATGTTTCGTGTTTTAGAAAAATTATATTTTAAGATTGTGGAAAAATCATGTTTAGCATACGTGAGCATGTCTTTTTCACTTGTCCAGTTGGTGCACTGGCTCCCGCTCGTGCGTCCAATTTCCGGGCGCGTGATAAAAAGACATACTTTGCTCAAAAATAGCTATTGTTTGTACTCTTTGAAAGAAAAAATATAAATTCATTTAATTCATTTTGACTTGTCCTCGATATTTTTTAGAAATTCTGTTGTATTTGGATATATCAAATGCATTTTAAAATTATTTTATTTCCTTTGATAGTATGTATTCATTAAAAAAGAAGGAGATTCCTTCAAATATATGCATCCTTTTTGCCTGGATCAGCAGTGTAGTGTATTATAAAATGTAATGCATTACAACTAATTACATACATAATCACTCCTATTACAACTGACGTCATCTATGTCATGTTAAATTGATTCAATATTTCATTTGTGGAATTGAAACTTTTTAATAGAAACTGTACATCTGAACCTGAACAAGTGTTCTCCTTGATGTAGGTTTAAAACTTCTTAATTTTATGCTGTTCTAACCTAATCTACAACCATAATTATAATTTCTCTTACTGATACTAATATAATATCCTCGTGCATGGACATATGTAAATTTGCAGTGTTTACTAATGTAACAGATTAAGATTTCATTTTGAGAACTTTCATTAAAAATAAGTAATTGATGTAATTAGTTATTAATGTTTATTACAACTAATTGACATTCGAAGATAAAATTATTTCATGTATAATTTTTTCATTGAATATTAAATATAATTTATAATAATTGAGGTGTATATGAAAAACAAAACTTTATTTTCAAAATTTGATATATTTGTCATTCAATTCTACACTGAGAAACCCGTCTTTGAAGACCTGAAAATTATGTTTTAGCGTACAGGAAAGAAAACATAATTTTGCTGGTAAAGAATATGTTGTTGATTTTTTTGGGTATAAATACCTGTTCATGCTGTCTAGTATTGAGTTAATGTAAAAAAATTCTTATATTTTTTGCAAGAACACAAGTAAATTTTAAAATTCAAAATACCTATTTCTCGTTTTTTGTTGTTTGTGTCCTTTCATGATCTCATCTCCATCAATGCAACGTAAACAATAATGGTAATCTTACGAAACATAATGTAAAAATTAAAATAACATAATAAAATGTTCACATACAATAAAGATTATTATTATTATTATTATTATTACTATTTCTCGTTTTCAAAAACGTGACATATTCGGTTATCTCCTTGTACTCATCAATTATAGTTTTTTTTTATTATTATCTTATTTCTAATGTTAAGTTTAGTCGACCTATGACTGCATATGGTGATCCCAAGCGATTCCTAAATTTTGTTGAGATAAGCATGCACTTCAACAATGTAGTATCAATATCTGTCTGTTTATGGATAAATTTTAATTTTGCACGAATTTTTTTATTTAGCAACAAACACGACAACAAACTGCATGGTAAATCCCGACTCCGAAGGTGGAGGGGTTTTACCTAATGTCAGCTTGCTTGAGTAATTTTGCTTACATAAAAATAAAAGTTTATCTCAGAAAAATCAAAGAGGTTGTTGTTGTATTTGGCGAGATAAATTCCAAAGACAACTCAAACTGAAACGATTTAATATTAGATATTATTTTTAAACTTGAAATATTAATTGTCACACTGATAGTTATAAACAATAACAACTGTTTATTTATTTGGTAGCAGAATTTTATCAGTATAATACTGTTCCCTTTGGTTGAATTTTCAATTGTTTTGAATCATGATTGGTTAAAAACTAGTAATTGGAATTTATCAGTGTAAAACAATGGAGAAACTAACTTTGAATAAGAAATCGTAACTTTTTTGCGAAAAGATTAAAAAAATTCTGTACCGACCCTGGTGGTGTAGTGAGCAACGTAGCTGACCCACGATCAAGGGTTTCGGGTTTGAGTTCCGTGTAAGTTATGGCTGTTGTGTGCGTCTTTCCCAATTTGATCTTCATTCCCATCGATTACAAAGTGCAAAGATATAAAAAGTATGTAAGAAAATTGCTATCATATCACCGGTTGTATACATAGAATGCACAGAAAGCATGTAATAATAATAGTAATAATAATAATAATAATAATAATAATAATAATAATAATAATAATAATGATAAAGATAATAATAATAGTAATAATAAAAATAATAAATATACATATACGTTTATAAGTTTTGCTTGAATTTTATCAGTATTATACCTAAACTACAGCCTCTGCAAAACATTGTAAAGTTGTATTGGAGGCTAATAAAACAACGTTAACTGCATATATCATTCTTTATAAATAAAAACCCATTCTAGATCAAAATGTATTATTAAAATATAAGTTTTGTTCTTATTATAAAAACTGAAGATTTAAGTAAACAATTATAATATGAATGACGGACATTTTCATAATTGTTTCTTATATAATTTTTCTGAAGTTAACACATTCTGTTACACCTAGTTTAGCAGGTTCGGCAATAGAATTTTGGCCTACTTCATGTTGTTTTTCTTATTATTTGAAATATAATCTTCATAATAATGATAAGTTAATTTATGCAATATGACTTTGTAAACATCATAATATGGCAGATAGTATGACTATCACTGTCTCCTACTTTGTTTTTTATGTCTGTCTTTTTCACTTTGCGACTATACGAGTATTTCCCCTGACCATTGACGTCATACTGGCGTCCCGTTTCATTTAAACCCTTTTTTTGCTCAAATCCTATTAAATTAAAAAATACCGGTCTTCTTTTACGGTAATTCAAAATAAAATAAAGAAATAATTTTTTGGTTGCATCCCATCATCATTACAGTTTTGTAAAATAAATAATGTGCATTATCTCGCAGGAATATGAGTAATTAGTTTCTTGATCAAATCATTAAAACGGAAATAAAGAACCTATATATTTTATGTCGCAGGGATATAACTAAATTAGTTGTTTCATCAAATCCTTAAGGGTTAGGTTAGAATTTTGGTGAAACTCTTAGGGATTTGATCACGGTAAATAAAAACTTTGTTGTGATTACCAAAAATAAGTTCCAGTAGCAATTTTTTTTGTCAATATAGGACCAGCAAATATATTTGTTACAGTTACCAAGGTAAATTTGCTGGTAAAAAATTGTTGTGGCAACATATACAGTTTTGTTATATATAACAAAAGAAATTTGTTATGCGAACAAATAAAATAAGTTACCATTAAGAAGTATAAATAAGTTATGCGAACAAATAAATTAAGTTACCATTAAGAAATATAAATTTGTTATGCGAACAAATAAAATACGTTACCATTAATAACTGTAAATTTATTTTAGAAACTAATTAATTTTGTTAGATATACAAATGCATTAATGAAGTAGTAAGGTTAAAATTAAATACATGCGTATTATATTAATTTTATTTATTTATAATTATAATCTATATACATGTAACAAATATTATATAAATAATAACATATGACACAATAGTAACTTAAATTATATAGATTTATCAGTAATTGATGCATACCTTCAAATTTCTCAGTATGACACTATAATTGACATTGTTTTAAAATATCTTTTACAAAATAATCCATTTTTATTGACGGACACAAGAAACAAGCACTTTTAAAATACAATTTTCGACAGGCTAAACTTAACTGGGCAAACAAATGCGACACGACGTAGTGTATAACACCCTTGATCACATAATTAACTAGTTAGTTAGTTATGTAATCAGGGATAACACGAACAGTGAATTATGCTGTATACCAGGGAATACCTTGCCTACACAAAAGTTTTAGTTATCTTTATAAAGTATATGGCGGAAAAAGAAATAATTTGTAATCTTTACAAAATATAATATATCACAGGAAAAAAAAATAAAATTTATCCCAGTAACAGATGAAATATTTTTAATAATTGCAAAATGATTTTGTAATCGGAACAAAGTAACAAAATGACTGCTTAGTACTACTAATAATAATTGCTACCATGACTAATATTTTGCAGCAAATAATACTTGTTATATACAACAAAAATTGTTTAGTTTTGGAAACTTAAAATACAAAGTTCTTCGTATACACGGCAAAAAGTTATTGTTGAAATAACAAGAAAAATACAGCTAACTATATTTTGTCTGGAATAACAATGTAATTTTTTACCGTGATCAAACAGCTAATTTAGTTATATCCCTGCGACATAAAATATGGCTTCTTTATTTCCATTTTAATAATTTTGATCGTAAGCTGTATATAGTCTCTGCAATAAATCACTCAGCTGCAGTGGTTTCCGAACTAGTCAAACACAACATTGATTTATAAGTGTACTTCTCTATAAAAAATTGAATTGATCCTTCATGATAACTATAATTACGTAATATTTTTGTGAAATATGAAATTTGAGAACACTAAAACATACTACAGTTGTGATTGTGAATAGACATTATGCATACCTGCTATAAATTATTAGTGTTTAAAGACATTTTTCAGTAGCTAAAATTTTATGATACAGAATATTTAATTATACAATACCAAGAAAGAAAAACATAAAAAAATATTGGTTTAGTGGCATTGAATTTTATAACTTTATTTAATTTTTTTTTTTTTATATATATTGTACGTTATTATACTAGTAATCTAGGAATCAATCTATAACTATAGCTAATTATATTTATAAAAGAAATATGTATTGCACCAAAGTCAAATATTTAGTAAAAAAAAATATTTTGACTTATATTTCTATTTATTAAAAAATAATTTGAAATACTTTGTCCAACTTACCGAAAGGTTGTTTCAAAATTCGAAGCATTATAAAATTATATTTAATTACACGTGGTTATTAATAAAACACTCACTTATATAAAGAAAATTTTATTTTAAAAAAATATAAAACTTTTTCTTATGTCCACATGTCAATATTTAAAATTTATTTAAAAATGTAAAATTTAAAAACTTATTTCTTTTTAAAACAAAAAAGCGTGTCATTCATTTACCTTTATCTTAGAAACTGAATGGCACCTCACACCGAATTTATAAATCCAATACTATCTAAGACAACGTTGGTTCTCGCTAATTTGTTAATTAAAACTGACTTGTCAAAAATCATTTACTAAGTTGTTAACGCTGGACATCCACTGCGATTGGACTCTTAATCTAATTGTTGATAGCCTTTAACCTGCAATACACATTTTATAATGTATTGTATGAGAGGAAAGATAGATTTAGAACATTTGTTCATGAAAAAATTGTATGTCAACAAATAAAATTGACATCAACACCAAAAATCTTAAATTAATTTCTTTATGTATAATTTAAAATTTAGCCCAAATTTTACCAAAAAAAAAGTTTTCAAAAAAATAGTTTCTGAATTTTAATTTTATTGTGTAAACAATCTTTCGAAAAGAAAAGAGTACCTACATCGTAGTTTAAAAAATTGCTAGAGGTAATAAGAAAAATGCTTTTATGATAATATGCAAAATGTTAATGAAAATTCCGAATATGTAGGTACAAGGATTTAACATAAGAATTTACTAAAATTTTTCAACGAGCATGTATTTTTCAATGTTTATTACATGTTTATAAACATCAAGAACAACGGAATTAAAACTTTAATGACGTCATCTGTGCGTAGTAATGCATGCAATGAGAGCGAAAGAGATGGATACAAAGCTCTCTCGTTTGCTCTTGTTGCTTGTATTACAGCCAATCCAGTCATATTTGACAGTCGGTGTAAGATGCGTAATGGTGCATAGACTGTGGTGGGGATGAAATATGGAACGGAGCTCATTCTGCCCAAACTTTGCTGTGGCTAAGATCGTGGAAATTACAAACCGAGGCATAAACTATGGAAGGATTTAAAAGTAAATTAATTGGGCGTGCCTTACATAAATAATATTTTTACATTTCAATCTTTTGTTACACCAGTATAGAAAATAGTGTAATGGTTATTTCGTATGTATACATGTAAAGAAATAAAATTAATTTTTAACAAAAACTTTTATATCAAACAGTATTTCTCGCGCGTGCTATCTTTCCTCCGCGAATACTTTCTCTCTTTGCGAGCGCACAAGCGAGGAGTGTCATGTAGGACTGGACGGGCTGTATTCATCACAGATTACGTTACGGTGGCGTTACAAAAGTTTTAATGCTGTTTTTCACTGTTTTATTAATATTTAACAAATTTTAAAAAATTGGGGTATCAAAGTAACATATTCCAATTGGTGTTTAAGGGCCAGTTTTACAATCTTTGGTTAAAATTTTAACTGTCAGTTAAATAAACAAAATTGAAACCATCAATTGTTTATTTAACTTATATTTAAAATTATAAACAATTCTTTTTCATAGGATAACGCTCAAAAGCTGACCGAGGTAACATAGGTATATTTGGCTGCTTACTAGTGAAACACGTGTCTACAGCTGTTTTTGAGCGATAACCCTAGGAAAAAAGAATTGTTTACAAATTTTGCGCTCAAGAAAAATTATTGTTTTCGTATAGTTAAAATTATAACCGGAGATTGTAAAACTGGCCGTAATTAAACTTAATTTAACTACGGGTTAAAAATTTATCCATAATAAATGAGTATCGAAGTTATTGCCATTCCAATTTTTAATTTACCGCTAAAATTTATGTACAGAAATCCAGTCACTGTAGTTGCGTTCTAAAACCATACTCCACTATTTTGTTTGTTTGTTCAGAATCATTCCAAAAGATATGAGATAGATACTTGAGTCGAATAAATAATTTATTTTGATATGCATTAAATAATTTTAATATATAAAAAATAATTCGTTAATATTGTTTCTTTACACATAAAAACGCTTATTGCGGACTTTCTATTGCAGATAAAATAAAATAAAAATATCATCACGGCATATTACCCATTTCTGGGTGTGCCAGTATCTACAACACATGTAGACATCGGGCATATATTGTCTCGGATATTTCTGTAGAACTTTTATGTTTAGTAATTTTTTTTAAGGCAGCGTAACAAAAAAAAAAAAAAAGAAAACAATCAGTTTATTGACAAAATATAAAACTGAAAATAAAATAGCTACTATTAATAAATTCAATTGATGAAGCTGTTGGCACTCGGTGAAACATGATTACAAAAAGAAATAAAATAATGAAAAAAATTTTCTTCAATTTAAATATTAATGTTTTAAAACATTTACATTTTTGGTACAGATATGTAGACGACATCTTGTGTTTTTTCACAGGTACTGATCGACAATTGCAAGTTACTAAATTTTCTTAATTTATTAGACAAAAATATACAATTCACTATTGATGTAGAAGTAAATAAAAGCATAAATTTCCTTGACATCACAATTGAACATAAGAATAATAAATTTAGTTTCAGTATTTATAGAAAACATACTTATACGGACACAATTATACCTTCAAACACGTATCATCCGTGGAATATAAAAATGGCAGCCTTCCATAATACAATTGATCGTCTTTTAAAATTTCCCATGAACAAGCAAAATTTTAATAACGAACTTTCAACAGTTTTAAATGTCGCGAAGAATAATGGTTACAGTGAGAAAACTATTACTAATTTAATAAAAAAAAGAAGTACAATAAGTTCAAGGTCTTTCTACCCATTATCCAATGAAGATAAGTCAAAATTTATTTATAGGAAATTAAACAATGTTAAGGGTATGAGTTCTAGTATAGCTGATGAATGGAGAAAATATAACATCCTACCAGGTTTTTACAACACACTCAAAAATATTTTAGTAAATAATAAATTAGTTAATAGGGATTCTTTGTTACCGATATCTGCGATAAAGCAGATTGTGGCACACCCAGAAATGGGTAATATGCCGTGATGATATATTTATTTATATTTATTATTAAACTCTGGAATATACAAAATTAATTGTAACGATTGCAATTTTGTGTACATAGGCTATGTAGGACGTAATTACGAGATTAGATTTAGGGAATATTGTAAAAATTATGCAACAAAAATTTCCAATTCGAGTGTAGCCAAACATCTGTTTGACTACAACCATAGTTATTTCATAAAAACCTTCCGATTCTTCATAAAGAAAAGAAAGGTTTACGGCTTACTTTTTTAGAAGCTTTCGAAATCAAAATGCCCCAAACGCAGGCACCAACATAATGAACCAACACCTAGATGTTATTAAGGAAATTCCTTAATCCCTTCCCACAATAATAGTTATATTGAACCTTGTGTGTATATATACTTTTAAGCTCTGTTTTGTAAATCACTTCATACCTTCTGATGATGGCGTAACTGCCGAAATTACCTAATAAAGGATTTTGTTAAATTGTGAAACAATACCTAGTGTTTTATTTATTTTTACCTCCCGCTACCCTAGGTAAGGAAGGTATAGGGATCATGCTGAAAATCGCATATAGAGATTTTAGTGAATAAGCACGCTTTGATTTCCCCAGAATCCGATTTTAACATTTTTACAATGATATCTGTAGGTATGTGTATGTGTGCTCGCGCATGTGTGTGTGTGTGTGTATGTGTGTGTGTGTGTGGATCGTGTGGACACGATTACTCAAATACTATCAATCAGAAAATTTTGAAGTTTTTGTATACCCATTCTATACTAATGTGGGAAGAGCTTATTAGTTTTTAGTGTATATTGGACAACCGGAAGTATCATTTATGTTTTTCTTGTAAAAAATTCATTGAATATAATGGTACAATCTTCAATTCCATGGTAATAGAATTTAGTAAGTAACTTGAAATAACTTTAAATATTAAATTATAAAATTATTTATTTTTGTACATCTTTTTGCCTATGCGTCAAACAAAAACATATTTTAATAACAATTTTGACATATTCAAATGTCACTGTCAGGAAGCAATTACATTAAAATCAATAATGAAACTTTGTTAAGAAGATTGTATTGAGTCTAATGAAATTAAGGTTAGGAATAATAATATATTTTCCATCATATATAAATATTAGATTGTGACGAAGTCACAATTTTACCACTGGAAAATCAAGCACGCCATCATTCCATGGAGCATCACTGTCCACATTGGGGCCGTATCATAGCATATACCCATTTTTCAAGAGGCAGCTGTGACACAGAAACAGAACACGTCAGTTTAAATTGTTCTTACAGAGCACATAACCTTACCTGCAGCACGTGGTAACGGCCAACGACATATTCTCCAGTTTTCATCATGTCACCATCATCCAAGGGTTTTCATGGCCGGCATTCTCTCTACACATCACGTGGCCATCCCAAAAGCAACCCTTCATATCAGTTCGACAATTGGAATACGAATTCCAGACATGTCAAGACGGCAGCGCCAAACCCAGGCGGAATAAACCTACAACATAAGATATTTGTTAATTTCTATTTTATTGTAATATTATTTTACATATTTTACCTGTTAGTTTGAAACAAGAAAAACTGGATTTTGACTTGCGTATAGAATTTACTAGAAAATAATTTAATAGCCAAGCCTCACGACCAATAGAAAGCCATGTCTTTTCTCCAACACGGCCAATCAAATACGAATAAGGCCCCTTCCATGTAAACCGCGCGCGTTCGAACCAGAATTGCTAAAATCCGGCTATAAAAGGCAAAGCACCAGCCCTAGAAGACAGATTCTGGCTAGCCGTTCTAGCCAGATGCAGAATCCTGAAGACTTCCTATAGCCGTTCTATAGGATCCAGCCACAGAGCGTCGCTGTTCGACGAGTCTAAGTTTCGCCAAGTAAATATTATTCCACGTTTGTCTTGAGAGTAAATAATATTTCACAATGCTACGTTTCAAAGAATAAATATTTCACGTACTAAGTTTCACAGGATTTCACGTACTAAGTTTCACGGAGTAAATATTTCGCGCACTAAGTTCTTAGAGTAAATATTATTTCAAGTTGTCTAGAGTATAAATAATATTCCGCGTACTATGTTCAGAAAGCAAATATTTCCAGTTTTACGTTATGCTAAAATTCTCTGTAGTTTAAATAATAATAGTCACAGTTTCTCATTTATTTATCAACTTGTACTTACTTAATCTCGAGCCCTTCTACCTTTGCAGGTGTAAGGCTGTTGGGTGGGGTGAAATTCAGTGTGTTGGATTCTTCTTCCAGCATTCCCTCCATGCTTTTCTGTTTTGGGCTAGGTTTCTGACTTGGTTCCATTGTATTCCTCTCTGTGCTGCCACTTCATTGACTTCTTCCTTCCAGGTTTTAATTGGGCGTCCTATTCTTCTCTTTCCTATAGGTTTCGCTTCGGTAATCTATTTTCTTCCATTCTTTGTATGTGTCCTAGCCATCTCAATTGTCCTTCCTGAATTATTTGTTCCACGGGCTTTGTTTTAAGCTTTGTCCTGAATGTCTCATTTCTTATTAGGTCTTTCCTTGTCTTGCCCTCTATCTTTCTTAGGAATCTCATTTCTGAACTTACTATTTTGCTTCTTATTTTTCCAGATGTTGTCCAGGTTTCGCTTGCATATGTTAACACTGGTAGAGCTACTTTCTTGGTCACTTCTACTTTTACTTCTTTTGGTAGTTCTTTCTTTCCTAAGAACGTATTCCTTATTGCATTAAATAACCTTCCTGTTTTTCCTGTTCTTTCTAATATTTCATCTTCTAGTTTCCCTGTTTTGCTTATTATCACTCCTAAGTATTTGTATGTCTCGTACTAGCCTGGTACTGTTTAGTTTAATCTCGTTTTTCGTCTTTGCCGTGTATGATCATCGTTTGTGTTTTTTCTCTGTTTATCGTCAGGTTTTTCTTTTTCATTTCTTCGTTATATATATTTAAATTATGTTGGAGATCCGTTTCGGTTTCTGCGGCTATGGACATATCGTCTGCGTAGCAGAGTTTGCTGACGTTTACTTTCTTCATCTTCCAGTATCCTACGCAATACAGTTTTATTTTCTTTTTACAGATCTTTATCGCATCGTCCATTACTAATGAGAAGAGCAGTGGACTCAGTACGCATCCTTGTCTGAGTCCTTGTTTCACTTCAAACATTTCTGTTGCTTGGTTTTTTATCCTGACATAGCTTTTTGTGTTCTTGTATAAACTATTTATTTGTAGCACTGTTTCTTTATGTACACCTTTTTTTTCTAGGCTTCTTGTACACCCCTGTTTGCTCGGAAACCGCATTGAGAGTCTTCAATTGTGTGCTCTACTATTTCTCGTATCCTTGTTTCAAGAATTCTTGCAAACAGTTTTCCTACCACGCTCAACAGCGTTATTCCCCGATAGTTTTTGCAATCCTTGGTGTCTCCCCTTTTAAATATCGGTATTATGATTCCAATTTGCCAGTCCTCTGGGGCTTCTTTTGTTTCCAGCACCTCTCCCATGATATCTCTTAGTCTCTCGTGGCTTACGGCTCCTGAGTATTTTATCATTTCTGGTGTTATGTTGTCATGTCCTGCTGCTTTTCCGATCTTCATTTTTCTTATAGCTTGTTCTAGTTCATTTTCTGTAACTATGTTGGTTTGATTATTTTCTTCATTATGTTGTGGTTCTCTTATACTTTTTTTCTGCGCTTCGTCCATATCTTCATTTAGTAGTTCTTCAAAGTACTGCTTCCATCTGTGTCTTTTTCATTATACGAGTATATAACCTTGTTTTCTTTATTCTTAATATTTGATGGAGTAGCTTGTTTTTTATTTCTTATTTGCTTCAAGGCCCTGTAAAAGAGTTTTTGATTTTCCGTGAACTTTTCTTTTAGTTTGTTTCCAATTTGCGTCCATGTTTCTTTTTTAGCTTCACTTATCCTGTTTTTAGTGATTTTTCTTGCTTCTTTGTACTCCTCGTAGTCTTCGCTGTTTTTGGTGTTCAGGTATTTCCTCCATTTCTCTTTCTTATTCCTCACTTCTTTTTTTATCTCTTCTGTCCACCACGGTGTTTTCTTGTTATTTGCATTCCCTATTTTTACTATGCCGCATGCTTCTTTTGCAACTTTGAGAACGGAGTTCTTGTAATGTTCCCATTTGTTGGTGACGGTTTTCTAGGTATTTTCTTTTAAACTGTCTTGCAGTAATTTTTGGAATTTTTCAGCTGTCTTCATTTTTTAGTAGATGGCTTTTTATTTTTTCTTTTATCACCACTTTTCCTTGTTTTTCCTTATATTGTTTCTTCCCTGTCATTTTCATTTTTACAAGGTAGTGGTATCTCTGGTCCTCTGTTAACTTTTACGTCAGTCACTAATCTTTCTAAATTTTTACTTACTATGAAGTAATCTATTATTGACTTTTGGTTTTTCGTTGGTTCCTCCCAGGTGTATTTGTGAATGTCCTTGTGTTTAAATTTAGAGTTCATTAACACTAGGTCATTTACCATATTTATTTCAATTTTTTTCCCGCCATTTGGGTTTATTGTCTTTTCTAGTTCTCGTCCTAGATGTCTTCCTATTCCTTTATTTTCTTTCCCTACTCTTCCACTTAGGTCCACCATTAATATTATTTCATTGTCTGTATCATCTAATTGCTTCTGTAGTTCTTCGAAAAACTCTTCTTTTATCTCTTTCCTTTCATTATCGTTGGGTCCGTAGGCGACCAGTACTGTATAGTATTCTCCTGTGTTATATATCCACTGTAAGTATTCTTTCAATGATTTGTTTTTGTTTAGTCACTCTTGCCATAATTTCTTTTGACATTATTAACCCTACTCCTACTGCCGCTCTTTGCGTTGGTTCTACGCCCGACCAAAGTGCCCAATACTCTTGTGTCATACTTTTACCTTTCTTTTTTGTTTCTGTAATTCCAATGATATCTAGTTTTGCTTTCTTTATTTCTTCAATTAGTTCTTGTTCTTTTCCTGTATTCCCTTTTACATTCCAGGTTCCCCATGTTAGTTGCTGTAGCTGATTTTCATCCTTTTTTCTTTCTATTTTATTGTTGTCTTTATACCTTTTTCCGTTATCCTTTATCATTGCCGTGTTCGTCTCTTGAAGGTCTGTTTTCTTGCCTTTTATTAGTTTTTTGGGTTTTGGTCCTTTTCGACGACCCCCTTTTCATTTTAGTCCTATACATAGTCTATTCCATTTATCGATATTTTCTTGTATCCTATTTTTATCGTTTTTTTTTTCATTTCCTCTTTGATTTCTAGCTATTTTACGTAGTTCTGCCTGTATTCTTCTTTCGTCTAGTGTGAGATCATTTTCGAGAAATATTTTTATCCCTTTCAGAGAGCTTTTATTTTTCATAATATGTTGCTTCGCTTCCCACTTCATTTCCACTTTTAATATTTTCTTTCCTTTGTCTCTGCTGATATCTGTAGCTTTTTGTAGCTTGATGTCAAGTTGTAGCTTTTCTCGTAGTATTTCTTCTAGTGGTTTTTCATCTGTTCTTTTATCTCGTATATCTTGCATTATTATATTGTTTTTCCTGTTGGTTTTATCTTTTTGCTCAGCCCGATGTTCTAATTTTTCAATTCGTTCTAACAGTTTCTTCTTCTCTTTTCCCCATTCTTCTTGTTTCTTTTTCAATTCCATCTTTATCTGTAGGATTTCTTTATTAGTTTTTTTCACCTCTTTTAAAATATCTTTCATCATATCCCGCAATTCTTTTTGATCTTCCATTTCTATTTTTTCTACTCCTACTTCTTCTTTGTCTTCGTATTCTTGTATCATCAATTTATTATAAATTTTTTCTGTTTGCTCAGGACTCCTTATAACTTTTTTGCTTTTCTTGAATGCGTTTTTGTCGTCTTCGAAACTACTGTCCGATTCTCTTTCTCTTCTTTTGTTTAAACTCATCTGTTTGTTGTTATATTATATGTACTCCGAAATGATTGTGAAAACAAAATTTATTCTGAATACCTCTCTGTGCTCCGCACACTACGTTGGAACTTGCATTGTGCGTGCCGCCCCGCGCTGCTTCTGCTCACTACTCTGCAGCACTGTATTCTTTTTGATTTTGCACTAAATTAACACACTCTCACTATGATTTTTATATCAGTGTTTAGCAAATCAGATTCTTTGCACTGTTCACTATATGTCCGTATAAACCACTACGTGACAAAGACCGTAAACGATTAAATTTGTCGCCGTTTGCGATGTACGTCTATACTCTACGCGTGTCCGTACTCCATTGTAAATAGTGTGTAAATAAACATAGTTTAATGTACTGCATTTTTCACTGCTCAATAGTAATTTAAAAACCCTGGCTTACACTACTAGCTATCCGCAAAATCTTCCTCATCCTTCTCTCAGAGTTACACCGAGATAGAAGATGGCGCCCGAGCAAGACACAACCCTGACAGCAACAATGAGGAGTGAGGATGACGTCACAATTTGGCGCCCGAACAATGTCGTCACAAGATGTACAGGTTAATCCGATATAAATTTGATATATTCGCAGCACTAAAAATCAAACAGCTGTGAATAAGCACGTGTTATCAAAGTGTCAAATATTAGTTTACAACTACACATTAACGAAATGGATCATGTAAAGCAATATGCAAAGGAACTTAATATAGTTTGCAGGATTAGTAAATATGTAGGTATGTATTTAAATTAATAAAAATTAAAAAGCTGGAGGTATTGTGTTGACATCAGATTTTTTTTAAAATAGCTACATTAATGAATTAGTTGTATACTAGTGATTTTACACTTATCAAAAGTGATATGACAAGACCTCCTGATTTTATGAATAAATTTTTATTTTGCACATTTTTTTTGCTTGGCAACACATGAAAAATGTTTTACCGAATGTCAGTTTGCTTGCCAAAGACAACGCAAAATTAAACAATTTAATATTAGAAATTAGGCAAGTTTTTTAATTACCGATGAGTAGTGCGCATGAATCGTAAATTCATCACACCGTTTCTTTATTCACTGCTGAATTGCAGATGAAATTCATCATACCGTTTCTAATTACCGCGCACTACCTATCGTAAATTCATCGCATGTATCGGCTTTGACTACCGATGGATTTTACGGTTTCCGATGGATCGGTAGTGGGAGATCTAACGAAATGTTTTTAGGTTATATTTTTGACACTTGCGTTTGTTTCATGGTTGCAGGTCTAAGATTATGGAAAGAAAAAATGCATGATATAAATAAAATAACATAACTCGTTCACAACGGCAAGTAGATGGTTATAGATGTAGATAATTTTAATTATAATCATGAATTCCATATCACTGCTGCTATTGCTGTCATCAGATTCTTCATTGTTCAATGAAGAATTTGATGATTGCAATACAGCGACGGTCTTTTTAGCCACACTTTTAACTATAAAACTTTCCATATCTGTTAACTGGTGTGGTGGTTAACTGTCAGTTGATATTTAAGGTTAGGAGATTCATCACACTTTTCAGCAACCAATTTCTTTATTCGGTCGCAGCGGCTATCTATCGAATCCATCAGCTATTCATCGTGACGTCATTTTCAATTGCTGATGGAATTCAGCGCATTAATTGTTGATGAATAAAGAAACTCGCCCTATATTTTTAAACTTGAAATATTAATTATCTGTCACACTGACAGTTATAAATAATAGCAACTGTTTATTTATTGGGAGCGGAGTTTTATCGGGGTAACGGAATTTTATCAGTATAATACTGTAACAATTGGTTCAATTTTGAAATATTTTGCATCATTATTGGTTAAATACTAGTGGCTGGAATTTATCATTTAATATTTACTAGATAGAATAAATCATTAAAGTTTCCTTAAAAATGTATTTTTGTTTAATGTTGGGATAATAATTGCGATATTCAAAAAAAAGATAGCAAAGACCGTCAAAATTATACAAGATTTACCCTAATTAGCACAGTTGTCAATACGTACACCCCAGAATTCTAGACAGAAGGCTAAGAATATATAATATAATCCAACTAGCAAATAGGACTTATTTAGCGTACGGCATACGGCTATAGAATTGACGCTTGCAGCGATGGGATCACTGTGATCAGTACTACCCTTGAAACGACTAAGTTGGTCGAGGTGGTATACGGAAGGAAGGTATACATACATACGAATGAAATTGTTGCGTCGCTATCATTGCGTTTGTGTTATTGTCACGAATGCGATGAACAAACGAGTGGCTATAGTGACAATTAAGTAAAAGCATATGGAGACTGTGCGTGCAGGTAGGTATGTTCAGAGGGCCGGCAGACAAGATAAGGAACTATTCGGAGAACATCAGAGAGACAAGGCAGTCATCATCCAAAGCTAGCTCTCCAGACGGACAATATAACATCTCATTCTCGTTATCGTTTGGCGTAATTTGGACTATACGCAAAGCGTGCACTTTTAGACTTGATTGGTGTAGAGAAAGACGACTATGGAATAATGTGTGGCACGATACTCTATTTTCTGATCAATCGAGATACTGTCAGAGCGACGGGAAATGCACGAAGCAGGCCAGATTTGAGCAGGCACCTCGCATATAAAATGCTGCCTAACACCTCGTGGGATCCGGAGAATCTATCAGCAAAAGTATGCACCTAGTGCATGGACCATTCGCGCTCCTAGGGACCGATCTCCTAGAGGTTCATAGGTTCCAGACTCATTATGAGAGCTTAGCTTACAATCACAAGTAGGTCCCAGATCAATTGCGGATCTCAACCTCTCATTTGGTGTACGGTAAGCTACATACCCATGGCCTAGACATGTTGTGCTACCAGAGCTCGACATCCTAGAGGTTCATACGGATCCCGAGAGCTTAGTTCACGATCACTCGTAGGTCCCAAACCTCCCATTGAGTTCATCCTCTCACTTGGTGTTTCTCACACCTCAAGAGCACACGGCTATATGGATCCAGAGTTGTCCCACACAACCCTTTGGATATGAACGATATAAGTGTTAACACTCATCTTCAATTACTGCAAACTGCTCATATTTTCTTATTGACACATTCACACACATCCGTTTGAGAGTGTTAGCACGCATCCAAGGGTCGGAGGATTATATTTAAGAATGTTAAGTGTTTATGCCTGCGGTTCTAAACAAGTGGCGCGCAACCGAAAAGTGAATATTACACAAATAAGAAATTTGGAAAAGTTATGGACAGCAACAGAAAGAGAGGGAAATAAAATACCGCAGAGTATCATTCAAAATCTAATTTCATCTGTGCCTCGACGTGTAGAAAGTAATTAATAAAGGCACGCGGACACGCGGAGGACACAATTCATATTATCTCTCTGTTGTTACGTGATGCTGATTGCTGTGAAATATTAATCATTTGTACATCTAATAATAAGTTATCCACTGAAATATATACTAACTGGAAGTCGCATACTCTATCACTGAAGCCCCATTGAACAATAATGGCTGGTCCTGTTCGCGCACGTTCGTGTCGAACCGAACCTAGCCGAGTAATTCGTATCATAGCTGATCGCTTTATTTTCATGTTATGCTTCATTTATTTAAACCTGCGCCACACTAAATAATTTCCGTCTACTCACGAACTGTTCCGATGTTTGCCGACTACTCCAACAGCCAGCTTTCAATATGCCTTCACAGTCACGGTACGTACGCGCATTCCAGTTAGTATATATTTCAGTGTAAGTTATCTTTTAACTAAGTTTCATGCATTTGTTTGGACTAATGTTTGGTAATGCCATTTCTGCGGCCATTATAGGTAATAAGAACAAGTTTAATGAGGAATTTAAGAAAATTTCACAGTAAAAGAAAATTTGTCCAATAGATGAATTTTGTTTATTACCTATTTATTTCTAATTAATAGGGCGAAATATTTTCTAAAAGTAAAGTTTGCAAATTTTTATAAACAACTTGGATGTTAACTATAAAAGTAACGTAAAATTTTATGTCAGAACTTAAAACATACGAAATGAAGATTCATTTAGTTTTATCATAAATAAAATATATAAGAAAACACTTGCCATGTTTCACAAGATTACAGCGTCTGAATCAACCTTTCGGCCATCAACAGAGGCCGGCCATGCTCAGCTAGTAAACATAGACGCGTTTCGCTCTTGTTAGAGCTCATCAGTATGGTATAACTGCTGTCTCTTTGCAGAGACAATTCCCAACTTAAGTCAACTATCTTTTATGAGATGCTTTATATCTCTCGCCATGCTTAGTTGGGAATTGTCTCTGCAAAGAGACAGCAGTTATACCATAGTGATGAGCTCTAACAAGAGCGAAACGCGTCTATGGTTACTAGCTGAGCATGGCCGGCGTCTGTCGATAGCCGAAAGGTTGATTCAGATGCTGTAATCTTGTGAAACATGGCAAGTGTTTTCTTAAATATTTTATTTAACATTGTTTCACCTAGAGTTCGCCATTTTACTATTAATATTTATCATAAAACAATTACTGACAGGTATCCTGGTTTTATGAAAAAATAAATAATATGCTATTGATTCTTATTGTAAATTTCTAAGTTTATATTATTTAATTAAATAAAAATATTATGACAGTATATTACCCCTTGCTGGGTGAGCTAATCTGGTTTGTACGCAGATATTGGTAATGATGATAGACACATTACACATTCGTACCATGTGGGCATTTATAAGGCGTCACCTTACGGGCTCTCATTGTTGGCGTGGAGAGTGCACCACAGAGGTCAGTTTTGTGCCAATTAAAATTCTTAAAAATATTACTTATATTATTTATACATTTTAAAGTAAGGATATTGTTCTTCATGTGTATATGTTATAGTAAATGTAGATAGTGGGATGATGTGCACATCATGTCGGTATATACAAAAACTTGCCCAAAACTATATTGTTAGAATCACTGGCCATCACGAAATTTTTAATAAAAATAATTACGAATTAAATCTTTGCTATTCGACATGCTGGCCAAAAAATAACCGTTTTTTTACACTCTGTATAATTAGTAATATTCATATGACTAAAAATATTTTATTTGGATAGTATGTATTTTACGACGATATCAATGTATAAACAAAGTTACTAAATTTTAAATGTAACTGTATAGGTCTTTAATAAAAACTATGTAAATAAACTGCTCTAGTTTTTGTCGAGTGTTCTACATTTCTTAAATACGTCAGCCAGAAATTATAAGATATCATTTTTAAATTGTTTCAAGGCTACTTATATCATCCACCAATATCGGCTTGACGAAAAAGAATAATTAAATTGAGCAGAAAATGTTATGGTAGTTAGTTTAAAAGCTTAATTTATTTAGAATATGAGCATTCACTTATTTCAATTATTATTTGACATAATATTTCATTAACTCATCTTTGTAGTAAACATAAAAACTCTTTTATATTCAAATTTTCTATACAAATTAGTGGCAACAATAAAATGTATAACAAATGTATAAATGAATAGACATATGCATACATACAAATAAAAAAAGTAGTTTAGGAGTAAGTATTATAATATAATAATTCTATGTATTTAAGACAAAAGCTCTAAATTTAAAGCATTGTTATAATAATTGAAGATGTCAACTAGATTCCTTTGGGTCGGGTCCGCGAGCAAATCTACGTTGGCCGTCTCTGGGGTGCTAAAATGTTTGTGTAGATAATTTTAACGGACTGGTTGACAGAGAGGACAAATGCTGCAAAGCTCTTCGTCTGTGAATTTGTGGCAGAAGCCATCTTTACGCAAAGAAATTTTTTTTAATAAAAATATACATATATTGCGAGCGTAAAGTTAAAAAAACTAGTAAAATGTTGTTCGTAGGGTAATCGCTCAATAGCAGCTGTAGACACGTGTTTCGCTCTTATTAGAGCTCATCAGTACAGCATAGCTAGTTAATAGATGGACATTAACTAGAGATAATAAAAATAGACAAATTGTAACAGCACCAGTAAGCAGCCAAACACACATTTGTTGCTTCGGTCAGCATTTCCACGGTTTGTGGATAAATACAACGTCGCAGCGGCGGAATTTATAACCAACCACCAGACCCGTTACTTGGACCCCAAGGTAATTAAACAAAAATATACATATATTGCGAGCGTAAAGTTAAAAAAACTAGTAAAATGTTGTTCGTAGGGTAATCGCTCAATAGCAGCTGTAGACACGTGTTTCGCTCTTATTAGAGCTCATCAGTACAGCATAGCTAGTTAATAGATGGACATTAACTAGAGATAATAAAAATAGACAAATTGTAACAGCACCAGTAAGCAGCCAAACACACATTTGTTGCTTCGGTCAGCATTTCCACGGTTTGTGGATAAATACAACGTCGCAGCGGCGGAATTTATAACCACCCACCAGACCCGTTACTTGGACCCCAAGGTAATTAAACAAAAATATACATATATTGCGAGCGTAAAGTTAAAAAAACTAGTAAAATGTTGTTCGTAGGGTAATCGCTCAATAGCAGCTGTAGACACGTGTTTCGCTCTTATTAGAGCTCATCAGTACAGCATAGCTAGTTAATAGATGGACATTAACTAGAGATAATAAAAATAGACAAATTGTAACAGCACCAGTAAGCAGCCAAACACACATTTGTTGCTTCGGTCAGCATTTCCACGGTTTGTGGATAAATACAACGTCGCAGCGGCGGAATTTATAACCACCCACCAGACCCGTTACTTGGACCCCAAGGTAATTAAACAAAAATATACATATATTGCGAGCGTAAAGTTAAAAAAACTAGTAAAATGTTGTTCGTAGGGTAATCGCTCAATAGCAGCTGTAGACATGTGTTTCGCTCTTATTAGAGCTCATCAGTACAGCATAGCTAGTTAATAGATGGACATTAACTAGAGATAATAAAAATAGACAAATTGTAACAGCACCAGTAAGCAGCCAAACACACATTTGTTGCTTCGGTCACCATTTCCACGGTTTGTGGATAAATACAACGTCGCAGCGGCGGAATTTATAACCACCCACCAGACCCGTTACTTGGACCCCAAGGTAATTAAACAAAAATATACATATATTGCGAGCGTAAAGTTAAAAAAACTAGTAAAATGTTGTTCGTAGGGTAATCGCTCAATAGCAGCTGTAGACACGTGTTTCGCTCTTATTAGAGCTCATCAGTACAGCATAGCTAGTTAATAGATGGACATTAACTAGAGATAATAAAAATAGACAAATTGTAACAGCACCAGTAAGCAGCCAAACACACATTTGTTGCTTCGGTCAGCATTTCCACGGTTTGTGGATAAATACAACGTCGCAGCGGCGGAATTTATAACCACCCACCAGACCCGTTACTTGGACCCCAAGGTAATTAAACAAAAATATACATATATTGCGAGCGTAAAGTTAAAAAAACTAGTAAAATGTTGTTCGTAGGGTAATCGCTCAATAGCAGCTGTAGACACGTGTTTCGCTCTTATTAGAGCTCATCAGTACAGCATAGCTAGTTAATAGATGGACATTAACTAGAGATAATAAAAATAGACAAATTGTAACAGCACCAGTAAGCAGCCAAACACACATTTGTTGCTTCGGTCACCATTTCCACGGTTTGTGGATAAATACAACGTCGCAGCGGCGGAATTTATAACCACCCACCAGACCCGTTACTTGGACCCCAAGGTAATTAAACAAAAATATACATATATTGCGAGCGTAAAGTTAAAAAAACTAGTAAAATGTTGTTCGTAGGGTAATCGCTCAATAGTAGCTGTAGACACGTGTTTCGCTCTTATTAGAGCTCATCAGTACAGCATAGCTAGTTAATAGATGGACATTAACTAGAGATAATAAAAATAGACAAATTGTAACAGCACCAGTAAGCAGCCAAACACACATTTGTTGCTTCGGTCAGCATTTCCACGGTTTGTGGATAAATACAACGTCGCAGCGGCGGAATTTATAACCACCCACCAGACCCGTTACTTGGACCCCAAGGTAATTAAACAAAAATATACATATATTACGAGCGTAAAGTTAAAAAAACTAGTAAAATGTTGTTCGTAGGGTAATCGCTCAATAGCAGCTGTAGACACGTGTTTCGCTCTTATTAGAGCTCATCAGTACAGCATAGCTAGTTAATAGATGGACATTAACTAGAGATAATAAAAATAGACAAATTGTAACAGCACCAGTAAGCAGCCAAACACACATTTGTTGCTTCGGTCAGCATTTCCACGGTTTGTGGATAAATACAACGTCGCAACGGCGGAATTTATAACCACCCACCAGACCCGTTACTTGGACCCCAAGGTAATTAAACAAAAATATACATATATTGCGAGCGTAAAGTTAAAAAAACTAGTAAAATGTTGTTCGTAGGGTAATCGCTCAATAGCAGCTGTAGACACGTGTTTCGCTCTTATTAGAGCTCATCAGTACAGCATAGCTAGTTAATAGATGGACATTAACTAGAGATAATAAAAATAGACAAATTGTAACAGCACCAGTAAGCAGCCAAACACACATTTGTTGCTTCGGTCAGCATTTCCACGGTTTGTGGATAAATACAACGTCGCAGCGGCGGAATTTATAACCACCCACCAGACTCGTTACTTGGACCCCAAGGTAATTAAACAAAAATATACATATATTGCGAGCGTAAAGATAAAAAAACTAGTAAAATGTTGATCGTAGGGTAATCGCTCAATAGCAGCTGTAGACACGTGTTTCGCTCTTATTAGAGCTCATCAGTACAGCATAGCTAGTTAATAGATGGACATTAACGCTGCGACGTTGTATTTATCCACAAACCGTGGAAATGCTGACCGAAGCAACAAATGTGTGTTTGGCTGCTTACTGGTGCTGTTACAATTTGTCTATTTTTATTATCTCTAGTTAATGTCCATCTATTAACTAGCTATGCTGTACTGATGAGCTCTAATAAGAGCGAAACACGTGTCTACAGCTGCTATTGAGCGATTACCCTACGAACAACATTTTACTAATTTTTTTTAATATTTGCTATTCTTAGTTGACTAAATAGCCTGAGGAATTTAAAAGGAATCTATTGAGTGAGGTAATTAATACTTGTGATATAGTTCTGGTATTGAGGGTTATAAGAGGTGTTCATAATTTTTCTATTGTCTGCCTTATATATTACTTCGTTATAAGCTTGCACTACTCGTATATTGTCTATTATGCTCTTTTAATATTACGCAGCTCTCTGCTTCCCAAATCCAGGAAAAGTTAGCTTTGAAAAGTACTGTTTCAAGTCTTTTTGCCCAGTTGTATTTAAATTGGTTTTCAGGTGTGATGTAGTGCGACGGTTTGCTATTTAGAGTTACTAATTCATAATAGATTTTTGGGTATCTGTTTTCTGGCATAAGTAAAATATTGTACCAAAAGCGAAGTGTTCTCTCTACATTTGTAATTTCTAAATTCTCATCTTTCGCCTTACTACATAATTTGGTACATATTTTTACCAGTAAAATCGTTTATTAGTAAAAATCGTGCATTAATAGGGCTCATTTATGATTTTCTATACATTAGCATAACTTATTAATAAACGATCAACAGATAAATATATTTAATATGTACCGTTTGTCTACTTGAAATCAGTTATATAGGGAATACAATGTTAATTATTTTATATTGCTGTAGTTAGTTCCCTAATAATTTTAAATAAAAATGTTTCAAATGGAAGTTGTAGATAATAAAATGTTTTACCTATATTTTATTTTGCACGTATTGGTAGCTGTAAAATCGAATTTGAAATTTTATAAATCATGCTCAATTGTAGTGTTATCCGTGGAATTAACACAAAATTACAAATAAATGCATAAAATTTGAACTGTAAGAAAAAGTGTAAGATACTAATTTATTTTAATTATGTTAACACGAGATTTCTTAATAATTATATTACTATTATCGTATTTTGGTTTATAAATAGAACATTTTTATCTAGTAAAAGCTGCAAATAATTCAATGGCATTATTCTGACAGTTCAAACAAATGAGCAAGATTTATAAAATTTCAAATTCGATTTCACAGCTTATAAAACTTGCTAAATAAAATCTGGTAAAAAATAGGTATCTAACTACAGCAAAATAAGAAAATAACATTGTATTCCCTATATAACAGATTTCAAGTAGAGCTCATCAGTACAGTATAGCTAGTTAACCTATTAGTGACCACTATTTTTTAGTTGTTGTTTTATTAATTTTGTTATTATTTTATTTATTTATATATAAAGGTTCCATAAAAAATAAGGAAAAAATTTAAAATTGTTTTATTTAAATAATAGCTGGGTCGAAAATGATCCACTGGTTCGAAGTAATTATGTCAAGAGAAAGTAAGCAAAAAACTATAAATAATAATGTTGTATTTAACAGTCACAAAATAAATGGTACATCAATATACACATAATTATTATTTATTACGGAAATATGCAAAACATTTATGATGACGCGGTACATTACAATTGTCACAAGCTTTAACCGTTTTATTTTTCAAAAAAAGCACATGGTCTGCGTGGTTGATCACCTAATATAAAATGATGTGCGTTATCCCTCATGTAGTAAAGGTATGGATGTGTAACACATTCAAACCTGTTTTCATACGGTAGGTTCCCGAAAAATCCATGTATAAAAAGTCGTGTAAAAATATACATAGTCATAAGATTTTTATTTTATAAATACGAAGATTTGATAAAATATGGAACAAAATTGGCGATTTTCTAAATCATATTATTTCTAAATCGTGTAAAAATATATTGTTACTTGTCAGTAATTGGTTATAAGGGCAAGTGCTCAGTGGGTCGTTACCGACCCACCAGTTTCTAACCCAAGGATATTGTAATAAAATCAATTGTTTTATAATTTATGATAATTGTTAAAAAAGTTTCATATTTCAATGTACTGTCAAGTAGAGTAATAAAAATAACATACATATTGCACAATTAGAACCCCATGGAGGTAGGAATAATTAAGGAGGGAGCAAGTAGCTACAAAAGTGAAGCCATTTCCCCCACTCCAGGCCGGGCCTATCTGTCAACCTTCTTTGACCTTAAAGCCATATTGTTTAGCTTGTTTACGTTTGTATTGTATTGTTTTAGAGTGCATTTCAATACGTTTTATTAATTAAATAAAAATATTTGATTAAAACACGTGCTCTTTGAATCCTACAAAATTTAATTAAGTAAATTCAATAAGTAATGTACAACACATATCTTTCAGTATTTAAAGTTTTATAAAATTTTAATTGATCGAATAAAGCAATTTTGTTTAAAAATTGCTGCGCTTATCCCCTCTCTAGGACGGTCCAACAGCTGTGTTCGTCCGTCCCCACTAGGCTTCATTCCCCTGGCCATCAATATAACCTCATGCTCTCTCCTTTGTATTCCTACCTCCATGTAGAACCCAATATAATACGTATAAGCACATAGTTTTAATATGTTATTGTAATATACAATATATTTTACCGCAGAGCTCACAGTCTGAACAAAAAACGAGTTTCTTTTTAATTTGAATATATTAGATTAATTACACATGCTATAACAACTTCCAAATATCATAAACAAGTTCTTATATAATAAAGTATGCGATGGGTCGAAAACGAGCCACTGGGTCTTAATAGGTGGACATGAACTAGAGGTAGTAATTAGAAAACCGACAAATTGTAACAGCACTGCTGGGCCACAACTGGGATCTCAGAAACTATAAGAGATACGACTACAGTTAAATGGAACATAAGGTGAGCATTTGGTGGACAATCTTAGATGTGCTTTTGTTTTGCAAAAAAATTCTAATAGATTACTTGATACCATTATCTAGGAAAACTGAATTTAGTCGATAATATTTAGTAATCGAGAAAAATGTCTCAACTAAAAAGTTATATATTTTTATTGTCTAATTTTTTATCGGTAAATTTTCGACATATAACACAAATTTATATTTTTTAAATGGAAATCATATACGATTTATACATTAAAAAGTATCTATTTTTTTCTCTTTCGAATGCTTTACATAAAGGTTATTGTATTTTAAAAATTGTTTTACCCTTCGAACCTTACATTTTCCTATATTTCTCTTCAAATTTCTTATTTATTTTTAAGAATCTGTAATATTTATATATTAGTTATATTATAGATATATTATTTTATTCAATTTTGACGTTTTAAGCTGTCGTTATTAACTCCATAGCAACAACTATAAGTAACAATTTATTCACAAGTGAATTAAACATTTTTAAATCACTCTCACTATTTTTTTTAACTTACTCTGCAACAAATAATGCATTTAAAATAACATCAGGTACGAAATAACACTCACCATAATATTTATCAGACATTATCTGCCATATTCATTATTTTTCACGTCACAAATGACAGATAATAAAGCATTTTAAATAGATGAGTTGACGTCTATCAGTTTACCACGTGAGCTAAGAATGTTTATTCACTCGAAGAAATTAACTCATTCGTCCTTACGGGCTCGTGACTCGTGAGCTAAACTTTCTTCTCATGAATAAACATTACCTTAGCTCACTTGGTGTGTAAATATCTATTAATGCGACTAAAAAAAATTTAATTTATAAAATTAATTCGTTTCAAAATATTTTTTTTTATATCAGGCACATAGTGGGAATATGCTAACTTATAAATAAAGAATTAATATTAAATTATGAAGAGGTATGGAATAAGTTACTTAATAAATTAAAATACTGTTTTGAAAAACTAATGAAAGTTTTGATAAGAATATAAGAAATTGCATGAAAAATAATGAAAAATCTAAGGTTCGAAGGTAAAACAAATTTAAAATACAATAATTATAGTTTTTTGCCAATCAAAAGAGAAAAATCTGTTGTGGCCAGCACAAGACCTCTCGCCTTTTCCATATTAGGCTATATAAGTATTGTATTGCACTTCGCTTTCGAACCGTCGTTTTATAACAAAATATTACAGAATTTTACCCAAATATTGTTTTTTATTGTATTTAACATGTCTTCTGCACACATATAATTCTAATTATATCTATTTTTCATTGTAGGAGGAAGTTTCTAAATGTCAGGGATTCTTCCAATTCATTTACCAGATTGGCGGTATTTCTGATGGATATATGCATTTTACCACAATTTTACCTATTCTATAACTCAGTGGTTAATTTTTAGCAACTGGTTAAATATTTTAACCAATCAAGTGTGTTGATATATAACAAAAAATTGAATTTTTAATTGTCAAATCAATAGGTATTAGATAAAATTTTTAGCCAGTTGTTAAAAATTAACCACTGAGTTACAGAATAGGCCCATAAGAAAGATTAAATATACTTCCCAGAAAAAGCTATCAGCATGTCACTAAAACTGTTGATTTTTGACACTGACATGTGTCATTTACAAACTATGTTATAAACATTGGAATTTGTCAACTGGTTTCCTTAGTGCCTTAGCCTCTGCGATTAGTTTACTCTATAAATTATAGTCTTTATCTCAAAATTTATACAAGATATAATAAAATTTTTAAGTGTATTAAATGGAGAATTTTATGTTCTTCAATATTTAATAAACAAAACTCCCAAAAATTATATTTAGAACCTTTTCAGCTCTTCACAGGAATATCAGATTGAGGAAACTGCAGTTAAATATTTTTTAAGTCTTATAGTTTTTGAGGAATCGTCCCTCCAACATCCATCCATACACACACACACACACACAGAGATCATTTTAAAAATGTTATAATCGGATTCTAGGGACCTTAAATCGTGCTTATTTAATAAAATCTGCATATGCAAATTTTAGCATGAATCCAATACCTCTCTTAGTGAGAGGTTAAAAAAATAAGTATTTTTAAAGCATAAATCAAATATGGATAGACAATAAAAATGTCTATTATTTATATGAAACATTTTTCACGATGACTGAAAAAATCTGTTGTAGCCAACACCGTCACTTCTACGTATTTTATGTAAATTCCATACAGAAATTAATTATACTTGACACTGATATCAGTGACAACAAACAGTCAATTAGTAATATTGAATTATTGAAATTGTGTCCATAGTGACGCAATAAAGATTGCAAGATTTGTGATTAATTTCTTTATAAAATTATATCTTGAAATACATTGATTACGAATAACATAAAGCAATTAAATCGTATAGACATTAAAATAATCTTTAATATTTATAACATAAAATGTCAAAAATAAAATTTATCTACGTTTTTTAAAGAAAAACACGTTCAGAGCTTCAAATTAAGGTACTTGTGGTTGACCAATTGTAACCAAAATCTAATCAAGGCTTCATTTGGGTATAAGAATGAGGAATACGGAAAAATTTTAATTTTTTGAATTGTAGTATTGGAGCTACCCCTGCCGAAACGATCGTCACACACCCACAAAACGCACACGCTCACACACATATAAAAACATTATTGTAAAATTAGTAAATTCGTATTCCATGGACCCCAAAACGTGCTTATTCATTAAAAATTCACTATCGAATCTTTTGATCAAAGACAATACGTACCTACTTTACCTAAAGTAAAGGCGACGGAAGGTAAAAATTGACCAAATTCAGTTTCCGGCCTTATCTAGCAACCTATGAGAATTTTTGCCAAAACAAAAGCAGATGTAAGATGAGCTATTAACGGACACTCGGTTTAATTTTTGTTTTTTGATATTAAAGAAAATCTAGTTCAAATTGATTTATTTATTACAAAAGTAAAGTAAGATATTGGAAATAAAATTAACAACAATTAAAATTTTATGTACCTGCAACCTGGATATTAAAATAACATCTAATCAATGACTAATGTCTGACTATCTAATTTTTATTCAAATTGCCTGTCTTTTTGTTTCAAAATTCAAATAGAATGATTGCTTGGAGGCAAATGTACATTACATTACATTAATTAATTATAGCTGCATTTTACCCAAGCAAATAATTTAATAATTATATGTATCTGACACCCAAGGTTCATGTAGAGTTCACTTCCTCAATCATTTCCTCTTACTTCCGAAATTATCTGGAAGAATGTTTGTCCACTTCCCATTCGAAAATATCCTTGAGAAGCGGTTTTGATCAAAATAACTAATCATATGATGCGAACATGCGTCATTTAGTGGTAATTAAATTTTAGATATTTAAAAGCAAGAAATATTAACTTGAGAAAATACATATAACCATGTCCTTCGTAATAAGCAAAATAAACCATTTGCATTTAGGAATTCCATTGAAAAATTATGTGTTGTGATCACGGTAGAAAACATTAAATTTAAGTTGTGACATATAAATATTGTCCATTTTCTTGTAATTAAATATTGCATTTCTTTGTTTTCTTTGTATAATATTTTATTTCAGAGTAACATGTCAATTTTTTACTCCTATTTTCTTTCTGGGAATGAAGTTAATATCAGTATCAAGAAATTTGAAATATTACTTAATAATAAAAAAATGTTGTCTAATCTTATCGTAGAGGTTGAACAGTTAAGGGTAAAGTCGATAATTTCTGCAAACTGTGACATGAAACTTATCTAAACAAATAAACAAGCAATGAAACGATGCATATTGTTTTACCCATATTTTTATTTACTGCTATTGAATAATACATTCAAGTATTTTTTAAAAATATGTGATAAACGTTATCTTCGATTTGTAAGATTTTAGCTCACCCATTCTGTTAAATTCTGTAGTGTCGTTTGGTTAGTTTTTATGAGAGTATATAAGATACTACTATTATTTTCGTGTTATAAAAATACATGCTACCGTAAAAGCATATAAAACACAAAAATAAGTCAACTAGTAAATTTATTAGATTATGTTAAACCAAAAATGTGAAAAATAAGATATCGATAAAGTGGCAGTGTCGGAGACACTGATAGAAAATAACGTTAACACACGGCTATGAATTAAAGTAATATCTGAATTAATAAATGAACTTACGTTACAGTGATAATATTGCCAACAACGAGCATCGTTCTAAATAAGAATTTCGAATACAGACGACCTTGATCGAACTTCTTTGAAAAATAAACTGTATTTTTTTCTTGATAAGTTCTGTTATAGATATATCTTACTGCAAAGTGCAAAAGCCTGGGACCAGCTTGATTTTAGCGGGGCTATGTGCAAGATTTTACCGTAGGGCCATGTCCAATAATTCAAATGTACTTACTCGTATATGCCACCGTCTCATAATTACAACATTATAAACGTTAATTTGATTATTCTAAAGACAATCATTATGGGACTGAGTACCACACTGAATCCATTATGGTATTTAATTCTGTAATAAGCTATGTATCTTTGGTAACGCGGTATTTGTTTATGAACAAATAAAAAGTGCATATTTGATTTTTTAAATTTAAATTACTTGGATCTTAACTAAACATTATGCTACACGCCATGTTATCACCCTCGGCTTCGCCTCGTATGATAATCTTCACGACTAGTACTATACAGCCCGATTCTCAAAAAAGTTTGAGCTAATCCTTATTTTTGGATTAGCGAATTCTACTCTAATTTGGACAGTTTATATCTTAAAATATAGTCCAATATATTCCTAGTATCTACCTTTTTTGATAATATTATGAAGATTAAATTTTAAATACCGGAATAGAATAGAATTCACTAATCCAGAAATGAGGATTAGCTTAAACTTTTTTGTGAATAGGGCTGATAATGATTAAGGTTACGATTCTTTATGACAGATAAATATTAGGTACATAATTTTTATTAATGTACAGTTATGAATATTATGAAATACAATAAGTTATTCTTTTTAGGTCTCGGTAAGAGAGGTATTGGAATCATGCTAAAAATCGCATATCCAGATTTTAGTGGATAAGCACGTTTTAAGGTCCCTATAATCCGATTATAACATTTTTACGATGATGTCCGTGTATGTGTGTGTGGGGATGTTGGAACCATGGTTTCTCAAATACTATAAGACTTAAAAATATTTAACTGCAGTTTTCTCAACCTGAAATTCCTGTGAAGAGATTATTAGATTTTGGTAACAATTGGACAACCGGAAGTAATATTTTCTTTTAAAAAATCTTCTAAATATAATTTTTTGGAAATTTTTGTTATTATAAATATTGAAGAATATAAAATTCTCCATCTAATACACTTAAAATTTGTATTATATTTTGTATAGATTTAGAGATAAAGACACTACAATATATAGAATAATCTAATGTAATACATCCCAGAGGCAGATATCAGTGTCAAAAATCAACAGTTTTAGTGACATTCTGAAAGCTTGTTCTGGGAAGTACATTTAATATTTCTCATTGTTTTATTAATTAAATATTTAAAATTGTAGGTAAAATGCTTATATCCATCAGAAATACTGCCAATCTTGTTAATGAATTGGAAGAATCTCTGACATTTAGGAACTTCCTCATACAATGAAAAATTGATATAAGTAATTAGAATTGTATGTGTGCAGAAGACATGTTAAAGACAATAAAAAAACAATATTTGGATAAAGTAAAAATATTTTAGTTATAAAACGACGGTTCAATAGCGAAGTGCAATGTAATACTTATACAACATGAAATGAAAATGGCGAGAGGTATTGTGCTGGTCACAATAGATTTTTTTCCATAGAATTTAATTTGAACAAAATTCTGTTTAGATTATCTTTTTCCTGCGCACTATATTCATTCGCAATCTATTGTCTTTTTTACATCTTTTGTGAACAGGTTTCGAACGTTATTTCTTCATAATTAAATTTTAAAGAATCTAAAAACATTGTTTTACTCTTACAGTAGTATATTTGACATAATAAGTAAATAAATTTGAATCTATTTAATCCTCTAAATAAACTTTATTCGCTCCCCGTAATCAAAATGCACCTAACTCTACCACGTCTCGATAGAGAATGCCCCTTTCTTACAAATACGACTTCTTATTCGTTATCAAGTTACCTAATATCATCACCTATCTTATATCTATATAATATGTTGGTATGGGTTGCGCCGACAACGATTGCGTCGGGTCCGCCTAATTTCAGATTTTTTTTTGATTGCTAGTCTTAGTAGCACCATCAACGTTTGAATTTGTTTGTAATTCACTTTTCTCAAAATTGTTACCATTACAGTCATCGGTTGATACTGCTATTGAGCCAGTTTGTCACTTGTCTCGCCATCTGATAGATCCTAATCTACTTCATCGTTACTAGAAAAACGTTTCATTTGATCAACAGCACAGACACCTGTATATGGTTTCTGCGATCGGTAACCACCTCTTTTATCTCGTATTATATACCTATCAAGTGGATACGTATGATTTCGTATATGCCCGAATATTTAACGAGAAGCTTCCTATTCGCACCATCATTATTAACTTTATTTTTTTTAATAGGTACGTGTTCGCCGATTTTATACGGAAGGCCTTACACGCGTTTTGCGTCATAGCGCTTCTTTTGTTCCGCTTGGGTAGCAACAGCAACCATTTGACTAGCTGCTTTAACTCGTACCGTTTGAAAATCTAATCTTCTATTGTCGTTATCAAAAGCAACTTATGAAGATAAAAATGAATCGTTAATACCTCTTGGTCCGTACCCGAACATGATTTTAAAAAAACAGATGATGCTATAGACGCTGTTGTTTTATTTACGCGTTCCACTTTCCTATTGGCTCGTGGTGTAGCTGTGGCATTTATAACTCTTTGTATTCCTAACTTTAGAAAAAAACGACTAAAAATTTTTACTACTGAATGCTGACCCGCGATCTCATATCAATCGCCTAGGTGGGACAAAAATATAAAAGATTTCATCATAATCACTGGTACTGATTTTGTATTTGGAACAGATTTAATGAATACATTGGTAAACGCATCCACTATTACAATTATAAATAAGTTGCCTTTTAGACTTTTAACAAATGAACCTACGTGGTCAACATGAATTGTATCGAACGGAATAGCTTGCTTTTCTATCGGATTTTGATTGTAAAAGGGATAGGTGATGTATACATCAATCAACATCTAAATTTTTTTTAGCAACCAATTTGTTGTTTTTTTTATATAAATGGCAACCACGAAAAATCTTGCAATTACGTTCGAGAAAATTATTTGTGACATAAAGACAAGAAATGATAAACTTATAGTACGGGACATTTTAAAAGACGGACTCTACAGTGTACAAAGTGCCGAAGGAAAAGCGATTAATATTGCTGCTTCAAAAAGAACTTTGGTATTGTAGATTCGCTAACCTTGGTAGAGGTAACTTGTCGAAATTGAAGAATGTGGTTATCGGCACGCAGTATGCAAAAAGCATCACTAGAAACGTTTGATCTTTGTGTATAGAAGATAAGCATCACCGCCAGTCTTTTCCTAAAAAATCTGTACATAGAGCAAATCAACAGCTTGAATTAATTCATTCCGATATCTGTGGTCCTTTGGAAGTATCATCTTTATCAGGAAAAAGATAGACTTTAACATTTACTGACGATTAGTCACAAAACATCCATATTTTCATAAAACACAAATCTGAAGTTTTTGAAAAATTTGTTGAATTTCGAAATCAAGTAGACAAAGAACAAGAAGATATACAGTATGTCCCCGGATTGAGTTTACAAGAGGAAAAAAGTTTTATTTTTGATTTTACGAAAAAATGCCAAGGGAAGAAAAATTTTTGCTTGAATTAAAACGCATGTTTCAGTTATTAAAACTTTTAATTAATGTAAGGTTCTTTTATTATAACGTTTTTCCGTATTTCGTCCTCCTAATAACACAGTTATTACATTGAATCTAACATGATTTTAGTTAGCTTTGAAATATTGACAAATGATTATTAATTCCAATTTCAGATAAAAAATAGTTAATTGAATAAATTACAAGTATTTTGATTTTCGCCATTTTTTACCTCCCGCTATCCTTGGTAAGGGAGGTATAGGGATCGTGCTAAAAATCACATATCCAGATTTTAGTAAATGACCACGTTTTAAGGTTCCTAGAATCCAATTTTACCATTTTGACGATGATGTCTGTATGTGTTTGTGTGTTTACGTGTGTGTATGTGTGTGTATGTATGTGTGTGTGTGTGTGTGTATGTGTTTGTGTGTAGGGATTCTGTCTTCGCTCTAACTCAAATACTATCATTCAGAAAATTCTGAAGCCTTGTATTTCTACCCTATTCTAATACGAAAAGAAGTCATTAGATTTTGGTGTAAATCGGATAAACGGAAATGGCACTGTACATGAAGCTCATAATGGTTTTTCTTCAAAAAATACCATTAAATGCCATTTTTTTGAGTTTTATATCATTGGAAAATTATAGATTATTGAATTTTGTACTGGTATACATTAATACTTTTTCCATATACTTTACAGATAAATTTAAAAATCATTTTCTTTTTTTAATCCCGAAGCAACAAAATTCCTTTTTTACACAGTTTATTTTTCAAAAAAATGTAACTGACAGGTAAACGTCATTGTCAAAAAATTAATCACTTCAAATTAATAATAGTGATATATTAAATAATAAAGAAAATCGTAAATAACGCAATAGTTATATGCAATGGAACATAATATAGTTTGCAGCATTAGTAAATACGTAGGTATGTATTTAAAAATTAATAAAAATTAAATAGCGGGAGGTTTTGTGTTGGCCACATCAGATTTTTTTTTTCCGAAATTAGAATTAATAATCATTTTTCAATACTTCAAAGCTAACTAAAATCATGTTGGATTCAATGTAATAACTGTATTATTACGAGGATAAAATACGAATAAACCTTATAATAAAAGAACCTTACATTAATTAAAAGTTTTAATAACTGAAACATGCGTTTTAATTCATGCAAAAAAATTGCTTCCCTTGGCATTTTTTCGTAAAATCAAAAATAATTTTTTTTTTCCTTTTGTAAACTTAATCCGAGGACATACTGTAGACTCTTCGAACAGATATTGGAATGGAATACAATAATTTTAAATTTGAAACTTTCTTGAAAGATAATAGTACTAAACTTAAAAAAAAAAAATGTAGATTGTACACCAAAACAGAATGGTGTGGCTGAAAGGGTCAATTGAACTTTAATTGAAAAAGCTCGATGTATGTTGCAACATTCAAAAGCTTCCAAACGTATATGGGTAGAAGCTGTAAACCCAGTTTGCTATTTAAAAAACTTCAGTTATTGTAGTCGTAATCAAGTTCGCTTAAGGGGTCGTGTTGAAATAATAATATAATCTAACTTGATTATAAAATTAAAATGTTTTTACTATGTAACTATGGTAAAAGATGACTAACAGGCCTATTCTACTAAAAAAATGTATAACGATGTCGTTACTGAACGACTGTCGCTAAGCATTTGGTTAAACGACTTCAATAACGACAAATGCCAAAAACCTATTCTACTAATCATATCGTTATAAATTATCGTTATCAGGATTATAACGATAATATCTAACTTCATGTATATTTTGACAGAATAAATTTTTATATGTTTTTCAATTTAAATTTGACATATCGATTCATTGTTTGTCTATTTAAGTAATTGAATTTGACAATGGATATAAAGAAAAGGGCTTCGAGGACAATTCAAAGACAGTATGAAATATATGTTGAAGAACTGGAAAATAACAGTTCATTAAGAATTAATAAATTGTCCACTGAAGAATTGGAAGAAATATGGAGAAGACTTACAAGTCATTTAAATTCTGTGGGACCGGGTAAAAGGATCTGATGTATCACGCAGTGTACGATTATATACTCTGACATCCCTATATAAATATATAATTTTTAAATACATAGATAGTGCATCTATATTATATTATATAACAATATATTAAATAATATTATCTAAGTGTAGAAAAAAGAAAAAGTTTTTTCGTCGCAGAATGTATTTGAAAATTATTTATTTATTATTTACATTCTGCAACGAAAAAACCTTGGATTTTTCTTTTTTCTACCCTTATCAACATGCAAAACAGCCTGGAGTCCTTCGTCCACTAAATATTATCTAAATCTAAATTTTTAAATATATTTAAGAAATATAAATAAAATGTCTAATATTAAAAAGTATAATATACATAATTAGTGTACAGAAGTGAATAAATACTCATCTTTGCAGAATCTCTTTCTCAGCTACAATTAACAAAATATCTTCTTCAGCCATTTTTACTTTTGTTCTCAAAATATGTCTAACTTTACGACTTCAACGATGCATGTGAACATGTCGTTATTAAACGATGTGAAATAACAATATGTAACGATAAATAAATTAACAGAATAGGGTTTTGGCAAAAATCGTTATCATAACGACTTATCGCCTAGTAACGAGTCATAACGATACATATTTTTTTAGTAGAATAGGCCTGTAAATATAATTTAAGCTGAAAACCAATAAATGTTATTTTTTGAAAAGAAAAATAAGTCTAAAGTAAGAAACGACGTAAAATTTAAAATTTTGAAAAATCGTTGGATGCCAAAGAGAATTATAAATTTCCAGTTTATATAGAAAAGAGTTACAGTAGATTATTTCAGTTTAACTGGTTGAAACAATTCTCCCAATGATTTGTTTATTGCAAAAAATCAAATGGTGATTTCCGTAAATAAAGTTTTTTATTTGTACTTCTTAGACCATACCGGTACTGATCTAGGTGTTCTAGTTAAAAAAAAACCATTAACCTTTAAGTACTCGCGTGGCTCCATATGGCGCCAACGGAAGTTAAAAATATTCTAATTTCCATATACCTTTTTCTCCGGAGTTCTACCCTCAAATTATTCTTTTGTCATAGTTTTGAGATATATAAATGCGCATTATTAAAATTTTTTAATGATGAAGTTTGAATCTATAATCATTTTAGTAGTACAGCGCGCCATTTTTTCCGATTTGGCGTCATATGGCGCCACGCGAGCACTAACGTCACACGGAGCACGCGAGTACTTAGAAGTTAAATATAAAAAAAGTTTTAGATTGATTCCGTGCTCATCAAGAAAATAAATACCATAAACGAGCACAGACATACAGAATATACAATTTTTACTGCTTTTTAAAACAGTTATTGAAAGAATGAACATAAATTTTAAATCGAGAAAAAATACAAGGAATAATAGACTTTTTTGTTATGTGGGAAGCAAAATTTACCTTTACGCAGACATCGAGAAACTATTGTAAATAATATTGTTGAAAGAATAGGCAACGAAATAAG
The DNA here is from genome assembly GCA_943142095.1 of Ophonus ardosiacus. Classification (NCBI taxonomy): domain Eukaryota; kingdom Metazoa; phylum Arthropoda; class Insecta; order Coleoptera; family Carabidae; genus Ophonus; species Ophonus ardosiacus. The sequence continues at coordinate 35,564,771 of OW964826.1, read as the reverse complement.
TGAAGGAAATTTCAGGGAATTATTAAAAATTAAAATCGGAGTAGGTAATTTTTTTTTTAAAGGACATTTAGAAAATGCTCCTTCAAATGCAAAATTTATGTCCCAAATACAGAATGAATTAATAATGAAAATAATAAATGAAATAAAAATATTACTGTTATTCTCCCTACTGACGGATGAAACTACAGATATTTCCGGAATGGAGAAAATGACATTTTCTAGTTGATACTTAAAAGAAAACATTGTTTTTAGAGTTTGTAACTTTTGAAAATACGCCAGGGGAGTCCATAGCCACTACTCTTATTAATTTAATACATTTAAATTAGAACCTGAAAAAATGAGAGGTCAAGGACACGACGGTGCGGCAAATATGGTAGGAAAATTTAATGGTGTTAAAACTATAATTTCAGAAAAGTATCCGCTTGCTGTTCTAGCCATGTTCTTTCTTAACTTGGTAATAATGACATCTTGTCAAGTAAAGCCAACACGTGATACGATTGGAACTATTAAATCAATTACTAATTTTATCAGATATAGTCAAATTAGAAGAAGAGCTATCCATGAAGTACTATTAGAAAATTCTGAAAAGAAAATGCTAGATGCTAAAAACAATGTGCGAAATAGATTGGTTGAGTTCTACGCGGTTCTTAAAGAATTTAATATCTTATTTCCCTACATAGTTCAAACTTTGGATAAGGTAGGTAAAATAGACAATTCTGCCTGTATTATATTTAAAGGCTATAAACAGCTCCGAATTTGTTATTAATTTAAAAATAGCAGAAATGTTCGCAAACGTATTATTACCGATTAGTCGTAATTTTCAGAATACGAACTTTGATTTAATTGGTATTGAAAATGGAATTAACATTGAAAGATATTTTGGCGTATTACATAACTAATAAATATTTGAAAAAAATTATGAAGACGTAGTAAACTTTTGCGAAGAAAATAATATAGAACCATTTTTGTATCATTTTACATCGGAGTTGGTTGAACGATTTAATCCCATGTTTGAAAGAATATCGAATTTCCAAATATTAATACCGTCTTACACTCGTACAGCAAAAACTGAAGACTTAAAGCAAAAAGTAAAAGCCATAAATGAACCAAAAATAGGGCTGTTGCAAGAATTATTATATGACTTGTAAGTACTAAATTTTAAAAGATATTGTTCTTTAAAGAGCCTCAAATTTGAAATTATTAAAAATTATCCATTAGATATTTTACAATTAAATATTGAAATTTGTGTAATATTTTTAAAAGTCACGTGATCTGAAACAGAATGTAACATCAGAGTTCATACAGCTTAACATGTGTTTATTAAAATAACAATAATATATTATAATGTTTTTCATTACTGTGAAAAATATTGCATAAACTTTCATTTAAAATACTTTTTTAAAAAATGTGAAACCGGTTCATTGATCAGTTATCATTATCTGAAAGTATTAGATGGAAAGAAAAACGGTCAAAAGAAGATAATCCAGTACCAAACACTGCGGTTTTGGCTCTAGAAAATTGTAATTGCGATTTTTATCCAAATATAAAAACTATATTGCAGCTATTATATACCCGTCACAACTGTAGAAGCAGAACAAAGTTTGTCAGCTTTGCGTCGACTTAAAACATGGATGAAGTCTACTATATCTGAAACTCGATTAAATAGTTTAGCTGTTTTGTATGTTCATGAAGGAATAATTACTACTTTGCCAATAAAAGCAACGGATAACTAGATTTACTTTTTAAATAATACAAAGATTAATTGTTATTTAATACAGTATTTATTTTCATAATAATAAATTAAAAATTTGTTTCTTTTTTATATAATTTATTATTTTATTTTCATTGACCCCCCCCCCCCCTATTGTTATTTATTATATTTTATTACTATTTTTTAATCTACAAGTTGGCTGGTGTGTCAGCCTTAAAAATTCCAAATTAACAGGCATATGAAGTTTTCGTTGCAGATGAGTATCTGCGTTATCTCTTGTAACTATGCTAATATGGATATACTAAAATACTTCTAGAGTTCTAAGAAATAATATAAAAATTTAGTGATATGGTTATGTTATAATCATAGTAGTACAATCTAACAAGTTTTATAAACGTCATAGAGTTTATAAAACGAGTTACAGGCTATACTTTGTCTACGGCAGTAAATAATTTAGTGATTATTTTTGATAACTATTTTGAAAGTTTTTGCCATCAAATTATATTGCTATGTGTTTGATGAACGATTGCTATGCGTTCGTTGAACGGTTACTATGTAAATAGCAACAACAGGCAGTAAAAATATTAGGTAGTAAAAGTGATATTTTACAGACTGTTAGCTGTCAAAAAAATCGCACTTTTAATGTTAATCGACAAAAATTTGGATTTTTTTTATCGTTAGCAAGTACACCGGGTATGTATGAATAAAATAATACATTGTATTATTATATTTGAATATCTAGTTGGTTCATCCACTCTATCGCATTTGCGGCCACTTGGAAACCGTCGATATGTTGACCGGGGTAGGGAAGGCGATCACATTCCTCGACTATGTATATACTGGGTAATCTCCTGAGAATGAATCTTAAATATCTCCGGTATTGAAATAACCATATTTACTTTACATTTACTTTAGGTAAAATGGACAAAAAATTCTTTATTTAGAAGTGTAGTGTAACTTCCGGTTTTTAAATATTTTTCAAAAGTACAATTTATTAGTATTTATTATTACACACTTCTTGAGACATTTATGCCCGATTGCAACGCTGATGTTTAAATCTTGTGTTCCTTAAATTGACAATATTGTATCGAAACGACATGCCAAATAGAAAAGTGAATACTGCTGTCAAAATTTCGATTCACATTTTTTTGTTTAAGCCTAGCTTAAAATTTGTGTCAGCGGTGCAGATGGGTATCACTGTATGTAAGTGGTGATCTTATGGGGATGGGACAGTTGCATTTTTTTTGTAACTTGTCACTAATTATACGTTGGTAATGAAGAAGAAATTGTAAAAGATATATATATATATATATATATATATATATATATATATATATATATATATATATATATATATATATATATATAACATTCATGCCTTATCTGGGATTAGAATCCGGGACCTTTGGGTCGTGAGTCGGCTATGTTGCTCACACCACTGAGGTCGGCTTTCAAAGGTACATGAAAATTACTCTATAAGCAGTAATTAATTAAAATATTGTACAATAAAATAATAAAATGGCTGAGGTTTGTTTATTTCATAAAATATAAAAAGTGTTATTATTTTATTAAAGCTGTAAAATTGGAAAACAATAGGCACTTATAGTAAATGGCGTATTTTGTTTGTTTTTTTTTTTGTTCATGTATAATGTATTGAAATCTACTATATGATTACCCACTTAGGTTTGTACATAAAAGAAAGTTTAATATTTAAAATTTATGTTTGAAGTAAATATACATCTTTTTAATTACAAACTTGTGTACAATGAGTTTATAAGTAGGAATTAGTGTTTAAAATTATTGTTTGTTTCAAAATGCATTCGTTTCCTTAATAATTTATATATGTGCGTATTTTTTATCCTTGAACTTCGCAAAAGAACATTGTTCTGGAGTCTACAGATTTAATCTCCTTTTATATGGAGTAGAAATAATTTCACATGTTTAGCAACAATTTTGATTTTATTTTACTAGAAAAGTTATCATTTTTCAAGCAGAATATATACAAATATTAATAGAGGTAAATTCAAAAGTCAGATGAAAAATCGGAAAAATATTTATAACACTGAAATTAATAAATTTTGAATCACATAAACCCAATACTACAACAAATTTTTAACGAATTGTTTTTTTTTCCTTAATATACATAAACCACAAATAGTTATTTACATTCGAGTGCGTGTAAGTTGTATTTTACAGCGCGACAGCTTTGTTTAAGGCACGAGTCCTTAAGGCGAGTGCCTTATTAGCTGGAGCGCTGTAAAATACTTCACGCACGAGAATTGTATCAAATTTTTTGGCCGACGATAATGAAAATCACTTTTTTCAATGAGATAGGTTGTACTTCTGAAAAGGGTTAGTTTAAAATACTGGGGTTGTCAATTTCCAAATTTGATTTTACTTACCTTCATTAGAGTACTTCTTCTAGCAAAAATTTATCTGTAATAATAGATGTTGTTTATGACTGATAATATATTTATTTGCTTATGTTTTCTTCGTAATAAATAATAGGTAGGTGTCGATATTTGACATTTCAGCAATGCTCGCGTATTTGACAGGTATATCGATCGGTGACTATGTCGGTAACGGCGGATTTTTACAATAATGACAGATGTCGCTACCGTGAGTTTGGTTTATATAAATTAATTTTAAACACAGGAAATGTTAAAGTAAAAAATAACTTAAGTAGGTAGTACTTTTTTACATGAACTTTATTATAGTAGAGATAATTTCTTTTCTAAATGCCCATAAACGTCCAGTGTATTTTGATTATTTTACCGCATAGTTAGACAAGTTACAACACAGTAAGCGTAAAATGTAGGTTACACTTGCTGTGTATACAATTGTAAAGTTCCCATTACACTTCAGGAGGGCAAAAAAGTAATTTACATGTTAGCTAATTGTAAGTATAAGTGGCGAAGAAAATTTTCAATTTATGTCTTTAATTCAAAACAAACTTTAATATTTTGTTATAAATTAATTTTCCTAACTGACTCGCTGATTTCCACCAGTTTATTGGCCGGTTTTATAAACGACAGATAAATTTACTTCCAAAATAAATAAAATTTATTCCGTCAAATGATAGTCGAATTTTTGACAGTAATGTCATAAATGCCATAAAATGAATAAAATTGATTCGAATTTGTTAGCTAACCCATTAAAACAAATGCACTATGGAAGTAAATTTATTCTGCTCTTTATGAAACCGGGGGTAAAAGAATTAAATTTTTGACCCAAGTCAAAACTTGTAAATTATTTTCAATTTTCAAAAAAGTTGGAGTACCCGTGAGGTGGCGCTTGTTAAGCACTCTTTACTATATAAATATATACACCATTACCCCTGTGATTGAAAGCAGGTTAGTACTCTCTTCAATGGATAATAAACTATGATTTTTATTTAATTATTTGGGTTTAACTGAAATCTGAATTTGCTTTGAAAGTGCTTTGTCTGCCGGTGCCGGTTGCCTTAAATATCTAAATGGTAGTTTGTGGCCTGTGGCGGTTGCTATAAGTTCTCCAAAGCTGTAGATATGGGAACCAGCGTTTTGTGCGTTACGTTATATTGTTAGAGAAATAGCCAAATCCAACCAAACTCATCATTTTACAATTTACTGCAAATAAACATTTGTAATGGTGGTGTATGTAAGAGCATAAAGAAAACAAATATTGTCATTTAAATAATTTTAATTGGGGGAGACTTTAATTTAGCTAGTACCTACCTGCTGCAGATATGGGAACCGGCGCCGGCAGCCAAGACATTGCCATAAAATTTTGACAATTTAACGTAGAAGTAAATAGTTATCTATTTCTATTCCAGAATTAAAAAAAAAAAAACGCATAAGATCAGATTCAAACTATGAATGTCAGATGATCATCAAAGTATGGAATATTCATATTTATTGCGTTTAATTAAATTTTTTATTAGAAAATTTATTATTAGTAAATAATATTTCACAATGTAGTCTACTTTTAATCTGTGACATTTTTTAAAGTAATGTTTGACCTGTTGATAAACTATGACCGCAATTTGGATATATAACTGTATTTTTTTTTTTTTTTGATATGCAGTAACCCATTTCACGTAAAATTGAAATAGTTATTTATATTATACGTGCGGTACGTGTTATTTTACAACGCGAGGGTTTATATTGATGCACAAAGCGCAGTGGAGTGCTGCAAAAAAACCGAGAATTATGCAAATACCTAACGCACACTTAATGTATTAAATTTTTTGGCGGAGATATCAATTAAAATATGTATGTATTTTCATAAATTTTGCTTGTTCTTGTTAACCGTAAACCATTGTTGTCATCAAGCTAGCTGCATTAAGATTCACACTATTAAATACATTGTTCAATTAATTAGCGACTTTAAGTCATGTACAGAGTTAAATATTCATGCTTTTTTGAGAGGTTCAGACATAGACCAAGAATTTGCACTTTGATTATGGAACGATGAATTGCGGTAACTAGCGTTTTTGTAGGTACTCTTTTTTATTACACAGTAGCTTGATTTATAGATGGCTTTTTAAAACTTAACAATGTGGGTGTTTATTACTTTATTCAGTGAGGTAAATTCACCGCATATGTAAAATCACTACCATAGACGTGAACGATGTGTGATTGTTATGTTTACAGTTCAAGAGAACAGAAAGGATTATTTTTGCAATAGTTATTTGTTTATATGTATCATGGCCGTTTACATCATTCTTATTAAGCCTCAGTTAACTGGTAAGACAAGTTTAAAATTTAAGTGATCCTAAGTTTTGTTGCACCATTACTTAAACCACACTTATATAACTTAAGCAAAGTTCAAAATTAAGCTTCCGAAATTGGCGGTTTAGTGGTCGCTTAACCTCACATTGAAAAAATAAATAGAATAAAAGGCTTTTCGGTTCACTTGAAAAGTGTTAATTTGATTGTAATTTAGTAGATATGAAGAAATACTTATGTAAACTTGAAATAAAATATATTTAGAAACTATAAATCAAGATTTTATTAATGATCAGAATGAATTGAAAGACAATGAGATTCTTGATCATATCGAAAATCATTTAGAGGAATAACTACTTTTATATGCTGCTTATATAATAAACCTTAACTTAAGTACTTTTTGTAACATGTGGTTACAAGGTACCTGATTTTTAAGATTTTTTATTGTTCAACACCAAATAATTTATTTTATTTGTTCATTGATGTGTGCTAGCAAATACAGTTTGTATGTAAAATAAATCGTAACTAATTGTATAGTACAGGTTGTATTATTAAACAAGGCTTCACAACTAGTACCATAATGATAATGAATTACTTTACGATCTTTATAATATAAACAATTATTTTGGGTTAGAAGACAAGGATATTTTTATTCGTTTTCGTCTCAGTAAAGGAGGCGTTCATGAATACTTGTTTCAATATAAAACCCAATATAACTAAAATAAACATGGCCGCGTGCCTGAGTGTCTGGTCGCGAACCTGGGGGAACCGGGTTCGATCCCGACAGACGCCAAATATTTCCAATTTTAAATGGCACAAAAGTGACCCCTGTGGTGCATTCTCCACACCAGCTATGAGTGCCCGTGAGGTGACGCCTGGTAAACGCCCACACGGTAAAATATATCGTCATCATTACCGATGTCTACATGTGTTGTAGATACTGGCACACCCAGAAATAGGTAATATGCCGTGATGATATATTTATTTATTTATTTAAACATAAGCACGCTAAAAGTAACTACTTTTTTTGTCATAAAGTAAATGTCCTAAAATAAACCGCCCTTAGTTAAACTGTCCGAAAATGGAAATGGTGTAACGCATTTTTCTTTTTAAGTTACCCTTAACTTAAGGGAAGCTTAACTATTCCATCACTTAAAATGAAAAGGTGCAAACGGCCATTAATAATCTATAATATTGCTAAACAATGATGACAAAAATTATAATGTGAAAATTTAAAAAATATATGAAACATAATTGCTTACCTACTAAATTGTTTCTTGTAAGACAAAAACATAATATTGTGTAAACTGCGTGTCCCATGTAAATGTATATATGTAAAATATGCATCGGATCAAAAAATGTCCCCAATCAAAAGTTTGATGGTTCGAAGGAGGACATCTGAATAGAGGAGAAAATATTTTTTTATTGCAATGACAATATCTTGGGTGGGAAATGACCGATCACACTTCCATGCCATGCGTGGAAAATGTTTATGTAGGGCTGCATAGCATCATTGTCATATATCCCTATAATAAAGTAGACTAAACAAATTTTAATAGAGCTATAAAATATTAATAAAATTAGAGGTTATAACTCAATTATTTATTTTGAAAATTATTGATTTAAAATTAGGATGATTGTAAATAAAAAAGTGTACATACATAGCTGGGTGGGAGTTTCATCACAGTCTCGCGCTGTTTCTATACAGGCCCTCAGCTGTAATAAAACATCTCCCACCTTGGATGTAATACACTATTAAATCAGTGGTTCTCAAGTTATAATACAAAGTTATATTCTTTTTAAATAGGATGGCATATATTTTTTAGGTCCAGCCGATAGAGTATTTTTTTTCTGAATTCAACCATGTAATCAATTTATATGCTTACATAACAAAAATCTTGAGAAAAAATTAATTGAAATTCAAATAAATTTGATTTTTATATTTATTTTTCAGTAGACTATGAATGAAAACAATTGAGCTTGAATTAAAACGAAAATTAAATATTTGCTAATAGCCTTATAAATACTGCTCGACAGTGATAAAAAAAAAAACTGATTCAGTGGGCAGTAACGAAAAAATACATGAAATTCGTAACACTGATACAAAAATTTATTTGACAAATAGTAGTTTTGTTTTTCATATATAACCTACTGAAAAATAGATATAAAATGAAACTTATTTGATTATCAATTGATTTTTTTCTCTATATATTTGTTATGTAAGCATATAAAATGATTACATGGTTGAATTCAGAAAAATCCTGTATAGAAATATAACTTTGTATAGTAACTTGAGAACCACTGGTTTAAAAGAATATTTTCATCTCTATTAGGATGTTTTCCACTGAACTATCAAACTTTTGATTCGGGGCATTCTTTGATTCGATGCATATTTCTCGAGTTAATGTGGTGGTACCTTTAAATGGGACAGCCCGTATAATAAATTTTAAGCTGGGAATATAATGCTTTAAAGTTTTTGTCGAGGAATGTCTTTAAAAAAATTAAGAAGATGAGTAGTACAGTATACGTCGTCTTTAACAGGTATTAACGAGTTTAAACGTTGAACTGTCGGGCTGTTGGAGAGTACCGGGCTATAAGCCCACACCTCTCTTATCGTAAGTCATTGGCATTTTTCACATCTTGCTTGCCGCCTTTTTGGCGTGGTTTGTTGTGTTTATGCCGATAGGATCAGCTTCGGTCGCTTGTGCCGTAGTGATTTGTCGACCTCGTACTTGCAGAGTCGCTTTACGCCTGGATGATCGGCGAGCTGGCCGTAGAATTTGGTAGCTCTGTTTCGGGCGAAAACCTCTAGTGTGGAGATCTGCAGGTCATGGCGAAGTGATTCTTTGGTCATGAACCAAGAAGCATCTACGGCCATTTGCAGAGCATTGTTTTGTATTAACTGCAGTTTTTTTATGTGGGTTTTCGCCGCATATCTCCAAACTCTAATACCGTACATCATTGTCGAACGTACAATTGATGTGTATATCTTCATCTTTAGCATTTTGGACGTTGACTTCTACATGATGGTGCCATGTTAGGCCTTTGTTCAGCGATAAGCCAAGATATTTCGTCTTCTTCTTCCACGAGATGATCCTCTTGTACATGGAGATATCGCCGGCTGATTAGAAATGCCTCTTTATGAATAACACCCCTGCTTTTCACCACATTAACATTGATTCGCCATTTAGCAAACCAATCTGCCAGCTTTTGAACGGCTTTTTGGTGCCTTACGGATATTAGTTGTGGGTTTCTGGATTTGTAAAGCACTGCAGTCGTCTACATATTGCGCGAGGTTGTTCCCGCTGTTATAGCTTACTTGCAAAACTCTCGGAAGATTTTTCGGAGTCGATTTTCACTCTCCACTCTGTAAGAGCGGCGGTGGATGTATGGCAATCATATATACGAGCGGGAGTGATAGTTGTTTCTCTAACAGTTTGTGCAGCAATCCCTGGTGCCAGACCTTGTCAAAGCCTTTAGCTACGTCCAGGAAAATTACCCTCGTGGCTTGTTTGTTATTAAACCCTTCAGTAATGAATTCCACCACACGTAGCAGCTGGTGTTTTGCTGAGTGATGACGTCGAAAGCCGTGCTGGTGCTCCGGTATAATGCCGTGTTCTTCCACTTCTTGCTGAAGGCGTTGTAAGATTATCTTCTCTAGCACTTTACCCATTGTGCAGAGAAAACTTAGTAGTAGTTTTACGAGTACTGTGGGTCTTGTTTTGGCTTGCGGATAAAGCAGATATCTGCTTTCTTCCATTGACTGGGAAAGTATCGGAAGTGGAAGGCGGCGTTGATGATGTTGATCAGTGCAACCACGCCTTTCCTCGGAAGCAGAGAGTGCGCTTTGTTCGACACTGAGTCGTGGCCTGCTGACTTTTTTGTCAAGTCCGCGCAAGACGTTCCAAACTTCCTTCGGACAGTTTAGTTTTATAGCGACTCCGGTGTCGTCGTAGTGCTTGGTAGTGTCTATGCAGATCAGACCTTGTTCGTCGTGGAGTGGAAACATCCTTGTTTTGCCTCTGCGAAGAGTTTTGGAAATTCTCCACAGACTTGTTCTCAGAGCAAAGTTATGAGTGTTTGGGGTTTCCTTCTTTCTGCTCTGCCGAAATCACTGTTTGACTTTAGAAGCTGGTGACGCAGTCTTCCGGTCTGGAGTAATGTCAGCGGCGTCTGGTCTGGTTTTTCTCCTGTATCAGTGCCTTCATATCTGGGGCAAATCGGTGACGAAATTGGCGGTCGGCAACCTGTGAGCTTTACTAATATTCGCCGTGGTATTGGCGATAGTAGCAGTAAGCAATGCTATGGCTTTCTCTATATCTGCGGTGGATCTAATATTCGGGAGCGGGCTGATGAGTCTGTCGAACTCGTCGGCAAATCGGTCCCACCAAGTGTTGATGATATTGGTTTGTTCCATATTTGCTGCTCCACTGCCCAAGTCCAAGACTGGTTTGAGGTGAGGTCGTTGACGTCTTCGATGGTGTACGATGCGGCTATGTCTCTCATTAGCCCAATGATAATCACGTCACTGTTTCTGCCGTTGTCTGGAAAGTGGGTGTATTCGCCGGGGTTGATTACTAATATATTGTATTGTTGGGAGAAGTTTGATAGTTTGCGACATTCCTGTTGTGACTGTAATTGATACTGCCTCTTCATGTTCCAGGTCTGGCGTGTAGATTTTGTGATGTTCAATTGTGTTTTTGATAAAGATAGCGACGCCTCCACCACTTCCGTTTGTCTTATCTCACCGATAGAAGTCGAAGCCACATATTTTTGAGTTGTTGGCGGCCCGAATATGAGTTTCATTAATTAACATGACGTAAATGTTATACCGGAAAATAAATTCTTTTAGACTGTCGCGTTCGCATGTCATGTTATTCGTTCCATAATTCTGGATTTCTGTGCTGTCTATTCATGATTGAACATTGTTAGAATAGAGGGCAAATCCTTAATTGCGATTAGAAACAAGTGTCCATTTGTAGTAGCGTGTTCAGCAAATATCTGCTCGAGTTCCTCTAATTTCTGGTTGAGGTTGCTGAGCCAGTTGATTTCTTCGCGTAATGAAGGCGCTACTGCGTTTTTTTAGTTCCTGGTTTGTCAGCTGGATTTCTAGCTGCTGAGCGTTTACCGGCTGTGGCTGGAGCGACTGCGACTCTAGCAAGAGCGGATGTGCTTGGTTTGACAGCTGGATTTTTGACTGCAGCTGGTAAAGCAGCCAATGTAGGTGGTGTAGATGGTTGGATTCTTAATTCGGTGCCAGCGCAGAATGAGAATGCTTGTGTAACATTATTGGATTGGAACGTTTTTGGAAGCTTTTTGGATCGTTCCACTGCTTCTTTGTAGTTGAGTAACAGCAGTATGGAACTCTTTGTTGCTTCTTTTCACGGGTGAAGATATCGTGTGGGCCGTAGCGTTGGTAGCGATTGCACTGGCTGATTTCAACCTGAGGTCGCTTGGATTTGACAGTGATATGAAGGTGAAGCAGAGATTCTCATTGGAAAATCTCCTTGTTTGCGGGTGTTTTCTTTAGTTTTATGTGAACTAGCGGCAGCGGTTTTTTAGTGCGAGCAGAAGTCATTCTACATTGTTTCGGGCGGGTAGTTCAACAAGTCTAGCTCCTCCTTGATTTCATCTTCCGTGATGGTTTCCGGATCATCTCTGAGAACTACTTGTAGCAACTTGTCCTCTGGCAATTGATAGGAATTGTGTTCGGTTTTTGTTTCTTTTAGCAAAAGGACAGCGGCTTTGAATTCATTTAGATTGGTGAATTAAACTTGGCGTCAGTTAAGTTTTCACTCGAATTTGAACGCTTGTTCGACGATACTAATGCCCGTATCACACTAGCGGGTTTCGAAGCGGTTGGCGGGTGCGGTTGCGTGTGCGGGTGACGGTTCTTGCAATCACACTGTACGGTGCGGTTGCCGCTCCCGCTCCGCTACACCGCCCACTGTTTATTCAGCTTGACATTTCTATCGAAAGCGGTGACAGGCGACAGTTCGAGAGGGCGGTGAACTAGTTAAAAATTAATGGATAAGTTAAGAGTTTTGCGAAGACAGATGAGATGCAAATTAGCAGCTTTGCTGCTAATTATCTCTAAATATTATGATAGCCTTCCCGACAGGAACATTTGGGTATGACATTGGGTTGCTAGAAGGAGAGAACAGGGCTATCATCATAATTTATTTACGGAGTTGCAGCTGAAAAACCCCGATAAATATCGCAGGTAGGTCCCATAATGTGGGTCGCATTTCTATTAAATCTGGGAGTAGAAATTCTTTCTATAAAGAAAACAAATTCTTGTCCTTTTTTGTAAGCAGTCATTCTCGCCTCAAGTTTAAATATGCAAAATGACAGAAAAATGCTGCACCGGCATAGACGAAAACTATAGCACATGTCAAACCAAAACAGTCATGTGACAGTACCGGGCTCTGTGACTGGCTGCGGGTGCGGCTGGCGGGTGAAGGAACCGCTAGCCGCCGCACTTCTATTGGTCGAGGAGTCACCCGCACACGCAACCGCACCCGCCAACCGCTTCAAAACCCGCTAGTGTGATACGGGCATAAGATGTGTTCTAGCAATTGAATCTTCTTCGTTTGTAATTGAAGAAGTTTGGCTCAGTCTTTGTTCGATTCCTCCTTCTCAATTTTGGTAGAGAGCTAGACTGGACAATGAGATGTAAGAGCAATTTTTAAGAATTAATGTCTAGTAAAAGCACTAAAGTTCGACTTTTAACTACACCGTACTTGTTCAGAAGCACTTGTATTATATTTGAAAAGATTTTCACTGCATTGTGAGCGAATTTCACATCGCAACTCACAAGCCGTTAACAAACACTTAACGAATTCTAGCTAGGGCTGCACACCTGTGACAACCTGCAAAATATTGTAACGAAAATCGATTAAAAAGACTTTCACGTTCAACACTGTGTCGCAAAGAACAGAACACCGTCGATGAGTTGAGCAGAATTGACCTCAACTGACCAACTGACGACTCGAATGGTGCAACTGTTAACGAATTTAATGTCGTTGTTCCAAAATGTTGTATTTAATATTATCTACATTAACATGAATGATTTTATAGCACAATATTTTCATAAAGCAGTACCTCTTAAATTACATACAAGATAAAAGGGGTACATATATTTATAACATATCTACCGGGTGTCTACTTTTTTCGAACATAGGAAATTTAATGTTTAAATTTTGATTTAGCGATATCTCTTTACATATTCATTTTAGAACAAAAGTGTAACGAAGAAAAATGTTCAGAATGAATAAATGCGTCGATTAAGTGCCAAGTTTGTTGTTCAATTGTTACGTATGTGTTAGAAGTAAAATAAAATACACAATTTAGGAAAATTATTAGAATGCCACGAAAAAAAAAAACAATAATTTGTGATTGTTGTTTCTGACATATCTGACAGATTAAATATTTCTTTTGATTTTATTCTTATTAGAATTTGTGATTTTTTTCTTTTAGATTAAGTATTCCTGTTATTCTAATAATAAAATCGAAATAAATTGCCATACCTGTAAATAATATTAGAAACAACTAACATATGGCACTCTGATAATTGCCTTAAATCGTGTATTTTCTTCTGCTTCTAACTCGTACGTAAGAAACAACTGAAAAACAAACCTGGTACTCAATCGATGCAGTTTTTTATTCTAAACATTTTTCTTCCTTACACTTTTATTCTAAAATTAATAGGTAAAGAGTTATCGCCAAATCAAAATTTTTATATTGAATTTCCAATGTTCGGATAATAAATAGACACCCCCGGTATACTTACATTATACAGAATGTGTACCGAAGACGGGAACATATGAGTATGAGATATGTAATTTTAAGTATACTTACATTATACAGAATGTGCACCGAAGACGGGAACATATGAGTATGAGATATGAAATTTTAAATAAGTACGGAAAATGGTTCTCCCGTAACATTTAGAGGAAAATTACAAAAATAAAAAGTTGTTTATAATTAAATTTTACATTGAAAAAGTTTAAATTCGATATAACTGCACATATGCAGCGCGGGTTATTTTAGATTTCCAATATTGAGATCTCGAGAACTATGAGCCAAGTAGTCGAGTTAGATACAAATTTTACGTTAAGAGGTTATTTTAGTGTTGAATTGTTTATTTAAAAAATGCATGCCATTAGATGCATACATAGATATTCAGTTTATATTTTTTGGCATTAAAATAGCGATCTTATACCAGTAGAAACTTATTGTCCATGGTAATGGAACCTACAGCAGCAAATTATAATGGACACTAGATTTTGTTGAATATTTTTTATTTTAAAAATTTGATTTTTACCTCTCGCTAAAAGAGGTATTGGATTTATGATAAAAATTGCATATCTAGATTTTAGTGAAAAATCACGTACCACGAGCTCCCGTCCGCGGCAGAACTCCAGTACGAGATGTCGGTGTGAGCGGGGTCAGCCCGATCCAACGACGAGAGAAGCAAGTTCACCCAAGTCGACCCAGCACCAGCCGCCGAAAGTGACGTCTCGTAGCATGACCCAGAAGAGGCGTAAAGTGGGCCGGGGTCTACGATTCGGAGTGTAGACCTCCACAACCCCGGCCAGCAAGGCGCTGACAGCATAGAAGTTAGAAGAGCCTAACGACCGTGCTGTAGTTCATCATGTTACTTTTTTTTATAGTTAATGTTGGGTTATATTATCATTTATACACGGCAAAAAGGGGAAAAATTTATCTTACCTATGACATTAATTTTTTTTTTCCTTTTTTTTCTTCACCAGGAAAGAGGAGGGTGTGACGAAGTCACAACTTTGCCACCGAGAAGTAGAACACGTCATCCATTTCATGGAGCACCACCGTCCGCGGTAGGGCCGCACCACACCGTACACACGTTTTCAAGAGTCAGCTACGACACAGAAATAGCGTTTGTTGGTTTAAATTGTTCTTACAGATCACATAACCTTACCTGCAGCACGTGGTTAGCACGAGATAACGGCCAACAAGATATCCTCCAGTTTTAATCATGTCACTGACATCCTAGGGTTATCATGGCCGGCATCTTCTCTACCCATCAAGAGGTCACCCCAAAAACAGCTCCTCACACCAGTTTGACAATTGGAGCATGAATTCCCTTCCTGTTAATTTCTATTTATTGTAATATTATTAAGGTATATTTTACATGCAGAGCTGGGCAGTAACTAGTTACTTTAGTAACTTAGTTACTAACTAGTTACTTTTACGTAACTTGTAACGTAACTTAGTTACTTTTTAAAATATGGTAGCTGTAACTGTAACTTAACTTGCTGCGGTAAAGTAGTTGGTAACTTTCCGGTTTTTAGTTACTAGTTACTTGAGTAACTTAAGTTACTAGAATGTAACTTAAGTTAGTCAAAGTAACTTAAAAAGTGGAATGTAACTTAGTCATAAAAAGTAACGGGGGGATTTAAATTTCTAAGAAATATTTTGTTGAGGCTGATGCCTTTTTTAGAAACACTAACTAAAACTGTTTTGTTTTAAATAAATGTATGTAATATTTAATTCATTATTATTGTTGATTGATTTCAAGCCATAATAGATAATAAAATATTTATATTCATAAATAATAGAGTTTTTGTACGGTAAACAGAAAAACTAAAAATAACATATTATTTTAACTTTTAATTCTAGAATTAAAAAGTCACTAAATGTTAAATTTGACTTATAAAATATATTGTTTTCAAATATTTTCCTCGCTTACAAATGATACTAAGCTGCCACTAAATCATCAAAATTATTCCAATTTTCAGGTTATACAAAATATAGTGTATTTTGTTCGTTGTTCTAAGGGTTGCAAGACTTGAATACGTCTCATTTTTGCAAATTCCCTTCTCACAAGATAAAATGTCACTTAATTTTTATGTTATATTATAATGTAGGTCCGCAGGGCATTTTTATCAGATTTTTGGGCCCTAGGCCAAATTTTTTTTCGGGCCCCCCTCCCTCTTTATAGTAAAAAACAAGTACGTACAAATATTTGTATAATTATAATGTAAGTTTATTTATTAAAGAAAAAAATAAAATTGCCTGCTGAGAGAAAAGCTGATCAATTATACAGTACCGCATGCTCGATTCTAGTTTGAGGTGAAATTTTAGCGTAATATTTTGTTACTCCTTTCTAGGGACGGTTGGCGATTTTGCCGGTTCTCGGGAATATGTTATTAGCGTAGCGGGGCCCCAAATATTTATAAAAAGATACTTTTTCATCAAAATTTCTTATATATGTGAGCGCGGGGCCTCAGATTGAAAATCGACGTCTGATCCGAGGTTTCCAATAAATTAATCATTATCCACTAATAAGTCTAGGTAGGAAATAATGTCTGCATGTTTTATACATTATAATGGTCATGTCATGTTAGAAAGAAAGTAGATTCTTTATATCTTGGTATAAGAAATCAAAATTGTCAAAGCGGGCCCTAGGCCGTAGCCTCGTAGGCCTAGGCGGTAATAAGGCCCTGTAGGTCCGTTGACATTAACAATAATAATCTGATTGGGTGTTGCCAAGCAATAACGTTAAAATTTAGGTTAACGTAGTTAGTGCAAAAACTCCCTGATATGTATCCTACACAATAACTAAGTCAACAGTCTAAGTCTACACTTCACGCCATTAAAAGTAGTTAGAAAGTAACTCAAAGTAACTAAGTTTTAAATAACTTAGTAAATAACTTAGTTCTTTCACCAAAGTAACTGGAACTTAAGTAACTTAGTTACTTTTTTTTGGAGGTAACTGTAACTGTAACTAGTTACATTTTAAAAGTAACTTGCCCAGCTCTGTTTACATGTTATTTCTGAAACAAGAAAACCTGGATATTCTCATATTTCCTTGCAAATAGAATGCACTAGCAAAAAAACGTTATGATAGTCAAGTTTCACGAGCAATAGAAAGCATGTCTTTTCCCCACTCAACCAATCAGATACGAATAAAGCCCCTTCCATGTAAACCGCGCGCGTTCAAACCAGATTTGTCAAAATCCGGCTATAAAAAGCGAAGCACCGGCTCAATAATTCATTCTGTTATCTGGCGTCTAGCAAGCTCCAGAATCTAGAGAAATAGCCTATAGCTGCCCTATAGGCCTCAGCCAAAGCGCATTGCTATACGACCGTTTTCACAGAGTAAATATTTTACGAATCTATGTTCACACAGCCAATATTTCACGAGTCTAAGTTTCACAGAGTAAATATTATTCCACGTTTATCTTGAGTATAAATAATATTTCAAGATGCTAAGTTTCACAGAGTAAATATTTCACGTGTTCCTGAGTATAAAATTTACAGTAGTTCAAATAATATTTCCAAGTTTACTTAATGCCAAATCTCAGTAGTTTGAATAATAATAGTCAAAGGTTCTCATTTATTTATTTAAAGTGTACATAGTGTGTAAATAAACATGGTTTAAGTTACTGAATTTTTCACTACTCAAAAATAACCTAAGAATCCTGGATCACACGACTGGCTATCCGCAACTTCTTCATCCCTCTCTCAGAGATACAGAGTTATACAGAGATACAAGATGGCGCCCGAGCAAGAAACCTGGAAGTAGCTACCAACAAAAATCGTGTACCAAAGAAGATTAACAAGGATGGAGATACAATTGAGACCAATCCATTTTCCCCTTAGAAAAATAACCTTCGCGTACTTTTACAGGCGCTGGCAATACAAAACTGACGTGCTCGTGTGGTGCTCGTGGTTTTCCGTTCCGCCTCGTTGAAACTTTTTCAAATGTTCTGACATGCGCATTAAAACGGAGTATCAATTAGCAGGAGATCTTTGTCCAACTAATGCTTATACATAATTCTATCCTTCTCAATCTACTTTGAGCCAACAAAGTATTAAAGAATATATAGTGTACGCTACTTCCATCTACGTTGGTAGATATGTATATTCAAAGCAAGAAACAACCCTTACAGGAGCAATGAGAGGTGAGGATTGCGTGAAAAAGTGTTTGTGTTATAATTATATTGGATTTATAGAATCTTTTCAAAGAAACTTTTGGTATAGAATTTGTAAAATATACATCGAATTGACAGAAGGTCTTATGCTGGCCACAACAGATTTTTTAATGTTTCCAACACTCCTCCTCGAATTTACAAGTAATTAATAATTCTTTGTAAAGTCGTTTTCCTTAATACAAATTATTACATAACTTTTGCCATGTTTCTAATTGTTGATATTTTTGCAACAGGTGAATACATCGTATCAAATATATTCTCCTTCTGTGTTTGAAATCCCTTTGCTACAATTCTAGCTTTTTGGTTCCGTTTTCCTTGGTGCAAAATACCCACTTTGTTTCAATTGTTTCTTTCCTCTTGGTAGCTCTGTTTTGAACCATGTGTATAATTTTTCATGATTGCTAAATTCTTTTTTGATTGCATTATTCCACTCTTTTATTTTTATTGCACTTTCGTAGCTTTTTGGATAATTTTCTTTTGATATCATGCAGTATGCTTTACATAGTTCGTATTCATTTAAGTATTGCGGAGCTTTAACATTTCTACCGGTTCCTGTTTTATTTTCTTGCTGAATATTTAGATTTTCTGCTACTTCTTCTTTTTCATTGTCCGCTTGTTCTTCTGTCGCGATATTATCATTTTCGTTTTCTCTTACTTGTATAATTATTTTTTATTCCTCTTTGTATCTAAACTTTGTTTCATCGGGTATTATATCTCTCAAACTCATTATTTTATTATTGTTACTATTCCATACTCTGTAGCCTCCTCCACTATATCCAACCATTATTAAAGTTCCTGCACGTGGTTCAAGTTTACCTTATTTTGGTATTTTGACTGTCCAAGCTTGACATCCAAATGTTTTTAGTTTTGTCACTTGCATCCGTAGGTGATCTGTTAAGTTCTTTTGACTTGAAACTTTACCATGTTGATTTCCCTTGTGTATATATAGTACATTTATTTTTATTCACAGGTAGTTCAAGCAATTTAAGTCCGTGTCTGTTTAGATGACCTAACCTTCGGTGCCATAATTCAGCTTCTTCACTGACTGAACTATTACCGTACACCATCTGTTCAATGTTGACTTTTAATATAGATTATTTATCATTTCGCAATTTAATTCATAGTTCACTCCAATAATTTTTGCATTATTTTTTTTTAAATACTTCTTTATTACTTTTCTTCAATAATTGTTTCACTGATAATAAATTATTAGTCATTCCGTCAATGATTAATGTGTTAATGTTTATTTTTCTTCCTTGGCCAATTCCATGTAATATACCTTTTAGTTTTGCACTCATTCTTCCTCTATTTGTTACTCGAATATTTACTTCGTTGTGTAAGTATTCTATATTTGTCATATATCTTTCTAATTCACTAGTTACTAAATTTTGAGTTGCACCGGAGTCTAATATAAAGATATTTTTGTCAAGTAATTCTAACGTACAATTTAAAGAAAAGAACGATAAATGTTCTTCAGCTTGATAAGCTTTTTCTTCTGCGTTACAACAGCGTCCACGACATTTCGAACCTCTTTTTTCCACCAGAATTACCTAGCCAGCTTTCGCTATTAAATTATTTCTACTGACTGCACTCAGTGGCGTATTAAGGTAAGAAGCCCTTGAATTTTTGCGCCACCCCCCCCTCCTTTTTCTTGGTTAACATGAATGGAAAAACAAACTTTTTAAAATTTTCTAATAAGAAACCAATAATTATAATATGTAATTAAATATAACAACTGTCATAAAAGGAGTAATAACCAATGATTCGAAAAATGACAATCATACTCGGGTAGATGGGAGGGCTTTTTTATTAGTAAAATTCAGCAAACATTGAAACTAAACTTTTATTTTTAATTAAAATAGTATAATGACAAAAATAAAATTAAAATGACATTTTTCTTGTTTTGGCACTGGCAAAAATATTAAGTGTCGTCAAAATTAATTTCATTTAAAAGATTTTTTCCGATGCACATAATAACCAAAGCGTTTAATTTTGCGTGGGATACTGTGAACCTCCGGTAATCCTTCACTCTCTTCAGTGCTGAAAAGGATCTCTAGCCAGTATAGTTAGTCAAGCAAACACGCGTAATAAAATTACAATGTTAAGAAAAAGATTATGAAAGTTCTTGTCTTAATAGTTTCAGAAATTTCAGCAATCTGTTTGCTAATTTTATAAAAAAATGTTTTTTTTTTTCAATTCCTGGCATAATTTTGCGCCCTCTATAATTTGCGCCAGAAGCCCGGGCTTCTCAGGCTTCTACGCCACTGACTGCACTGTGATATCTTGTGTCTATCTTTGCTTTAAATGAAACTGTTTCGCTGTTTGTATCCTTTTTAGGAATTTTCGTTTTGAGCTTTAATTCTTCATCTAGCAGTCTTCATTTAACAAACTCCATGGTAACATCCGTATTTAAAGTTTCAATTGCAGTTATTACCGGATCATATACTTCATGCAGGATTAGTAGAAGATGATACACTTTATCAGTTTCCTCTATTTTGGATCCTGCATTTTCCAACTAATAATAGTGTCAAAGTTTAAGAAGTGATTTTCCAATTTTGTGTTCTCTTTTAATTTTAATGCTAATAACTTCTTCTTTAAGGTTAATTTTGTAAATATACTTTTCCATTCGAAAACATCTTCACGAGCTTTCGTCATATCTTTGGCGGTTTTTGCATCTTTCCAAATATTTTTCAGTTATGCATTGCATAATGGTTGACTTTGCTTTCGAGTCTTTAACTTGCAATTAATCTTTTCTTCTTTTTCCTTATAGTCTTCTATCTGCTTCTTTAAAGCTACTTTTAATTCTATAGCAGGACCATTAATCCGAATTTCTAATTATTGAATTTTCCTGAATTCAACTGTGGTAAATTTCACATAGATAGTCATTTTTCTTTTTTAACTTTATTTTGTTTTTAAAGGCGAAGATCTGGGTCCATAATCATGTAGAAAATATATTTGGTTTTTAATGATTTTATTTTTTGTAATTTTATGAACATAACATTTTTTAACATATATAAACTTGACATATTTATTTACATATCCATGACAACCATGATACCTTTTACCTTCCGTCACCTTTAGGTAAGGAAGGTATTGTCTTTGGTCAAAAAATTCGGTGGTGAGTTTTTAATGAATAAGCACGTTTTAGGGTCCCTACAATACG
Organism: Ophonus ardosiacus; assembly: GCA_943142095.1. Classification (NCBI taxonomy): domain Eukaryota; kingdom Metazoa; phylum Arthropoda; class Insecta; order Coleoptera; family Carabidae; genus Ophonus; species Ophonus ardosiacus. The sequence goes on along the minus strand of OW964826.1, from coordinate 35,543,210 downwards.
AATTTACTATTTTTAAGATGATGTCTGTATGTATGTATGTATGTATGTATGTATGTATGTATGTATGTATGTATGTATGTATGTATGTGTGTGTGTGTATGTGTATGTGTGTCCGTGTGTGTGTGTGTGTGTGTGTGTGTGTGTGTGTGTGTGTGTGTGTATGTGTATCTGTGTGTTACAAATTTTTCTCCGACGATAACTCCAATACTACAATTCTAAAAATTATAATTCTTTCGTATTCCTCTTCTGTACATCCATATGAAGAGTTGATTAGATTTTGGTTATAATCGATCCACCGGAAGTACCCTTTTTTGAAGTTTTTAACAGTTTTTCTTAAAAAATCGCAGTTAAATATTATTTTTTGACATTTTGTTATTATATATATTAAACAAAATACTCTTCTCTATACGGTTTAATTATACATTTTCCTTCATATTCAATAGATGTAAATTTAAAGCATTATAAAGAAATTAATTTTCAAAAATTAATCAGCTTTGTTATTTATCATGGAAACAACTGACATAATTATTTAAAAAAAATTAATTGACAGATGTCAGTTGCAAGTGCAAAACCAAATATGGAAAGTATAGGATCTAAAATTGGTATGTCATATTGTTACTCGCAAGTGACATGCAGAGAAAGGCCAAAGAGAAGATGGAAGGATATTACTTAGTGTAGTTTATGTTATAATTTTATTGGATTTAAAGAACCTTTTTAAATGAACTTTTAGTATGAAATTTGTAAAAAATAGTATGTGTTCGTATTCGATTTTACATGATATTATATAGAATCTGTTCCAAGGACCTTTTGGTATGGGATTTGTACAAAATACATCGAATTGACGGAAGGTCTTGTACTGGCCACAACGGATTTTTTTTAATGTTTCCCACATTATTAAAAAACCTCGTCTCTAGTGTTGTGAATGTGTTTATTTATTATTCAATATACCACATTCTGACATTCTATCCATAAAACAATAATTGATATATCATAGCTAACTCTATTCCATTCTTCTGGCCAACAACTTGATCATTGCGACAACAATCAGTTGTCAGTTGTGTATTTTTTACAATACTTATTTTGTTTTTGGAAAGTTTATTAAGCCGAATTGGTGTAGTTGGAATAGAAATTTAGTAGGATAACTGGCTTTATTGTATATTTCCTTTAATAAAAATACTCATTTTGTCTCAATTATGTAAAAAGTGTCATTTCATAACGTCAAAAGGTTAGGTAAAATTCAACTTTTTACAATGGAATTAGATAAAATACAATAAAAAAATTATTTGGCTAAAGTTCTGTACATTTTTACATTTTATAATTCTTTCGTATTTGTCTTCTTTACATCCATATGAAGAACTGATTAGATTTTGGTTATAATTGATCAACCGAAAGTTCCCTTCTCATTTGAAATTCTTAACAGTTTTTCTTGAAAAAATGCAGATAAATCATTTTTTGAGATTTTATGTAATTATAAATATGAAAGAATATATTATTATCTACGGTTTAATTATACATTTTACTTCATATTCAATAGTTATAGAGTTAAACAATTATAAAGAGATTAACTCTCATTAATCTGCCAGCTTTGCTATAATCATGAAAACAGCTAATATATTCAAATAATTCTAACTGACAGATGTCAGTGTCAAGTGCAATTTACTTAGTGTATGTTCGTGTTATAATTATATTGGATTTAGAGAATCTTTTCTAAGGAATTCTTGGTATGGAATTTATAGAAAATAATATATGTTTGCATTACCGTTTCAGTGAATATATAGAATTTTTTCCAAGGAACTTTTAGTATGGCATTTGTACAAAATACATATAAATGTCGGAAGGTAATGCGCTGGCTACATTAGATTTTTTTTATAAAACGATGTTTCGACAGCAAAGTGCAATACAATAAATATATGAATCTGGCGAGAGGTATTGTGCTGGCCACAACAGATTTTTTTTTTCTTGTTTTTAGCTACTATTGGCGGAAAACCGTGGCGAAAGCGATGTGCATTTCAATGGTCAATTTTTTTATTACAAAAAATAGTACCATGTGACACCAATTTGCAGCCGCAATCCACCAAAAGAATTTTGTTCATTGGTTTTCCAAGTACGGGGCTCAGGAGGACATACAAAAATACAAATTTTGCATATTTTTACCTCTCGCTAAGAGAGGTATTGGTTTTGAGGTCACTATAATCCGATTATAGCATTTTTACGATTATGTCCGTGTGTGTGTGTGTGTGTGTGTGTGTGTGTGTGTGTGTGTGTGTGTGTGTGTGTGTGTGTGTGTGTGTGTGTGTGTGTGTGTGTATGTGTGTGTATTTGTGTGTGTGTGTGACATTCCTGGGAAAAGCTGATTAGATTTTGGTAACAATTGGACAACCGGAAGTAATAGTTTCTTTAAAAAAATCTTCTAAATATTATTTTTTGAAAATTTCTTTTATTACTAATATTAAAGAATATAAAAATCTTAATCCGATACATTTAAAATTTTTATTACCTTCTATGGCGTTAAAGATAGAGACATATAAATATATAAAATAATAAGTTGTAAATGAATCTCGCAGCCCATGGAAAACAAGTGGAAAATTAAAATTTTTGTTGACAGATAAATGTGAGTGTCAAAAAGCCAGAGACATTACTGAAGATTTTTTCTGGGAAGTACATTTAATATTTCTTATTTTATTATTAATTAAATATTTATAATTATGGATACATATACCCTTCAGAAATACTGCCAATCTCATCAATGAATTGGAAGAATCTCGAACATTGGAAGAATAAGAGTAAATATGATGAATTAAAAAATATAAAAATATATAAAGAAGATATGTGTTTTTGTGTGTATCAGAAATGTCATTATGTAGATACAATACTTATATAGCCTAATATGGAAATAACGAGAGGTCTTGTGCTGGCCACAACAGATTTTTAATTTTTGAAAATAACTTTTGTATTTGTTTGGCCCACGTTTTAAAACTGACAATGCTCGTTTTATATGGTCGCTATAGAGGAAACGGGGAGATTCTTAGCTTAGCTTAATTTATCCATGTTCACTTGTTTCAAACTTGAAAAATGCAACAATTATTAAATTTATAAGGCGAACAAAATGAATTTCACGATGAAACATGATGAAATCATCAGTTAAGTATTCTCAAATGTTTGTTTTTAAGTTTATTTTATTCATTTTTATTCATATTTCTTAGTCAGCACTGAAACATTTCTGTTTGAATACGTCATTCTCTATCATGACGTACGTACATAAAAAATAATTAAATTAAAATGAATGAATTATTTTTTATTTGTTTCATTGTCACAACCTCACAGCCGTTAATACAAATATAAATTTAATAAATGTTCTATTTTTTATGTATACATCAAATAAATACATAAATTATATATCGTTAGGAAGTTAAAAAAAAATCTTTGATGCAGTAACTTTTCACTATGGCGTCTGAATATAAATTGTAACTTTGGAATCGTAATTTGAAATAGAATAATGAAAAAAATTAAGAATCGCCATTCGAAAAAGCTGAAAAAAGTACCCAAAATAGGTGCAAATTAAAATCCAGTGTTATTTCATCGTGAAAGCTATTTGCAAAATTAAAAAAAGGCTGTTGTGACCAGCACAATACGTCTCGCGATTTCCATTGTAGGTTCCACAGGCTGGTGGCGGTTAGGGATGAACGTAGGGCTTTATCATGGGTTTTAGTTTTATGAAATTTTCTATTCTCCTGATCATATTTCGCCAAAAACTGTAGAGTGCAAAGTTTTAAAGAATTAAAAGTTTTACACAAAACTGTTTTTATATGTGTTATTACGTCTTTGGTTCCTTCACAATTTTAAAGAGAAATTTAAAAAGTTTTTGCAATTAGTAGCAATAATAATAATAATAATAATTATTATTATTATTATTATTTGCCATAAGATTGACGTGGAAATGCACTTGGCTTGTCAATATAAGTATTTAAAATAATACATATAAGAGAAATAAGTACATACAAAGATACACATAAAATTAGGGTTGCCAACTTCACAAAATTACAGAGAAGAACATTTTTTACGGCAATCTTTTTCTGAATTACGTGCAGGATTTAAAATGTATGAGAAAAAATTGTGCCGCAGGCGATTTTTTGGAAATTTTCAAGGTCAAACGTGTTTTCATGCAGAGTTAGATAATATAGTTTTTTACAATGAAAAAAATTTAACAAATTCTTAAAAAATTAAAATCAATATTTTATGACGAAAACAAGTAAAGCACAATAAGATATCTAATGTTAGCTGCTAACATCTAATTTTACAACTTTTTAAACTGACAAAGCAGTTATTTAGCGTTAATAAACTATAATAAAATATTAACGAGTAATGCCTGATCCGAATAGTCTTTCGATGAGTATGAGAGCAAGAGCATGAGAAACAAATTTGACAAGTCAACATTAGTTAACCATACAAGAGTGTAAACTAAATGTTAGTGGATAAATTAGTACCAATATGTCAATAATTTAAAAATTCTATTGTTATTTTATTACATTACATAAAATGTGAAATAATTATTTCATTTTCATATTTATAATAATAAGAAAAATATTGTTAATAACAAAATTTACTATAAAAGGACAAATCGCGTCCTTTCCTGGTTTAAAAAAGCACAAGGACAAAATATGCTCAAAAAAGGACAGTCCTTTCCAAAAAAGGTCAGTTGGTAACCCCACATAAAATACGACATAAAAAACATATTAGAAAATAATCACGTATTGAAAGCAAACAAGCAAATGTATATACATGTATATATATATATATATATATATATATATATATATATATATATATATATATACACATACCGTTATATAGGTTGTCCAAAAAATTTAATAGGCCAGTAACTACAGCAATTACATTGTATTTCCTATATATCGGATTCCATGTAGACACCCGATACATATATAGATATATATATATATATATGGACCCAGCAAATATCTCGCTTATTTATTAAGTTAGTAATTTCTTTCATATGACATGATTTATACAGCAACATGTAAGCTACTTGATGAAGAATGTACATTCACGATACCACTTCCGGTTTATTAGTAATTAATATCAACTTTGAAATTTAAAATGGAACATACTATGTTTTTTTTACAAATTTGAAAAGTACATCAAATTTGCTTTAAAATCATGTAAAATAATCCATATGTTACATTATTAAAAAGCAAATGGCGGACACTTTTTTATACACCTAATTGGAAAGAGAATAGTGAGCTATGACTGTGGCTTGAAATAAAACAATTATCTAAAACAATTGTAACTATTATTATTAAACGAAATCATTTTATTTGTCATAATAACACAGAAAATAAGAATAAGGAACACTTAATAACAACAAATGATTTTACAACAAATATGCAAAATGACTCCCAGCCCCTTCAATACATTTTTCATAACGTTTTGAAACAGAATAAGTAGTCCTTTCTATTTGGTCTGCAGATAAAGATTCAATTGCCGCTTCAATTTTATTCTTCAGTTCGTTTAATGTGTTTACTGGTTTTTTATAAACAAAATCTTTCACGTAGCCCCATAAAAAAATCTGTTGTGGCCAACACAAGACCTTTCGCCATTTCCATTTTTTGTTATAAAAGTATTGTATTGCACTTTGTTATCGAACCGTCGTTGTATAACAAAATATTACAGAACTTTACCCAAATATTGTTTTTTATTGTATTTAACATGTCTTCTGCACACATATAATTCTAATTAAATCTATTTTTCATTGTATGAGGAAGTTCCTAATTGTCAGAGATTCTTCCAATTCATTAACCATATTGGCGGTATTTCTGATGGATATATGCATTTTACCTACAATTTCAAATATTTAATTAATAAAACAATAAGAACGATTAAATGAACTTACCAGAAAAAGCTATCAGAATTTCACTAAAACTGTTGATTTTTGACACTGACATGTCGCGGACATATCATTTACAAATTATGTTACAAACATTTGAATTTGTCAACTGGTTTCCTTAGTGTAGTTTCGCCTACTCGACTTATTTTATCCCGATATTCTATATATTATAGCGTCTTTATCTCTAAATTTATAGAAGATATAATAAAAAATTTAAATGTATCAGATGTAGAATTTTGTTCTTTAAAATTTGTAATATCAAAAAATTTAAAAAAATAATATTTAGAAGAATTTATTTTAAAAACTACTACTTCCGGGTGTTCAATTGTTACCAAAAGCTTTTCAGCTCTTCCCAGGAATGTCAGATTGAGGAATTCATAGTTAAACAGGTCTATATGTCTTATAGTTTTTGAGGAATCGTCCCTCCAACATCCAGCCATACACATACACACATCCACACACACACACACACACACACACACACACATCATTGTAAAAATGTTAAAATCAGATTCTAGTGACATTGAAACGTGATTATTCATTAAAATCTGGATATGTGATTTTTAGCATGATTCCAATACCTCTCTTAGCGAGAGGTAAAAATCAAGTGGGGTCATATCGGTAGAACGAGCAGGCCACCGAATTAAACAATTTTTTTCAATAACACGTCGCTCAAATGTATATCTTGTTGAAACCACATACCAAGCCTATTTTCAAGTTATCGTATAAAACATTATTTAAAAATCCAGCATCAGCCGTCAAATTTTCTTCATAAAAGTAAGGTCCAAAAGTTGGCTTTTTAAAATCCCACACCAAACATTTATTTTAAAACTAATCTGGTGTCTTGCTTCCCGAATTTCATGAGGATGTTCCATACTCCAATAGTGGCAGTATTTATTATTAAAAAATCCATTTCTAGAAAAACTAGCTTCGTCAGTCCAAAAAAATTTTGCGTAGAAGATTGAATCTCTTTTCTTAAGATTCTGTGAATTTTAAAAATGTTTACTCCTGTGTCAACACATAAGTCGCTAACGGAAATTCTGGGATTGGCCTCAAAAAGCGCAAGTACATTAATTTCCACATCATCTTCATTTAGGATATTTCTTTTTCTTCTTTCAAATGAACCTGTGGTTCGTAGTTTATTTACTAGTTTCACGAAAAGCGATTCACTTGGATGACGGCGATGCAAATATTCTTGTTGATAAAGTTCTGCAGCTATGCGTTTATTTTTTAAACTTCGAAAATACACATGTAGCATATCAACTTTTTCTGAGTTAGATAAATTCATTTTATAATAAATTACTAAGGTAATGAAACTTGCTAATAATAAAGGTTAGAACAATTATTACTTACAGGTTGATATACACCGTGTTACAATTATTTAAGTTAATTGTTTTATTTCACGCCACAGTCATGGCTCACTATTCTCTTTCCAATTAGATGTATAAAAAAGTGCCCGCCATTTTACTTTAATAATGTAACATATGGATTATTTTACATGATTGTAAAGCAAATTTAATGTAATTTTCAAATTTGTAAAATATATACTAAGTTCCATTTGAAATTTCAAAGTTGATATTAATTACTGTATACATATATGCAGGATGTTTACTATGTATGGAATATAGTATATATCGCGCGAAATAACGACTGTATATTTTTTTTATATATAAAAGTTGTTTAACATTTTATTTCCCATAATAAGGCAGCATTCAGTTGTTTTTATTTCAAAAAATAAATGAGTAACGAACAACAATTGAATTTTTTTAAATATTAATGTACCCTTTCATTAGGTTTATTTGATAGATTTTTTTTCCATGACGTAACATATGTTAGTACCCTTCTACAAAAAAAAATTTCAAAAAAATTTAAAATACTCTTTCTTAAGTAATTACATCAATAACATTAATCTAGATATCCGAGATATCTTTCATTTGTCCTAACAATTGATTATAGGCCAGTAAATGTAACAGAATCTTGATCTTGTGTATGTCAATAAGTTGGTACATCGAAAATTAAAAATGGTTCATTTAACAGAATCTGAACGCATAGAAATATTAATTATGGTCGGTTATGGGGATCGCAAACGAACACAAGTAGAAGTATCCAAATCGAGAACCAATCACCCAGTTAGTAGTTAGTAAGACTTTGAAACGGTTTAGGGACACTGGACATGTTAAAGATCTGCCGAAGACTGGCCCGCAAAAATCTGCGACAAATAAAGATAAAAAGCTCGATGTTTTCATAGAAATCGAAGAAAATCCACACATTACAACTCGTCAGTTATGTTCAAACCATGCCGTAAGTAAAGGTTTAATACACAAAACATTACATTCAAAAAAATTACATCCGTACAAACCGATTTTATTGCAAGAATTATCCGAAGATGACTATGATCGACGTGTTGAATTTTGTGATGTTATGATGGAGCGAATCAACAACAATCCAAATTTTCTCAATAATATTATTTTTTCTAACGAGGCTACATTTACTTTGAATGGAAATGTAAATAGGCATAATTGTCGATATTGGGCCGCTCCAAATCCCCATTGGATGATCCAAAATCATACCCAAACACTACAAAAATTAAACGTATGGGTGGGAGTTTGTGCAGATCACATAATGGGAAAGTTTAGCATGGTAAAAATTCTACATAACATACTATTTTCTCACAAATATAACATAAATGACTGCTGAAATTGAAATTAAAAATTTAAATTATTGCTCCAATTATTTATAATTAATATTTTTTGGGTAAACTGTATGTCACAAGTCAGTTATGCGCAAACTCAGACAGAACGGTGAAATCGAACCACTTGAACCTAGGTCGTAACAACACCTCAGTCTCAAGTGACTGATAACCGCAACCGTGTCGTCAGTGTATAAGTCGACATACGTTGCACCAAGCCTCTACAGACGTCATCATAAATTTTATATAGGTTAAATACGTTCAAATATTTCCTTTTTATTTTTATTATAATGTAATTTGAAAAATGTTATTACCTATATGTGTTGTGTGAGGTATGTAAACATGGATAGGTAATTTGTATATGTGTAACAATTAAACATTAATGAAACAAATTTATATAAACATATATTAATCTTTCCGGATATAAGCAGGACTTTTCTTGCAATAATTTCAAAACAATTGACGGAATTATATATATATACTCGTTAAGCTAAGCTTTAGAATTATCTTATACTGTCATTTGTAATATCTTATCAAATTTTAACTATACTCATACTCCTATGTTAAACTAAAATCTATAGCAGATCCAAGAAAACTACTATGGATATTTCAAAAGAAATTTGAATAGAAAACCTTACCAATATCGGCCGAAGTAGTGTGTCTCGAAGTCCGTAAGATCAAGAGTATATTGGACATATCATTATTAAAAAAAAACTTTTAGTTGTACAAGAAATAAAAAGGCGAGACTAAATGTTGCAAAACATATCAACATTGGAATGAAGTCGACTAGTGAAAAGTATTATTTTCGAATTAATCAAGATTAGATTTTTTGGAAATGATGGTACGACGTATTTTCGGTGACCAACAAGAGCAAGGTATAATTCTAGATACCAAATCCCTACAGTTAGGCATGGCAGAGGAAATGTGACTTTATGTTGTGCATGTTCCCAGGACGATGTTGGTCTATTAGTCCAGATTAAAAGTACCATGGATACTCTAATATATACAGATATTTTAATAAAGCATATGCTACCTTATGCAAGAAAAAATATGCCACGGGGATGGGGTTTTCAACAGGATAACGACCCTAAACATTCTTCAAAACTAATAAAGGCGTTTTTAAGTCAAAAAAGTCCGAATACTTGACTGACCATGCCAATCTCCTGCTTTAAATCTAGAAGAGAATATATGGTAAGACTTAAAAATACGCGTGGGTAAAGAAAAACACTCCAACTAGGATGAATTATGGACCTATTTTGAAAATGAATAGTAAAATTTACCTCAAGATTCTATTACAAATTTAATCAAATCAACGATGAGCTACAGTGATTGATTCAAGAAGAATGTCGATGAAGTATTAAATATAGAACACAAAATTGCAAGTCCAAAAAGATTGCACTATTTTTACCTCCCGTCACACCGTAGGTAAGGGAGGTAATGTTTTCGGTCCAAAAATTCGATAGTGAGTTTTCAGTGAATAAGTATGAATTAAGGTCCGCACAACACGTTTTTACTATTTTTACAATGATGTCTGTGTGTGTGTTTGTGAATGTGTGTGTGTGTGTTTGTTTGTGTTATTGTGTGTGACGATTTTTTCGTCCACGATAACTCTTATATGAAACTTCCAAAAATCTCTATATTTCGTATTTAAGTTTTCACATTCATATAAAGAGTTGCTTAGATTTTGTGTAAAATTGGACAACCGGAAGGAGTACTTTACTTGAAACCCATAACAGTTTTTAATGAAAAACTGTAATAAAATATAATCCAAAACTTTTCAATTTTAGTATTTAAGACTTTATATCAAGGGAAATAACATACCTATTACATTTTGGCTAAAATTGATACCTCGGAAGTTATACTTTACTTGAAGCTCCGAACAGATTATCGTGAAAAACAAATTATAGTGAAAAACAAATTATGATATAATTCAAAACTCTTCAAATTTGGTATTTAAGATTTTTATTTTAATGAGAATGACAAATTAAATTATTCCCATGCACCGTTTTCTAATTTATTTCTACTTTTAAAATAAGGATTCAAGAATTTTTCTTTAGATAACATAAATTGACATTTAATTAAATACTGTGAAATTGATATAGGTTTTTATTTTTGTTCATAGCCTACTCCGAGTTAGGATTTTTTTGAACACACTGTACTTATCTTAAGTCAAGTAGGTAAATGAATAAATACTTTTTTGGGACAAATTTATCAAAATATTCAAAACAATATTTTTTGATAACCACTCCATCGATTTTCGAAAGTAAAACATTTATAAAATCTTGAAACTATCTACTACAAATTTTGTCCTAAACATTTTTTTTTCAATCTATCCAAAAAAGTCTTTATTCATTTACTTGACTTACAGATAGGTATTAACAAGCGAAAAAAAAACTGCTTTCGATGTATTTTGTAAAAATTCCATACCAAAAGTTCATTGGAAAAGATTAAATATATCCAATAAAATTGTAACACGAACACATATTATGTCAATTGCACTTGACACTTCTTAAGTTTTTCTCTATTATACTAGGGGTCGCTGTTTCTTATTCTTCTCTTCCACATTCAACGCATCGAATAAGGGTACTTCCGGTGAGTCAATTATAACCAAATTCTAAACAGCTCTTCATATGGATGTAAAGAAGAGGATTACGAATAATTTTTAGGATTGTAGTATTGGAGTTATCGTCGGAAAAAAATTTGTTACACACAGACACACACACACACACACACATACACACAGAGAGAGAGAGAGAGAGAGAGAGAGAGAAAGAGAGAGAGAGACAGACATCATCTTAAAAATAGTAAATTCATATAGTAGAGACCCTAAAACGTGCTTATTCATTAAAAATTGACCACCGAATTTTTTGACCAAAGACAATTCCTTTCTTATCTAAAGGTGACAGACGGTAAAAAAAAAAAAACATGTAAAACGAAACAAAATGGGATTATTCGGACGTATTCGGTCGTAAATGATTCTTCAAAACACTATAGATACTATAGTAGGCGAAGAATTTTCCCGTTTGTCATCAGTTCTTCATACAAGTGATAAAATTCTCCTAGCCTTCTTCTTCTGCTTAATATGAAATTGAGCCAGCACTCGCTTTTCTTTCGCTACATTCATCGTCTCGCGAAATATGGGTTTTCAAGAAAATACGAAGTCAATATCCATACTTCAACTAGAGTTATTAGCGATACTGAGAAAGCGACACTATCTTTGTCGGATGTAATTTGGTTGCAGTAGACAAGGTTTGCATCGGACTTCGGACTACCTAGTCGGCCGTAAGTTGGGCAACTGTCTACTCGACCGAATACGGTTCAAGTGGACGACCAACCTAATTTGAACTTATCGGCCAAAAAGGTCGGGTACATTAGACGCGTGCTAACACTTTCCCCTGTCTTTGGATTAATCGGCTGTATTCGTTGGGCATCTTCTAATCGGACGAATACGAAGATCTATCACCTAAAAAATTATCCAACTACGCCAATTTAACAAGATCATCTCCGGAGAGGTACCTTATTCTTGTGGTATTTAAAAAAATCTTGTTTATCATATAAGTAATGTTAGTAATTTGAAACTTAATACCTTGCATCTTGTATTGCCAATATCTGGTATAGAATGTATAATGAGTTTCAAATATACTTTTTTGTACTCACAACCTCGGAAGTGACATTTGACAAACGCTATAGACAACCGGAAACATCACTTTCCCGGTGCACTACACCAGGAAATTAAGCAAAAAATACTGACATTTTCTGGGCATTCTCCAAAAAAATAATCTTTAAAATAACAAAATATAGTTTATAAAATAGCACTCATGCGATTTTCAAGCATCAAAAACCAATAATAATAAAAAAATTATTATTAAATAAAAAATTTGTCTACCATCAGTGACATCTGTTGGAGAATCTGTCATCTGTTGAATGTCAAAATAGAACGTAACCTGTCACATAACCTTAAATACAAATTATCAGATTTTACACGTATTATATTGAAAATGAAACTACCAGTAAAATAGAGACATGTGCCGAACATTATTCTTTATTTAATTATTTGAAAAGTTGGTAAGTACAACATAAAATATGCTTGACAACTTTTGCTTAATTTAGTTTATATTTTATTTAGGTACTGAATTGACCGGAACAGTTATTATAGACATTAATATTTATAGAACAATTATTATTATAGATAAAATGTATTAACGGATTTCTCGGCGGTGATTGTAAGGAATTATATTGTTATTCCATAAAGTAGTTAATTTTATTTAAATTCGTACCTAACCCTAAACTTCTAGAATATTCTCACACTTTTCGGTCAACATGTGACACTCATAGGGTAATTTTTACAAGTTTTTTTAAATATTATTTTAATGTAACATATGCTCTACGTAGATAGTCAAAATTCTTTAAATAATATGTAAATCAGTGCAGTGTACAAACAAATAATAATTTGAAAATTGAATGTTTCTGAATTTGTCAAATGATTACACCAGTTAAAACTATTTGTAAGTAAAACAAAATTCATCTATGTAACTTACCTTTTTACAAAATTATGTACATTTTAGTTTAATGAAGTTACGAAATGTGTAACGAAATATTAAAAGGGAATTTAAATAAAATTATCTATTTTATGGAATAACAACAATATAATTCCTTACAATCATCGCCGAGAATACATTTTATCTATCAACAAGTACGGCGTTACTTCCTCCTAACAATTATTATTATTATTATTATTATTATTATTATTATTATTATTATTATTAATATCAGAATCAGACATTTTGACTTTTAATTTTGAAAAAAATATGCAAACAATTATGTTTGGAATCAACAATTTACTTAACAACCGTTGCTATGAAATTTCTGCTGTGCTATTTACTTGTATATTTGCGAATTTTGTACAATTATCTTAACATTTATACTCTATTAATAATGATTTTATTCGTTACAAAAAGTATTGTACAAACTTCTTGCGGGAAGACGTCATCCACGCATTCGCGCAAATGAAGCCCTCGCTCGTAAGCTCGCTCGTGCCTCAAATAAGCGCTCACTAAGTATGTAAATAACTACTTATTTAATACGGCATTTTTATGTGTTTTCTTCTATAATTTGTTTATTAAACCAATATTTTCATTTACATCCTGTGAATAAGACATTTTAAAATTAAAACAATTAATATTTAATTAAAAAAATGAAAAAGTGTTTGTTACTTAGCAACTTAGCGACATAAGTGATAATTTCACAAAGAAAATTATCAGTGTCATTGGTTACTTTCGTACACTTGATCAGAAATACAAGGATTCAATTGGATAATTTTTAAACTAAAAAAATTCCAGTGTAATGTTGTTTTGAGTGGTTACTTTTGCATATGTGATCAGAAATACAAGGTTTCATTTTGCATAATTTTTTAACAACAAAATTTTGAGCTATAAATGTCCTGAGGACATTGCAATTACAAAATAATTTTGTGCAGTCACGTTGCTTGGTAACCACCTGACGTAGGAGCCACGAGCTTGAAGAAGTTGTGTTAAAATTATAAGTTATTTGTGAATGATTGAGGGATATCCGGTGAGAATTTTTTTGCCATTTTAGATTTCATCTTTTAAATTTTTAAATAATTTGTATTTGAAAGAATTTTTATGCGGGTAACATCGCCCAGTATGAATGATAGAATTTTTCAAATACTTCAAATATTTGAAAATAACATTTGTTTCCGCGGTTACACTACCGTTTCTGTTTCAATTTATGTCGTTGTTTGGACGGCGATAGCATATACCCCTTTATAGATTTGTAACACGTATGAAAATGAGATAATGAATAAAAGTCTCATCTATGTACGCCATGCGTATAACATAAAGATTCGAGATAAAAGTTTAGTAATTTTTAAAGCAGATATCAGAAATAATTGATGACGTAAGTATCAATTCGCGGAAACAGAATGCATAAATACTTCATTAATTATTTTATTAAATTGCTTTTTATCCATGCATATTTTCAATTATTGACCATGAATGTTATTTTAAACATATTTACAAATAATTATGTGTTGAAATAGATCAATTTACGTGACTTCTAAGCAAACTCCATTGTTTGAGAACAAAATGGACTTAAGATCTACGTCATCGTATATTAGAAAAATAATTAAGACTTTCAAGGAATACAGATCGCTTTCAATTTAAATTATGTTTAATAAAGAAATTTAAAAAATTGAAATATTTACTAGCCCCACTCCAAATTCACACAAACCGTTGTTGAATATCTTATATTTTTGCTTATTTTAAAAACTTTTCAGTAGTATTTCATGTATTCTTGTAAACGGGATATAATTTATTGAGCTGATAAAAAAATGAAAATAATTATGAAACAAATGAAAAATCAATTAAAAATCAAATATAAACTTTATTTTCTCTGTAATTAGTTTATTGTTAGTAATAACTTATTGTATTATTATTATTTATTAATAAAATGTTACTTATAGTGTCTCGTGACCGTTTGTCCGAGTGTCTGGTCGCAAATCTGGGAATACGGGTTCGATCCCAACTGATGCCAAAACTATTCGAATTTTAAATAGCACAAAAGTGACCTTTCTGTATCAGCAATGAGTTCCCTTGAGGAGACGCCTCTGAGCATAAAGCAGATTGGCACACCCTACAATGTGTCCTCGTAATAGATATAATATAATGATACATTTTATATATATATTTACTTATTATTGTTATACTTATAATGTATTACGACTATTTCACTATTTCACAGATTAAATTTTAACCAGAGATTATAAATAATAATAATAATAAATTTGTTGCCCAACAGTAGCCAATTACAGGACAAAAATACATAAAATAGAAAAAAGTATATATATTTAAAACAAAAACAAATTAGATGAAAATATCATCAATCAAAATATTAGCTGCATTGCAAGATAGAAATATTGGCGAATGTTTCATTATGTCAGTACGCGCTGGCCCTGTCATTTTTGATATTAGCTAAACAAAAGTTGACGTTTTAAGAGTGCTTATAGGAATATATTGTTTGTATGAATGTCAAAGTTGGTTTTTATTCATTTATTTTTCTGAATACCATTCGTGGTTAAATTTTATCTTGGCAAAATTTTCCGTTAGCTTTTCTCGGGCCTGTTGCTAATTTATCTCGTTACATTGATCAATGCCTCTTGATAAGTTGTTAAGCAACCAGCCCTCTAACAATCTGAATTTTTTTCCAGAAAAAAATTACTTAATAGTTAAAAAAATCCCTAAACCTTAACTAAAAAATCTGTTGTGGCCAGCACAAGACCTCTCGCCATTTCCATATTAGGCTATATAAGTATTATATTGCACTTCCCTTTCAAACCGTCGTTTTATAACAAAAAAATACAGAACTTTATCCAAATATTTTTTTTTTATTGTATTTAACATGTCTTCTGCACACATATAATTCTAATTATATCTATTTTTCATTGTATGAGGAAGTTTCTAAATATCAGAGATTCTTCCAATTCATTAACCAGATTGGCGGTATTTCTGATGGATATATGCAATTTAACCTATAATTTCAAATATTTAATTAATAAAACAATAAGAAAGATTAAATGTACTTCCCAAAAAAAGCTGTCAGAATGTCACTAAAACTGTTGATATTTGACAATGACATGTGTCATTTAAAAACTATGTTATAAACATTGGAATTTGTCAACTGGAGTGCCTTGGCCTCTGCGATTAAATTACTCTATATATTATAGTGTCTTTATCTCTAAATCTATACAAGATATAATAAAAATTTTAAGTGTATTAGATGGAGAATTTTATGTTCTTCAATATTTAATAACAAAAATTTCCAGAAAATTATATTGAGAAGAATCAGAAACTACTACTTCCGGTTGTTCAATTGTTACCAAAACCTTTTCAGCTTTTCCCAGGAATGTCAGATTAAGGAATCCATAGTTAAACAATTTTTAAGTCTTATGGTTTTTGAGGAATCGTGTCTACAACAACCAGACATACACACATACACACATACACACATCCACACACACACACACACACAGAGACATCATTTTAAAAATGTTATGATCGGATTCTAGGGACCTTAATTCGTGCTTATTCACTGAAATCTGGATATGCGAATTTTAGCATGAATCCAATACCTCTCTTAGCGAGAGGTAAAAAAAAACATGACCATGATAAAAATTGCGTTGCATATTTTTTAATTGTCGGTTTGTAATTTTTCCGCATTCTTCCACAATTTTTCGTTTCAAAGACCCTGCATTTGCATGTCTAGTTTTGTAGATATGATTTTTCAAATGTCCCCATTAAAAAAAAAGTCATTTGGTGACAAATCCGGGGATCGAGCTGGGCAGTTTACTGGACCACCGCGTCCTATCCAGAAATTTGGGAAACAATGTTTTAATTTCATTTGTAGAATGAGCAGGACAGCTATTATGCTGAAATCAAATCATATTTCCCCCTGCAACCTGCAACATTATCCATAGCAGGCCCAATCTCGGTCTGGAGTAACTCCAAATATTTCTGGGAATTTAATGTGTCATTAATAAAAAAGTAGTATGGGAATAAACCTAAATGAGGACACCATCTACACACTCTTATTTGATGACGATCAAGTGATACTAGCGGAGGATAAGGATGATGCAAGCTATATGGTTCGGAAACTTATAGATGTGTTTAACGAGTGGTGACTCGAAATAAACCTCGAGAAAACGCAATATCTGGTAGTAGGACAGGAAAACACATCAGAAACAACAGATGGAATAAAAATACAAAAAAGTACAATTAAAAGAACAAATGAATATAATTATTTGGGAATGAAAATAAATAGTGATGGTAGTGATAATGAAGATGTTAGAGCTAAAGCGGTAAAAGGAAAGACTATAATTAGACAGCTGTATTCAGTCCTATGGAATACAAGTATAACGAAGAAAACGAAAATACACATTTTTCGTTCGTTAGTCGAAAGCTGTGTTACGTATGGCTCGGAAGTAGGGACCTTAAACGATGACATGAAACATAAATTCAACGCTGTAGAAATGGGTTTTTGGAGGAGGTGCTGTAGATATACTCTGTTAGACCATAAGAGAAATGAACAAGTAAGAGCGGAAATGGACATTGAAAACACTATGCTAGATACCATCACATCAAAACAACTACTTTGGTACGTACATATGAAGAGAATGTCAGACGAAAGGCTACCAAAGAAAGTATATGACTGGCAGCCACAAAGAAGACGAAAAGTAGGTCGCCCTAGAAAGAAATGGCATGCAGATATGAAAAAGGCCACGAATGAAAGAGGATTGGAAGAAGGAGATTATGAAAACAAACAAAAATGGCGAGAGGGATGCAGGATATGGTCATGAGAAGACTGTTCAACCCCTGCTTCATATATATATATATATATATATATATATATATATATATATATATATATATATATATATTAATAAAAAAAAGTCCTGTAATATTGGAACCTAACATTCCAATCCAAACATTCACACTTTCGCGATATTGGGAATGGTTATTTAAAACTAAATGTTGAATTTCTTTGTGCCAACTACAATAATTTTGAACATTTGGTTCTCTATTAATACTAAATATGGATTCATCAGAAAAGCAAATATTTTTGATAAAATTTCTGTCAGCATTCGCCATTTCCATTATCGTTTCGCAAAATATCATTCAGTTTACTCTATCGAGTTCAAAAATCTCTTGATGGCGAGAAAATTTAAAAGACTTGTATTTATGTTTTTTTTTTTCAATATTTTTAAGGCCGTGGTGTGATGTATTCCAAATCCCGATGCAATTTCTTTTGTACTCACACTAGGATTATTCGATATCGAAGCTAGAACATTTATTTTATTAAAGTTATCATCAATCTCAATTTCTTCTTCTGGTGCAACATATTTTTTAATGCAACTGAGGCATGGATAGAACACTGATCCATATTTAATTTGATTATTAATAACTCTTTGAATTGTGTGAATTGAAGGAATTGGCTTGTGAGGATACGAACCCGCAAATAAATCTCGCACTTGTCTTAAACTATTACCACCATACAATCTAAGAAATTCATTTCTTTCACTAATTGAGTACTCGTAATTGTCCACCATTTTTTCTTATAATTAACTTTATAAATTGAACACTAATAAATAATTACGGGCAATAAACTCATGAAACAAGAAAAAAAAAAACATTCTTCTGACAGATAAAACGTCAATCTTTTCTTTACAATTTCATTTCATTTCCAAGGCTATCCCTATTTTTGAGCTAATTTTCAATATTTTCATATTTAATTTCTGCTGTTATAAGGCATGTAAAATTCTGTTTATTGATTCTAATGTAGAATTTTATGCTCTATAACTTTTATTTGAAGCTTTTTTACCTAAAATAATTAGGGAAGCAGGAAATTAAGAAAGTATGATTTTACATGTTAAAGTCTTATGTTCCGGGGTCGCGGTCACCACCCTGTATATATATATATATATATATATATATATATATATATATGTGTTTATGTATGAAGTAGGTAAAATAACACCTATTTTATCATAAACTGTTTATTTTTAGTTTTAATGTTAAAACATTGCGAAATTATACTCAACTGTTTCCGAAAATGCACGTCCCCATCAATTATATTCATGGTCGTCTGTGATTTGTTGATAAATGAAAATAACAGCGAATTTTTTACTAATGGAGATTAGAGAGGTCAGATTTGGTTCACTAATTTATCTTCCGCACGTTTTTAATGCACGTGACCACGAAAGCAGTCACAAAATCACTCTTTTCATCAGTTTTATATTAATGAAAACTTCACGTGCTAATTACAGAGGGAGCTAGTTAATACTGTGTCCATGTATATTCTTTACAAAGTACATAGTTTGTACTCTAACTTATTAATTGCTCAAATTTAAGTGTTTGATAGGAGTGTATACGTATATAAAACTTTTTAAGAACGTGTTATGTTAGGAATTAGATAACACGTAGTCAATATTTTCTTATAATTTTTGCATTTTTGTTTTTCAATTATTGGTTAATTATTTTCCATTCATAGTTAAAAAAATATATCGGACAACGATAGTTTAATTATGTATTTGCATTTATTTAGCGATAGTATAATCAATTCTGGAAATTACTTATAGTTATAAATAAGTACCTAATAAGAGTTGTATTCAAACGGTTTTGTGATTAAAAATATTAACTGCCCGGAATTTAAATTTTACGAGACATCCGTATAACCCTGGTCGTCTGAATCTCAACGGTTCATCTAACGCTCACAGTCACGCGATAGTTAATAATAATAATAATAATAATAATAATAATAATAATAATAATAATAATAATAATAATAATAATAATAACAATAATAATATTAATAATAATGATAATAATAATAGTAATAATAATAATAATAACAATAATAGCGTAAAAAAAAAAAATTATGTTTCTATGGGTGGGATTCAGTAACTCGTCCGATATCAAACGGTGCCGTTATCACTATGGTTATATAGATCACATTTACGATCTGTTGTGGCCAGCACAAAACCTTCCGTCAATTCGATGTATTTTGTACAAATCCCATACCAAAAGTTCCTTGAAAAAGATTCTATATATCCTGTAAAATTGTAACACGAACACACTATTTTTTTGCAAATTCCATACCAAAAGTTTCTTTGAAAAGAAGTACATTACGTAAATTGCACTTAGCACTTCCTCCTTCTTCAGCTTTTTCTTATTTTATTAGGGGTCGCTGGTTCTTACTCTTCTCTTCTACTCATTCCTGTCGAGCCCATCTTCTTGATACAGTTCTTTCTTTCTCAAATCTTCTGCTATACAGTCCTTCCATCTTCTCTTTGGCCTTTCTCGTACTCTCGACATTATAAATTCCTATCTTGAGGCGAGGACGCAACTGCAAATCACTTGCGAGGGACACTCTGTCACTTACATCACTTTCAGATCCTATACTTTCCACTTTGGTTTTGCACTTGACACTGGCATCTGTTAATTAGGATTTTTTAAATATATCTGCTATTTTCATATTTTTAGCAAAGCTGACTGATTTTTGAAAGTTAATCTCTCTATATCGCTATATCTATTGAATATGAAGGAAAATGTATAATCAAACCGTATGGAGAATAAGATATTCTTTCATATTGATAATCACATAAAATGTCGAAAAATATTTAACTACGTTTTTTCAAGAAAAAATCTGTTATGGCCAGCACAAGACCTTCCGTCAATTCGATGTATTTTGTACAAATCCCATACCAAAACTTCCTTTGAAAAGGCTCATGAACATACACTATGTAAATTATACTTGACATTTCTTTCTTTTTTAGGTTTTCCCTATTTTATTAGGGGTCGCTGTTTCTTACTCTTTTCTTCTACTCATTCCTATTCAACACCGTCTTCACACATTTCTTCCTCTCTCAAATCTTCTGCTACACAGTCCTTCCATCTTCTCTTTGGCATTGAAATATCCAATCTTGAGGCGAGGCTACAACTACAAGTCACTTGCGAGACACATTCTGTCAGTTGTACAACTTTCTGAGCCTATACTTTCCATCTTTGGTTTTACACTTCACACTAACATCTGTCAATTAGAATTTTTAGAATTGTAGTTTTGGAGATATCGTCGGAGAAAAATTTGTCACCCACACACATACATACACACACACACATACACACACGGACACACACACGGACACACACACAGACACATACACAGACACACACACGGACACACACACACATACAGACATCAATGTAAAACTAGTAAAATCGTATTCTAGGGATCTTAAAACGTGCTTGTTCATTAAAAACTCACCACCGATTTTTTTGATCAAAAACAATACCTTTCTTACCTAAAGGTGACGGAAGGTAAAAATACGTTTTTATAGTGATAACGGTACCGTTTGATGTCGGACGAGTTACAGAATCCCACCATATACCAATATCATTAAAAAAATATCATATCAAATATAGATGTTAAGTCTGTGTCTGGAAAATTGCTAAAGAATTGGTTACCCTACTTCTTTAAAAATTACATTAAAATTCTGTTGTGGCCAGTATTAAACCTCCCTCCAGTACTTCTAATGATTCCGGAACTGGCGAAATTGTACAATAAAGTAAAATATACTTCTCTTTTAAAATTAAACAAAGGGTTATTATTTTTATTTTATTTTTAACTTTTATTAATTTAAATACGTACCTACATATTTATTGATCCTGGAAACTATATTATGTTCCTTTGTATTCGTATAATATAACTTTTGTTTTATTTACTATTACAATTTTCTTTTTAAAACGTTACTATTAATAATTTCAAATGATAGGTTCTTTGATAGTGACATTTATCTGTCAGTTACATACATTTCACACCCGAATTGTGTCTATCTTTAAAACACAGGCTCCGGGATTTATAAAATAGATTATTTTATGTATTTATCTATAAAATATATAGAAAAATTATAAATGCATACCTGTAGAAAATTTAATAATCTTTAATTGTTATAATAACACCAATCGTGAAAAAATTACATTTAAAGGAATTTTTCGAAGAAAAACTATTTTGAGCTTCAAGTAAAGTGCCATTTCCGGTTACCTGATTTACACCAAAATCTAAGAGCTTCTTTTCGTATTTGAATAATGTAGAAATGCAAGGTTTCAGAATTTTATGAATGACAGTCCCTACTTGGGTTAGAGTGTTGACAAAATCCATACACATGCACACATACAGACATCATGATGAAAATGTTAAAATCGGATTCTAGGGACCATGAAACGTGGTCACTTACCAAAATCTTGATATGCGATTTTTAGCACGTTCCCCATACTTTGCTTACAAAGGGTAGCGGGTGTTGCTGTTGTTTAACAGAAAATTACATTAACGTTCTTACTAAGTATTTTGAATTTATCCATATTTAAGATTATTTATCGTTATATCTAATCCCCTAATGAGTATCTGGATGTGGGTGATCAGGGAACCATTACTTCACACAGTCGGTGCTGGTGGACCATCGATGTTATTAATTAATTCCTTCCATTTTCTTTGATCCAAGGCCACTTCTTTAGTTTGTTGCAGACTTTATTTTATTTCTAATGTAACAAACTAGGTTTGTTTAAATATTTCGTTTTAACAAAATTATTTGAAATTTATGTCAATTTAATGTTTTGGCTACTAGAATCTACATACATGGTTTGTGTTTGTTTGATGCACATAACTTTTGCAGGCAGACCTTTAATTGTAAACGTGGACCACAATACTGGCCAGTATACACTATTGAAGGCAACCTTAAAGTTGATAAAAAAATAATTACTTGCTTTTCACACCGAATACATTCTTACAAAAGTTTTCGCAGTGAAAACATTTTGTCACAGCAACCATGCCCATAACAAAATTCTCCCT
This sequence comes from Ophonus ardosiacus, assembly GCA_943142095.1. Classification (NCBI taxonomy): domain Eukaryota; kingdom Metazoa; phylum Arthropoda; class Insecta; order Coleoptera; family Carabidae; genus Ophonus; species Ophonus ardosiacus. The sequence goes on along the minus strand of OW964826.1, from coordinate 35,520,204 downwards.
GTTCTTAACCGGAGGTTAATTCTTGTAAACTTTGCTGACAATAGGTAGAAGGCCAATACCTCTGTAATTATTAAAGTTACGAGGATCACCTTTCTTGAAGTTTGGAATAATTGTAGCAACCTTCCATGTTCTTGGAATTTGCTCAGTATTCTAGATAGGTTCGAGAAGAGCATATAAGCGCTGAATAAGGGCTTCGCCCCCATGTTTCAAAGCTTCTGCTGTTACTTCATCAATACCTGCTGCTTTTCCTGTTTTCAAGAAGTCAATTGCAGTTTAAATTTCTTCCATACTTGGTGCATCAGATATATCTACATCTGGTGGAAAAATGATATCTGGTGGTGATGCCAATAGATCAGATGGCTAAACATTATTGTGTAGCTGGTAAAATCTCAGTTGTTGACTTCTCAAAGGTACCATAATTTTTAAGAATATTTTCTGTTACCGATCGTATTTTACCACTTAAACTTCTTATAATTGCATATAAAGGCGATTAGCGGCTTCTTCCATTTCGATAGCTACCTTGTTCCAATGAGTTTCTTTCTGTGCCTTTGACATTCTCTATTTAGCCTGCTGTATTTTTCAAGGATGATGTTTTTGAGATGTTTTCTCTAATCTATAAGGCTCAAATATTCGTCTCATAATCAGTGGTGTTTTTATTTGTAAATTATTGGACATACTTCTTTTTCAAATTCTTGGACCATTTCAGCCAATGCTTCTGCTTCTTGATCAACATTTTCAGATGGTACTAACATTTTGAATCGATTACCGTCATTAGGAGTACGCCACGTAAGCTGGTGATGCTTGGAATATTTGAACCAACTATTTCCTATGACTAGTGTATTCGTAGCTGCCGTAAACCTTTGTCATTAATGTCACCAAATCCATAGGGCCCTAAAACAGTTTCCAATGCGACATGCTCCAGAATGAGCGTCAAAATCACCTGCAATTATTAAAAGATCTTTGCTTGGAATGTCGTCAATAATATTTTGTGATCCCGCATAAAAATCACCCTTAGTCGCATCTGGGCTTATCTCCGTTGGTGCATAAACTGCAACTATATGAATACGGATAGTGCCTTCGAGTGTGAGTACTGCAAGTCTGCTAGAAATTGGTTGGAAGGCTCGTAAACTACTGGCAATCTTATGGTCAACTCCAATTTAAACTCCTTGATATTCTTCATCACCAAAATAATACAAGGTCAATCAGAATTGGAACATATATTCGTGAGCCCCTGATTTCGTTAGATGAAGTTCAGAGAATGCTGCCACAGAAATTTTATATCTTGCTAACTCTGATAATGATTTTTTGACCAACTTGGTACGCTGTTCCAAAGTTCCAAGCTGCCAAACATAATATTTTCCTATTTAGATTTCTTATTGCCTGTTTAGTCCTTGAATGTTGTGACAGCTGTCAAATTGTCGTCAGTACCCTGAAATCGATTATTCGCCATGATGGTGTCATTTTTATTCTAATATTTTACTAATATTTTTGTTCCACACAGGACAGGTTCATGCCTAGTTTTACACCGGTTGGCAGACGGCAACTAATGATGTGTTGATTAGTGTGTAGCTTACTATTTTTCGTTATAAATTTTTGTATAATAATATAGCAGTGTAAAAAAGGGCAGTATCACTAATCGTTCTGAATTTATTTTATCAAAAATGAAGTTGTTATCTTGTTATTCATTTGTTTTTCAAATTCTGCTCTGATGATTCATGTTTTCGAAGTGAAATAAGTTTTTGTTTTTCTCTAGGGATGTTTACCCTTGGGCACGTAGTGCCACAAATTAGTCACTAGGTTGACTAGCCAATCTGAGACAGAATTTGTGATGTCATTTGGATAACAAGAAAAATATAAATTCTAGCGTAAGAGTTGATGTGAGCAGAGTAATAGGCAGTATGAAGTAGGCACTCAGTATCAGAAGAAGTTAGAAGTCGAAGTTATAAACAGTGTAAATATAATCATAGTCATGTAAGTTTTATTTAAAATAATAATAATATAATATTTCCCGCTCTGCTTAGTTTTTATTTGGTAATATTTTATTGCTCCGCTCATAGTATGTTTTGAAATAAATGTTTCACCACCGCTCAACTTTCTTCCTGTATTGTTTCTCTAAATTATAATTTTAATTATTTTGTGTATTTTGTATTTTATTTTAATTACTTTTTAATATAACTATTTACCAAGGATTTAGCCTGATTATTGCCTTGCCCGTCGAACACATGGAATTATTTATTTATTTATTCCACATCTATACATTACAAATTTACAACAGAGTATAATAATGTAATGTATTACTTAAATAAGATATTTGAAATTCAAGAGATATCATTGCGGTTTGGGGCCGATTTAAATTGTGCTAAATACAATGAGAAAATATCTAATACCTGATAATTCCTATTATAATTCTACTAAGCATAAAATTTTTGTAATTAATTAAATTACACTTTCCAACATAATAGTATATTGTGTTATTAGGAGTAAAAGTGATTCTTTGTGTGGCGAGCATGTAAATTTGCACGGCGAGAGTAGCGAGTCGGACAATTACATGCGAGGCACACAATGACACTTTTACTCCGAATGCCACATTATATTTTTTCTTCAAACATACGTATTTAAATAAAGTAATTACAACTTGACATTACAATAATTATAAATATTTGACGTAAAGGACGTTTGCTGATTTCAATTGCTCTGTTGTTATGGATACATTCGTATTTGTTCACTTTTTGTTATAAACATTCAAGTGAAAATTTTCACGTTTTGACGTTTAAATAAAAACTATGCAATTTTACATTCTCCTTATGTGCAATTATATCAGAATTTGAAGTATTGTCATGCACGGCCCTTGAAGTTGTTCAATTGGATGGAAGTTCAACAATATCGCTGAAGGATATAATATGTCGAGGAATCGATGAAAAACAATGTGAAATTTTCATATCACCTTAATTCTAATTATTCTTACCGTCATTACTATTATGTAAGTCTGCTATTTTATAATATGTTATTTCTTTAGATATAAACTGCTTATATTTCAATTTGTAGGTTATCTTGGTTAACTTGGGGCGATATGACAGGTTCCTATTTTACAAGTTACTTCTTATTCGCTCATTTTATTGCTTTATTAGTTGCTATGGATATTTATTTATTTCATTTCTACCTTGTGAATCAAGTCACAAAAGATGCCATTTTTATGACGTTTGAAGAAAAAATAAATTTTTGTTTTTTGTATTAGATTGTGGTAAGTGCAAATTGAAATTATCTACAATATTTTAACCAATAGGATCATGTCCACTGTTAGCCTTCTCTGTTCAAAAGGCTTTAATTTTAATTCTTTTAGTGTAGTTTTATAATTGTTATTAACAATAGAGAATTTAAATTTCAACATATGTACAATTTTTTTGTACATATTTTAGCAAAACAATATTTTTTTGTATAAATAGGATTTCAAATTTGAGAAGCATATTCTATAATTGGACGTACGAAAGTTTTGTATAGTAATAAAAATGGTTCAATTTTAGTGACATTTTTACAAGATATGTATATAAATCCTAATATTTTATATGCTTTATTTGTAATATAATCTATATGCTCATTCAGTAACAATTTGCTATCAAATAGAATACCAAGATCTCTTATAAAGATTTTACGCTCTAGTGCAAAGTTATGCAAGTTGTAATCAAAATGAATAACTTTTCTGTTTCTAGTATAGCTTAGAATGTAACAACATATTTAACCGAGAACGATTTTTCGACGCAGTAGAGAACCGTGAACGTCGTAAGATTCCAGCTTTTTTTATAAGTGAGGAGTAGAGATGCACTCGATTTCGAGCTTTGGCCCGGCCCGGCCCGAAGCCCGCCTCGATTTCGAGTCGATCATCGAGCCGGGCCGAAGATATTTTTTATCGGGCCGAATCGAGCTAATCATTTTCAAAAATCGAGGCGAGTCGGACTTTTGATTTTGGCCCGACCCGAAAATTCGAGCTTTTCGGGCCGGCCCGAAAAATCTTATAGTTCAATCAAATGCACAGTTTCCTTAATATTTTAATGAAAATGGATGAAGTTAAAAGGATCAAAATAATTTAATAACAACACACTTCACATATTAATAAATAAAAATGTATTATTTTACTTCAAGAATTCAAGGTTATTCAATAAAGCATAATAATTATATTGTGATGTTGCTATTATTATTGTTATTACTCGTATACTTAAATAAAAGTGATTTTTGTTCCTACCATAATGATTTCTTGTCCTATTTTTGAGCAGAAACAAAGTTACATAAAAAATCCTTATGTAAATTAAAATTATTTTTTTTATAAAAGATTTATGAAAAAGTTGTTTAAATTCTTTGGTAAACAAAGTGTTAAATACTCGTAGGTCTGTAATTTTTATAACAAACTTACACTAGAAGGGTCTCTTTTTTATAAACTTATGTTAATTAATGTTGAAAGTTATAAGAATGTAGATGTTTTTTATAAGTTTGACACGAGAAAAGTTAAACATTTTGCCTTAACATAAAAATCAACATTAGGAATGCCGGATGCACCCAATGTCGAGCTTTGGCCCGGCCCGGCCCGAAGCCCGGCCCGATTTCGAGTCAATTTTTTAGCCGGGCTAGCTAATTTTTTGTCGAGTCGATCTTCGAGTCGGGCCGGTAATTTTTATTTTCGGGCCGCGTTGATCCAAACCTCAAAGCCCGGCCCGGCCCGGCTCGAATGCATCTCTAGTGAGGAGTGACTGACTCTAGCAAAAGCTTTGCCGATGTCAGTGTACACAATGTCAACTTGTTTTTTTATTAACTAAACTTGCCTACATACTCACAAAAAGGAATAAGATTATTTAAGACAATTTTTTTACTGCAGAATCCCGTTTGTTTAAGATGTTATTATGGTGTTAAGGTCAGAATGTAAGGCCGTATCCAAGGGGGGGGGGGGGATTTGGGGGTTCAAACCCCCCCTGAAATGTAAAATAAAATACTAAAACATTGAAAGAAGTCTAACCAAGATGTTAGCGCTATCATAGCACTGCTAGTATAACATTCCCAATTGCTTTTTACAATTAAATAAAGATATACGTAAAGGCCAAAATATTGTTTTATTTTAGGAAGTGTCTACTGTACTGTCCAGACAGAGAAGCAATAAAAAATTGTGAACTGTCGCACCTGAACGGAATCTAGCAGACAATTCTAGCGGCCACTTCTCGAATCTACCTAAAAACCACTGTCTGGACAGTGCAGTAGACACCCCCTTTATTTTATTATTTCCCCGAGAACAACAGTAGTTGTGGTATCAGTAGAAAGATAAAAATTGTATCAAATGACAACAAATAAATGCAAATTATGTAATATTTTAGTCCCATAAATTAATTATTAAATTTGTCATTTTATGCAGAAATTTTTTATCTTTTTTTTTGATACCAGACCACAACCACGGTTATCAGTCAACACAAGGATAACAGTCTGCAAAAAACTGCTCATGTTAGTCTCCTTGAAAAATAATATAATTATATAACCAGAATCCCCTCCGAAATGAAATCCTGGATACGGGCCTGTCAGAATGTATTTGATTTATTACTAAGAGTTCGAAAATTTTACCAAAAGCTGATAATATAAAGATGGGCCTGTAGTAGCAATATTTCTTTTATCGCCAGATTTATAAATAGGTGTAATATGAGATAGTTTCCATTTTTCGGGAGATACACATGTTTTAAGTGAGTGGTTAAATAATAAGAATAACGGCTTTGTTAGATAATGCACACATGTTCTTATAAAACGGGGGTGTATTTTGTCAGGTCCGCATCCCTTCTTAATGTTTACTGTGGTTAAACAATGCAGGACGTCGGCTTCTTGAATTATTATGTTCCCTTTGTTGAAGTTTGATGAGGTATGGGATGTGTCGTTATTATTTTGCTGCGTTGTGTACGCAGAGTTTTTGTATGTTGTCAGAAATATTTAACATTAGTCTTAATATTGTTTTCTATATATTGAATGTAGTTACGGTGGTCTTGTTGCATTATAATTTTTATTCTTCTATGGAATATTGAGAATGTGTTATAATTATGAAAATTCTTATAAATTACGGTACTTGTTGCGATTGGGAAAACCATTGCGGATATTTATTATTTCTACGATAGTAGATGTATCTGGAAGGTTATAAAGAATGTTGTAAAATATTTTAACATTGTTATGAGTGAATTTGGAATCCCAGTCAACAGCAGACAATTTGTAAATAAGACTTTCATAATCACACTTTTTAAAATTATAGCAGCATTGTTATGTAAAATTTAAAACATAAGGAATCACAATTTATTTCTAGAGCGGGATGAAAAGAGTCGTTTACAAATATGCGATTATTTTCGGTGAAACTGATGTCCTTGGTTGATATATTTTTACTTTGACGTGCATTTGCTACGAAATTGTCTCTTTTAAGTGTGACACAAATCTAATAATAATATTTTTTGGTTTGTTACTAGTGTTGTTGAAATGATAGACTCTGTACGGCATCTATATCGGACTCATTATCCTGATATTGTACAGCAGTACCTAATTTAGTAATAACATTTAATAAATTTTCATTAGTTTTTTCAGGTACTCCTACTCTTTCCAGATTATTGAACAGGGATCGTTGTTCAAGATCGTTTTCTTTATTTTTTAACATCTCGCATTCGCTTTTTAAGGGTTCTATTAGATTTTTTATTTTGTCGGACCATAGTTTAAATTTATTTTCAAAATCGCCGAGCTTATGACAACAAAACTAGACAGACTTTTCAATTCCATCATTGTAGTCATGACGTCATCAAATGTGAAGATGGATGAGCGTGCGTTATTGGATAGCGATGGGGGAGGTCGGAATGCTAATTGCAATTTACAGTTTGAACATATCCATGGTAGATGTGCAGAGACGTCGGAAGTGTTTTCGCTTAGGGGGGGCGAAAAAGGTGAATTTTTTTTTTTGTAAATCGTGTTGTAAATAAATATGGAAAGTCGGGGGGGGGGGGGGGGGGGTTGTGCTTAGCATATTAGCGATTCAAATTAAATTTTCCCGCCATTATATATCAGTGTTTATGACATCATAACACAGTACGAGCTGTCAACCTGTCATTGATATAATGAATTTTACGCTATTGAAAAACATGAAACTTGTGTTAAAGGATATTTTAAATAGCTTACAATCTCTAGAAAATTTCTGTGAAGAAAAGGAAATACTATATTATGGACGTATTTTTAGTTCGAATTTTGTCCACCAGATAGAGTTTGCTTAACTTGAATAGCGAATAGGCGGTATATGAAATTTACGCACAAATGCATTAAAATTGTTTGTTTACATCTTAGTTACTAGGGCGGAATATTGAACATTACGCCCGCCGGGCTTTTTGCTAGTTTTACTGTCCATCGGACTGTAAAAAAGCCAAAACGCCCGGTAATGATACTAACTTTTATTTAATTATATAAATTTTAGAAATATTTTTTCATTATTTATAATATAACGACAAAATAAGGTTAACTTGGTCACGTAAAATAAAAATAGTTGAGAGAGAGGGGGCGATGCCCCCTGTTTTAAGTTAGGGGGGGCGAACCGCCCCCTCCGACCCATACTTGCGACGCCCCTGAGATGTGTAGATGCTAGTAGAACAGTTTTATCTGCTTGAAGAATCTCCAAATAGTTGATATGATAGCATGAATGACAGCCACAAACAGATTTATCTTCTCTGCTCACCTTCAAATTGCAGGTATCGCACGTTTGAACCATAGTGGATAATATACTTGTTTGCAAATACGATTTTTTAGTTGGTCCACTGTATGTTACTGACCTTAATGTGGAGACGAAAACTTGTTGATTTTTGTTTACTTTGATGTGACTGACATGCAGTATCAATAAATGCACATAAACAAACAAAATGTACTAGTTATCACACTACACTTTTAGTTAAATAAACTAGAACACAGCCCGCAAAAAAGCGTAAATATTTACTCATAGAAATTTCAAAATTAAATTATCGGTATTTACCACTATAAACGGTTAAAAAATCTGATGTGGATACCACATGACTTCCTTGCACGCCTTAAATATTGTGTTAATAATTAAAATATGTATTATGACAGACCCAAATAAAATTGCACGTATTTGACATAATTTGACATTGACATTAGATTCTTTATTTTTTTTTTTGTTCTTTTTTGTCCTAATCCATAGCAAACTTAATTACACAAACCAAAAAGTACATATTTTTTAAATTTACATATATCGCTTATACAAAGAGCTAATTTAATCATACTTAATGTTACAGACGCAGAATGGGGTCCTATACCATTTTTCTTTTATTTTTTTTCTGTAAGAACAGGATAAAATAAGAATTTTAGTGCAAACGCGACTTAAAAATTTTACGTAATAAGCGAGATATGAAATTTTAAAGTTTAAGAATTTGTGCGTGACGTAGCAGGTACTAACAAGTGATCGACAAACAATGGGACAAACTGTTAGTTATAGAGGGAACAATTTTTTTCATGTTTGCATAGCTGAAATGTTTGTATATAAAAACTTATACGTTATATTCATGAAGAAATTATTATTAAGTATAAATAACGTAACTAATAAGCATTTTTTTCCTAATAAATTATAGAACATTGAAACAGTTTGACAATATTATTACACAAAGTATGACGACGGATGGCGCTAGTGTTGGCTGTTTTGAAGTTTCAATATTAATTTAATTAATATTGTTATTAATTTAATTAATATTACTAATTGATTTAATTATAAATATATTATTATTGTTAATATTACTAGATGTTATAATTAAACAAATTCATCAAACAAAAAATTGTTAAATGTTTTGTTAGGTTATAGAACAACATGACATTTCATATTCTTTTAAAGGTGACTCATAGGTGACCGCTGCAGACGCGCGAATCTCCTTTTTAAAATCAGGCGACCAATCAAATTCTTAGTACCTAACGGGTCATACCCAATTAGTAATCAGCTTCAATGGCTTATAGTTTGTGACCTAGTCAATATTTAAAGAAAAATTTTTCACTAATACTTATTAATTTAAGTATATTTTCGTCTCCTTATTTAAAATAGTTAAAATATGACTATGGTATAGGACCCAATTCTCTAAAACTTTTATTTGAAGCAATTATTTCTAAAATCAAAATAACACCATTATGTTTCAAGAAAAACTGATAACAGCTTCAAGTAAAGTATCACTTCCGGTTAGACCTTTTCAACAAAATCAATTTTGTTATTCCTATTGATATAAAAATCTTATATACCAAAATACGAAAAGTTTTGGATTATATTTTAATATAGTTTTTCATTAAAATCTATTGTAGGCTTCAAGTAAAGTACCACTTCCGAAAGTTATGTAATGACCAAAAAGGGAGGTGCACAACTAGATGTTATAGCAGTCCTAAATAAAAAAATTTAACTTTCTACGGCTTCCCGTTTTTCAGTTATGCGAGATACGTACGTACAGACGGCACGACGAAATTAGTCAAAATGAATTCAGGGATACTTCCGTTGAAATCTGGAAACCGAAATTTTTCGCGATTACAATACTTCCTTTACTTCGTACAAGAAAGTAGAAAGAACAGCAAAAAAAGCATGTACGAATCGCATTGAATATATAATTATTTTTGATATTTTATTACAAATTTAATTTTAACTTTTAACTATCCATTTTAATATACATCTAATTTCAAAATTAGGTTTTGGTTATTTACCAATAAATAACCCGTTGGCACGCTACCAATAATTTGGATTATGTAATTGCCGTTTTTACCTCCTTGTACGAAGTAAAGGAAGTATTGTAATCGCAAAAAATTTGGGTTTCTAGATTTCAACGGAAATATCCATTTTGACCATCCCTGAACTAATTTAGTCGTGACGTCTGTATGTACGTACGTGAGAATCTCGCATAACTGAAAAACGGGAAGCCGTAGCGAGTTAAAATTTTGCATTGCGAACTGCTATAACATATAGTTGTACACCCCCTTTTTGGTCATTACATAACTTTTGGAAGTTGTACTTTACTTGAAGCCTATAATAGATTTTAATGAAAAACTATATTAAAATATAATCCAAAACTTTTAAAATTTTGTATATAAGGCTTTTATATCGATGGGAATAACATAATAGATTTTAGTTAAAATGATACAACCGGTAGTGGTACTTTACTTGAAGTCTATAATAGATTTTAATGAAAAACTATATTAAAATATATTCCAAAACTTTTCGAATTTGGTAATAAGACTTTTATATCAATAGGAATAACAAAATTGATTTTGTTGAAAAGGTCTAACCGGAAGTAATACTTTACTTGAAGCTGTTATCAATTTTTCTTAAAAAAAAGAAGCGTTATTTTTATTTTAGAAATAAATGCTTCAAATAAAAGTTTTAGAGAATTGAATTCTGCGTCGAAAACATCATGCATGATTAAATTAGCTCTTTCTATAAGCGAGATATGTGAATTTAAAAATAATGTACTTTTTGGTTTTTTTAATTAAGTTTGCTATGGATTAGGAAAAAAATAACAAAAAAATAAAGAATTTAATATCAATGTCAAATTATATAAAAATACAGCAATTTATGATTGGGTCTGTTCTAATACATATTTGAATTATTAACGAAATAATGTGTAGTTCAATAGGCGTACAAGGAAATCATGTTATCTGTAATAAGGCAAAATCATTCTTATTGCATAGTGTTAAGCATCATTTCCACCGAATGTTTTATTGCTTAATGGATAATGATTAGTGCATAAGACTTAATGCATTGTGACAATTTACCATTTCCAGCTATTTTGTTTAGTGACTAATTCAATAGAAATGTAACAATTTTTTCCCTTATTACTTGTTGTCTAGCAGACAGCAATTGCAGCAGCAATTCTTTTTTTTTAAATATGTGATATACATAATATTCTGTATTCATACCCATACTGAAAAATTAAAAATTTAATAATTATAAAATAGATTGACAGTTGACAGTTCAGGTTAGAAGTTTGCAATCTTTTGTTCTTATGCATTGCTCTTAATTCTTATTTCTTACTTATTTCTTAATCTTACGCATTAGGACAATCGGTGGAAATGAAAACTTTGGAATAATGAAATAAAATGATCGTTGCAGACACTAATATTTAAGCACATTTGCATCGCTTTTGGGAGGGTATAGGTTAACAAAAAATGCGTGTCAAATTTTAACAATATTGTTTAACAACTAATTTAACAATAAGAGTTTCTTACTGTTCCAATTGATAATTTTCACATTTTTGTGTAAAAAAAAAAACTAATTTCTTTCGATATTATTTTTGTTCAAGTTTAAAATCAAAAATGAACTTGTTTTATGATTATGTATACTTCATTTCAAAATGAACTGTAGTAATAAATCAGTCCGTCAAACACAGTTCAGTAGTGCTTCAATAATTGTTAGGGATACTAAAAAAGAGTATATTAAAACCGATTATTCAGCTACAGTTTAAGTTTCAGAAGAAAATAAGAGTATGATAAGTAACGAAACTAACGGAACTTTCACTTCTTATGTGGAAAAAATACTTATTAAAGTAATTTTGATCGTACTCTTTGAAAGGTAAAGTATAATTTCCACCGAATGTTTTAATGCTTAATGCATAATTATTTGAGCTTAATACCCGAGACAGACGATAAAAATTAATGATCATTAACGGTTAGATATGGTATGCGCACGTGAACTTGAGATTATTGACAGATGTCAAAATTGCGTCTATTAACAAACCAGAAAATATTGACTGTACTTGCGATAGTTCATCAGTTTCTTGATCTTCAGAACTTGTACTTTCTTGCGCTGATAGTTCAACTGTTTCTTGATCTTCTTGACTTGTACTTGAACCTGAAACTATTTCTTGATCTTTTGGACTCGTACTTTGACCTAAAACTTTACATTTTTCAGTATTTTGTAAATGCTCCGGAATAAATGACAAATCAAAATCTTCTAACAAATTAGATAAGGTTTCTTGATTTAAACGGGGGCGAATTTGATTTGCATGACGAATCCAAACTTTTTCATCAACTAAAATTTCATATATAGTTCTTCCTCTTTTTCGTAGAATTTTACCCAGTTTCCAAGATGGTTTATTTGGCAAACGGTAATCTCGCACATACACAAATTCATTATTATGGAATTCTCTAAATTTAGCTCCATGATGTCTGTTAAAACTTCTTTCCATAGTACTTTCAACTTTTTGACATCTATCTCTATCTAATACCAACATTGAATATTCCTTGCAAAAATCTTCAAAATCTTTTGAGACAAATTGAGTACCATTGTCAGATGATACGATTGTCTTTGGAAATCCAAATTGCGCAAATATTTTTAATAATTCTTGGATTGTAACTTTACTAGTTGCACTTGTCATTTCTTTGATTTCTGGCCATTTTAAAAGGCATCTACTGCAACCAAAAACATTTTACCTTCCAATGGACCTGCGAAATCAATATGAATTCGTGTCTATGCTTTTTCTGGGGTTGGCCATTGATATAATTCATTCTTAATTGGCATTTTTAATGCTGTTTGACATTTGTGACACAATTTAACCATTTTTTTTTTCAATTTCTGCATCTAAATTTTGCCAATAAACATATGATCGTGCCAACATCTTCCGGGCAGACCCAGGATGCCCAGTATGAAGAAGTTTGAGAAATTTTGACTGCATATTCTGAGGAATAACAATTCTCAAACCCATAAAAAGACAATTATTGTGTATAGAAAGATCTATACGCCGACTATAAAAATTATGAAATGCTGATCCAGGTTTACCTAGCGGCCAATTTCCAGATTTTACAGCTTCTATTATTCTTGGTAATACAAGATCTTTTGCTGTAACAGCATCAATATCTTTTTGAGATACAGGTAAGATTTTTATTATATTTTCATAAACATAATTTACATCTTCTTCGATTCTGGCTATAATAACATCTTCAACTTAGAATTTCGAGATCGATAAATGAGTCTTGAAAGTGCATCAGCTTGGCTAAAATCTTTACTTCGTTTGTATTCGATTTTAAAATCGTATGCTAGCAAAATCAGCGACCATCTCTGGAGTGTCGCCAGTTGTTATATCTGCCACAAAATATTACTCAATAAATATTATAGTCACTGAAATATATACTAACTGGAACTCGCATACTCTACCTATCAGCGTACGCTGCACTGATGCCCCATTGAACAATAATGGCTGGTCCTGTTCGCGCACTTTCGTGTCGAACTGAACCTAGCCGAGTAATTCGTATCATAGCTGATTGCTTTATTTTCATGTTATGCTTCATTTATTTAAACCTGCGCCACACGAAATAATTTCCGTCTACTCACGAACTGTCCCGATGTTTGCCGACTACTCCAGTAGCCAGCTTTCAATATGCCTTCACAGTCACGGTACGTACGCGCATTCCAGTTAGTATATATTTCAGTGATTATAGTTTATTACAAGAACTCGGTACATGACATAAAAATATTAATCAACAAAACATATCATTTTTTGTTATCTATCCAAAGCACTCCATAACAAATATGTTGTTTCAAATTATATACGAGTTTTAAATACCAAATTTGAGAAATTTTGGATCATATATTAATAGATTTTAAGGAAAAATCGTCGCACACACATTCTCTAAAACGCAATCTGTGTAAATTCTTCGCTGTACATGATCCACTTCGTAAATGTGTAGTTGTAAACTAATTATTGACAGCTGTTTAATTTATAGTGCGGTAAACATGGCAAACATAAATATGATCATCCTGTACGGGGTGTTTCATTTTCGAAGTTTTTTAAGGTACCTCGGGTAATATTAATGATAAGCAAAATCGTTTGCAAATTCCGGGGTCAACATTTTGAGAAAAGTTTAATAGTCACCACAGGAATTTTTGATCTTTTGTCCCTTATCTACAGGTAAAAATTTGTTTTACGCTCATTTCGAAAATATCTCATATCCTATTTATTATGATAGGTAGCGAAAAATTGTTTTAACAAAATTTGAATCTTTTTTAAGTAGAATAAAATGGCGTAATACGATTTTTTAAAATCTTCATAATTCTCGAGGTATAACACAAACCTATGATTTTTTAAATTGCAACCTATGTTGAAAATAGTATCAACTTTTTGCTTATTTTATGCTTTTCAATGATTATAACAAATCTATATTCTTTTTACACATGAATAAAAGATGAATTATTGATTTTTTGGTACGAAAAAATTAAAAATTATTAAGAAACAAATGAAAAAAAATATTAGTTTATCTTTTGTTTGTTTCTAAATATTATTTTTTTCAGTTTTACTTATATTTTCAATTTATTACTTCAAAAGAATATTAAACCAATTTTTTTTTAATTGTGTCAAAGCCAACTGTGACGTCGATAAATAATAATTTAACTAATACAAAAATAATTGGTTTAGAATAATTTTAAGACCATAATTGATAAACCTGGGATCAAAATAAATAACTACTTTTTGAATATTTTTTAATGACAGTAAGTGATTATTTGTTATTAAATATAAATTTATTTTAATACATTTTTAAATATTTTAAAATATCATATTTAAAATGTAATGTAATTGTCAAAAACATTAATTTAGGATTGAATCAATTTAAACACTTCGTATTATTTTTACTAATTCTTAATAATAGCCAATCCAAGGCTGAGCATATAACTTACCAACACCTTTTTAGAATATATATATATATATATATATATATATATATATATATATATATATATATATACACTTGTAAAATTATTTGTATTTTTACTTCAGTGTCCTGATGATGTGTAAAAAACTAAATACACGAAAGCTTGACAGATTTTAAAAGAAATCAACTTTAATTAAAGCCCACAATCCGCTGACACACCCACGATATTTTCCTCCTTAACTAATCGAAACAGTGACGATTACACTCCACATATATATATATATATATATATATATATATATATATATATATATATATATATTATATATATATATATATATCACTTATAATTCTTTCATTTATTTTTTTTATTTACGTCGTTTTTATATTACTTGGATAAATATTTTGAGTTCTCAGATAAAAATACCTAATTATTAAAAGTTAAAAAATAGCATATAATAAATATTAAATTATTTAATTAACATTAATAATTCTAAATGAAATGTGTATAGACATAAGACAATAGACAATGCGTTTTCATAAATTAATCAGATCATCCTACTTTTACATACTCAGAGTCGCACCTTGCTGAATATGGTCGTGTGTAGCGTTATCTTACATCAGGACGAAGTCATCAACGATTTATGGAGCAGAGGATGAACATAATTCGATAAAACATAAATGAAAAATTAAATTTTCCCTCATTTGTTTCTTACTCTTTATCTTCCATTTGGCGTATATAGCTAAATTATAGGCTCATTAATAAATACTATACTGCTCCATTGTTGAACAGTACAAATTTTGTGTCCGCGAGCAAAATAATCTGGTTTCTAGAATGCACTCTCTACATACTTACCTTCTTAGTATCACGAACCTTATGAAGATGATTTATCATTTTTTTTTTTTTTTCAAAGAAATAAAATGACGATTTTGTAGACAGTTAAGATTTAGAGCGATAAATCAAATATCTGTAGCAGTAATTTTTTTTACTGCCACATTCAGATTTATGTCTCCCTAAACCGTTCATGATATTTTACAAAAGAGACTGACTGACTTAAGAGAACTCTAATATCTAGCCATATACCTGCATGTCTTCGTAAATCTTCCAAAAGAACTATTTTGCAATGAATTCAACAATTTGAACTTGGAGGATGGATCTATCTGTCATACGAAAAAAAAAATAATAATAATAAATAAATTGTATTGCAACGCAAATTTCCCCCGGTCGTGTTATCTCTCGGATCAATTAGCCACCGAGGTCTGTGATAGAGCCGTAATTATGCGAAAACGTTATGGAAAACTTCGCCAAAAGAATGGTTTCATTTCAGCGAAGTCGAGGAGGGAATTATATTATATTATATTATATTATATTCCACGCGTAATTCCCAAGTCTCTACTTTATATTGATAACAATAAAGTTCTTTTTTCAATATTTGTACGTTCTATTTAAAAAACAAATCTTTAAAGCTCAAACTGGATCACCCATTATAATATAACACTATTATAGTATTACAGCAAAATTTACATTAGAAAATGGATAAACAAATAGACAAACATTTAAAACCAATACGAATAGACACTTTGTTTTGTGACTTTAGTTTTATTTCCATAACGACAGATTAACTACTAGTAGATTTTACTCGTGTGAGTACCTCCTATAAAAAAGATGTATTATGTACAAAAATTACATAAAAAAATAGATAGCATGTTCGCACTTGAGTATAAAGCTCATGTTAAATATTACATATCAAGAATTTAGGAAATAAGTTCGAATTAATACAATAATGCGCGAAAAAGAAAAAACGCTCGCTGTAGCTACACATTTACCACCTTCACAAGTCAATCTGACATATAACTGCTTTGTCGGTATATGGTATATTGCATAACCAAACAAAATGCCGCACTGCTGTGAAAATAAAATAGGGCATTCATTTACAGAAACGAAAGTATAAAATGCTTAGATCAGATTGAAGCAATAGCTCAAGAAGAATGGAAAATAACGATAAGTTAAAATTAAATATAAAATAATGTGAACAGTTGTGCTGCCATCTGCAAAATTGCCATTATTTTTTCGAAAAATGAAAGCCAAAACTATATCTTGAAGTCATATTTGAATACATTCCCATATTCACTGCAAAACTATTTCTCCGTTTTCAACATAGATCAATAAATCAAACAATCCAAACATTCATTGAACGCTGCGAAGTCAACCATTGTCAGTAAATATATAATATTATTTTTTTATATCCTTTATGCTGAAAAGTGGTATAAAATTATTAATAATATATAAATCAACGACGAAAATATGGATAGTGCAAATGCAGCAAAAGTTGTTACTCTGATTCTGCTTCTGGTTTATTACGTGGTGCAAGAATAGAAAAATTGTAAGATATAGCGAAAACGTAATGGTGGCATACTTTTTTTTCTTTATATTAATCGTTATTTATTGAGTAGCACTGTAAGTACAAAGTGTACGTTTTATTATTTTTTGTTACGACCCATTGTGGCGACTAGAAAAAATCTTGTGTGTGTTTCGAGGGCAAATGCACATTGTCGATTTAGAGAGAAACAATCTCTCAATCGACAATGTCCCATTTTGCGCTCTTAATACACAAATAGCTATTAATTTCATCTACGGAGATAAAATTAAATCATAAATGATTAACGATGAATTTTATTATGTAAACATTTTATTACATGGGGAATTAATGCATCGATAATTCTTACTGCCTATTTGCAAAACAAATAAAAAAATTATGACTGCATTTATATACAATTTTATCATAATTGTATAATTGCGAGTGATAATAATTACTCATTTTTCATAGTTTATACATTTATTATGAATTGTTAAGTAATTTCCTCACTGCAGAGAGAATATATTGTTTGATATACCACATAGCTACGGTGTGAGACGGGTCACAGGAGAAAGCAAGCACTTTCTTTTTATGATTTTTTTATTTCAAAGTGCGTGTATTTAGGTTATTGCCGTATTGTCACAATAAATATGAATATAAATTTACTTATAAAATTAAGATTTGAAGAAATTACTACAGTAGTTATTTCTCATAAGAATTTACGTATTAAATTATGCGAACATAATAAAGTAATATCAGACATTTATGGTTCAGTGGTAAGTAGTACCGTTGCAATTTTTGAATGATCTATGTTTCTCTTCTGCAAGAAAATAAGGGCACTAGGAAAGTTTTGCAATACAGCTTTATTTATTAAAGGTTTTCAAAGTAATTCCCACCACACTCGATACACCTCTCCATCCTCCGAAACCAGCTCTGCCACGTTTCGCTAGGGAGTAAGGCACACTCGTTATCCCAACCCCTCAAAAGCTCCTCATCACTAGAAAACCGCTTCCCTTTCAGCTTCATTTTAACATGCGGGGACAGTGCGAAGTCGCAGGGAGCAAGGCCTAGACTGTAAGGAGGGTGCTCAAGAAATTTCAGCCCTGTAGTGGCCAAATATTCTGCGCAGGCTTTCGCGCGGTACGCAGGAGCGTTATCGTGATGTAGGAACCAGGTGTCCATTCTTGAATTTGGTCGTTCCCTTTTCAATGATTCGATTACTTTAGACAAGCACTGTTCAGTGTACCACTTTGTTGTGATTGTCTTCTGTGTGTCCAAAACGACACGCTCCACAATTCCACTCGATTTAAAAAATACAGCTATCATTTTCTTCTTTATTGATCGGGATTTTCTGACAGCTACGGGTGTATCCTCATAATCAAAGACCCAAACTTTGTTTTGAGACTTTGTCGGCACATCGTAATAGTACAACCAGGTCTCGCCACCTATCCCGCTACTGTTCACATAACAAGATTGTCCTTTATCAAAAATTTTCTGCAGACTAGGCGGCACCCAGACACAACAAAGTTTCTTCACGTGCAAATGATCGTGCAGCATAGAATGAATTGCTGGTGCATTTAAGCATAAAGTCTCCTCGATCTGTTGGTAAGCTATTCGCCTGTCTTCGTCAAGCATTTTCCCTTTGTAATTCTCTGTGTCACCTGAATATAGTCGTACGATGTGGACAAACATCACCTAGTGCAAGAGTCATTTCTTCTAAGCACTGGTCTACGTTTAAACCACGCACGAATGCCACAATGCCATAGCAATCACTTTACGCTGTCACTGCTAACAAATAAGTGAGACCACCGACCAGTAATTAATTTTGCAAGTATGAACATGTCTTAGCATGCATCAACAGGCAGACTCCTTCAACACCTGGTGGACTCATATTGCAAAACTTTCCTAATAAATATGTACGTCATAATACGTGGTACGAGTATATTCAAACTTAAAACACAAGTTTTACAAAGAACGAGTGCGATAACAGTCTTTATAAAACATTTTTTATACTATTTTTATATTGAGGTTACGTTCCAAGTTAAAAAAAGGGAATGTTTACCATACAAATACAGTAAAATCACATTTTTTTCGTATTTTATATTAGTATTAAACAAAAAATTTGAATTTTTTGTGGCAAAATATACTGAATTAAAAACAACTAAAAAAAAACATAGTAGTATGATTATCAGCAACAATGTAACTTGATAGTTATTGTTTCTTTACCTTACAACGTCCAAACAAATTAATTTTTAGAGATCGATTTGCAAAACGATGGTCTAGATGATGAAAAGAACATTGAAAACGATTTAGAAGATAAACAATAAAAAATAAAAATAAACAATTCCTTGTGTCAAAATGTATTTGAATGACAAAACCGTTGGCATGCAGTTACTATGTTGTAAAGTAACCTATTACTGTACGATTTTGAATATATTACATTACTGTACAAAATACGAAAAATTTATATATCTGTATAAATATGACTGGGTGTTTTTTATCAGTTACACTGGTAGCGCGTCTCGCTAACAATTTTAACTTCACAGATGAAAATTCATTGTTGATTAACATCAATTTGAGGTTATATCTCAATTATATGAATTATTTTGAAGAAAATACTTCAACTTCAAATAAAAGATGCGAACAATTAAGGTTTCTATAATTTCTATTTGAGGTATTTTTCGCATGAGCATCGATATTATATAGCATAAGTTAAGTTGTAAACGTAACATACATATATGTCAATTTTTCGATGCGGTATTTAAGTTAACAGACAGTTTAACCAGAGATAAAAATACCAGACAGACGGGATATGACTGCGTTCGTGTGGCCCAAGATTTATTGCTATTCTTATGATTTTTTTATTGTAACTCGCATTTTATTAGATTACAATGTATTTAAACGGTGATATTATGAGGATGAGATAGTTTCTCTTATAACTTTTTGAAACTTTACATTTTATACTAGAGGCTCATAAAGATGAATGAAAGACATACAAAACAACCGTGCCTTATCCTGATTCGAACCTGGGCCACTTTGCCCATTAAGCGATAACGTTACCGCAAAGCCACCTGAGTCGGCTATTCGTATGAAATATTGTCTATCTTTTTCTATTACACTCGGGGCATGCCAATTTCATTCGCGTTATACATTTCAATAAAATATTATATCAATATTTATTTTTACTTTGATTAAAGTAGTGATTTTGTCGCTAATAAATGTATTGCTCTATTAGTAGCTTTTTCAGTCCATGAACTAACGTGGAATAACTTTCTTCACTTAGATTAGGTTTATATTAGTATTCATTTTCATATTCTGACATTTGGATAATACGTTGTTTCAATCAACCTTTTTAATTTGTGCAATGATTACAAAAATGTTTGTAAAATAGCTATTATCATCATATGTCATAAACTTAAACTTCTTATTTATTAGTGTTTGCGATCGAGTATTGCAAATGACGGATATACGAGAAGATAATTTGCCATGTAGAACACAGGTTAGAAGTGACTTTATTTTGTACTAATGGAAATTTTTCGATTGTGTATTATGATTATTTATACTTTATTTGTTTAATTTTTATTTGCCTATAGATGTCAATTTGTAGTTAATATTTCAGTAGTATTTAGATTTTTGCAGTGGTAAAATCGTGTAAGTACACTGCAATTTTGGTTACTGGTGAACGAGTGTTGGTTTTAATTTTAGCGTATTATAGTTGTGTCCCTGCGATCATTTACGCACGTACACATGAGAGAAATATGTTGTCAAAAACGGAAAAAATAGTAGACGATAAAGTATAATTACTAACTTTGGTTAATCGGATAAAAATTTAAATACCCGTATTTTTTAAACCGATTATTTATGGTTTACGATAAGGGCAGAACTTTGTAGACAAAGACAATGCTTTAGCGATTGATAGCGGTATAAAAATATCTTAGGCCATACTGACATTACAATATCTTTTGTCTAATATATTAAATTGCAAATAACTACATGGCGTGCAATTTTTTTAAGCCAAGCAGATTTTTAAACCATAATCTAATATAATGAATTTTGTTCAGTATGTTTATGAAACTTTGGTCATAAAGAGCAAGGAGATGCAATGTACACAGATTTTAAAAAAGTGTTTAATTTTGTAGTTCACAATATTTTACTTTACTTCACAAAATTAGAATTGATCGGTTTTTCTGAAACATTAATAAAATTATGTGAATCATAACTACTTATGTAATAGATTGCAATACGTTCAATGTAATAGTTTTATGTCTTCCAATTTGTAGCTTTTTTGAAGTTCTACAGGGTTCCGTGCTCGATTCCTTGTTATTCATTCTTTTTGTAAATGATACTACAAATGTGGGTAAGCATGCTAAATGTCATGTATGCTGACGATTTTAAAATGTTTATCAATATTGCCAATATTGAAGATCGTTATCTGCTACAAGATGATTTAAATTTTATATATCAATGATCATTAACCAATCACAATTTAATATAGAAAAATGTAATGTAACTTTCAACAGAAAAAGATAACACTTTTAATTTCAAAAAACGAAGTGTAATCGTAGTCAATTCAAAGTTAAATTTAATTTGTCATATTCCGCTCAACATCAGATTTTAAATTCTCAAAGCTTTTTCTGGTAAGTACGTTTAATCTTTCTTATTGTTCTAATAATTGAATATTTAAAATTATAGGTAAAATGCATATATCGATCAGAAATACCGCCAATCTTGTAATGAATTGGAAGAATCTCTGACATTTAGGTACTTCCTCATACAATGAAAAATAGATATAATTAGAATTATATGTGTGCAGAAGATACGTTAAATACAATAAAAAAAAAAACAATATTTTGGTAAAACTCTGTATTTTTTACCTCCCGCTACCCTAGGTAAGGGAGGTATAGGGGTCGTGCTAAAAATCGGATATAGAGATTCTTGTGGGCACGATTATTCAAATACTATCAATCAGAAAATTTTGAAATTTTGTATACCCATTCTATACTAATGTGGGAAGAGCTCATTACTTTTAGTGCATATCAGATAACACTGATAACAGGAAGTATCACTTATACAAGCTTTTAACAGTTTTTCTTGTAAAAAATGCATTGAATATAATTTTTTAGCAACTTTTACTAATTAAAATTGAGTCAAATAAAAACATAATTTTAATAACAATTTTGACATATTTAAACAAATGTCACTGTCAGGAAGCGATTATATTAAAATTAATAATGAAACCGTGTTAATGGAAATCTTTTATATCTACATATATACAGGGTGTTAATACTAAGTCGTTATACCCGAAAATGGTGGTTAGAACTCATTAAAACAAGCAACTTTTTTTAGTTTCAATTTTTGATTTGGTGCCCCGGTTCGTAGTTATTGGAGTTCTTTTGTTTTTCGAAAAGTCTTCATAACTCCATTATTTTAAAGACTATTGAAATTTTTTTCTTTCGAATTTACCTTCAGGCTCTCTAATACATTTGGCATCTAGAATTATTTTTTATTTTTTCAAATGACAAAATGGCGATCGATCAAAATTTTCAAAACATGATTTTTTGATAAACACTCCATCGATTTTCGAAAGTAAAACATATAAAATCTTTAAACTATCTACTACAATATTTGTCATGAACATTTTTTTCAATCTATCGAAAAAAAGTATTTATTTATTTACTTGACTTACATAAGTTTAGTGCGTTTAGAAAAAACCCTAATTCGGAGTACGCTATGAACACAAAACGTATGTCTGATCATTATTCAATTCAAAAATCAAGTTGTCACAATTGATCGCGAAATGTATTTTTAATGAGAAAAGATAATAAAGGAAGATACAGATTATTGCCATTCACCGTTTTCTAATTTATTTCTATTTCTAAAATAAGGATACAAGAATATTTCTTTAGATAACATTTTTGAAAATATTTCGTGTCAAATTGACATTTAATTAAATACTTTCAAATTGATATACGTTTTTTTGTTCACAGCCTACTCCAAGTTAGAATTATTTTTGAACAAATTGAACTTTGTAAGTCGAGTAAAAGAATAAATACTTTTTTTGAATAGATTGAAAAAAATGTTAATTGTAAATGCCAAATGTTTTAGAGAGCCTAAAGGTAAATTTGAAAGAAAATTTTTTTTCAATAGTCTTTAAAATAATAGAGTTATGATGATTTTTCGAAAACAAAAGAACTCCAATAACTACGAACCGGGGCACCAAATCAAAAATTGGAACTAAGAAAAGTTGTTTGTTTTAATGAGTTCTAATTACCATTTTCGCTACCTTAAAAATGAACTTTATAACAAGATATCAAATATTATCTTATTAATTTGACATAACAATTAAATTAATTATGGGTAAATGATTTGGCTATGACCTAATTTCGATACAAAATTTAGTTTGCTTGCCTAAGGTTAGGGCAAAAATGAAAATGATCGATGAATTCAAACAAATTTATTTTTTATGTATAATAAAATAATAACTATTTTTTATAACATTGTTTGGGAGATATGGTTTCGCTAACTTGAATAATTTTTCTGCGTAGAGTGTCCAAATTGTCTATCGGTTCATCATAAACTCTTTCTTTTATGGCACCCCAAGCCAAGAAATGTAAAGGTGTTAGATCGGACGAACGGGCTGGTCATGGTACAGGCTCTCTGCGACCAACTACCGTTGTGGATAGTGTAAATTTAACCATTCTCTTGGTTGTCTCTTATAATGTGCAGGGCAACCATCTAACTGTAGCCAAGAGTATCTTCTTATTGCTAATGTACCTTCTTCCATTAAATCATTCAAATCATTATTTAGAAAATTGTAGAACCTCTCTGAATTTAAACGATGTGACAAAAAGAAAGGGCTTATTAAAGAATTTTCAATAATACCTAGCCAAGCATTACATTGAAATTCAGAGTGGAAATTTTTCTCTTTAATTGCATAAGGATTTTCATGTAACCAAATATGAGAATTTCATTGATTCAAAACCATATCTCCCGAGCAATGTCACGCAGCGACCTGTTTGCTTGCTACAGGTGAACATTTTGAACAAGTGTTATAAAAAATAGTTATTATTTTATTGTACATAAATAATACATTTGTTTGAATTCATCGATAATTTTCTTTTTTTCCTGAGGTAGGTGCAAGCAAACTAAATTTTGTATTGAAATTAGGCAATAGCCAAATTATTTACCTATAATTAATTTGTTTATTATGTCAACTTAATAAGTTAATATTTGATATCTCGTTATAAAGTTGATTTTTTAAAATAGCGCTGCTCCAATAAGAAAAACATGAATATCTCTGGAACAAAGCATTTACGGACATTTGCTCAAATGAACTTGTCACCTTATTTTTACGTGTTTAATCCACGGTTCAAGTTATGCCGTTTAAATTTTCATTAAAATCGCTCTTACCATTTAAAATGCCAAAAGTTTCTATATTCATTTATTGAAAAATTATGAATTTTTTGATACCAAACGCATTACATTTCTGTTTCATATAAAGCCAGAAAATTAATTTAAAAATTTGCACAATTAAGAAAAAATATCTATAGCCGTGAAACTGACAGAAACAAAACAAAACAATTGTTGACTTGAGACGCTCATTAATAAAAGTTTCTACCACATTATTAGTTAAATTATTATTTTAATTTCATTAAGAAGAGATCATGCATAATTTGTCTCATGAAGAAAAATTACAAATTATTAAATGGTTTTAATTGTACCTTGTACCTTACAGTTTTTCTCGTTTCTTATAACTTATTTCTTATTACATGCAGATCATCTTTAATTTTTTATTTTATTTTGTTATTTTCTACTAGTTCATAAATTAATAACCTTAATCTTTAATTGTCCCCTAGCATCTTAGAAAAAATGGCAATGTTTTCATGGCTAATAATATTTTTTCTTAATTGTACACATTTTTAAATTTATTTTCTGGCTTTATATGAAACAGAAATGTAATGTGTTTGGTATTAAAAAATTCTTAATTTTTTTCTTTATAATAGGCACGAATTATTTTTTCGAAAGATTAATATAGAAACTTTTGGCGTCTAAAAAACTGATTTTATATGTTATAGCCTTATGACCAGTTTTAAAATTTACATCCTGTATATATATTTCTATATTGAATTCATCACGACGATCGGGATAATTTTGTTCGCCTCTACAGCTTAAATGGGAAGAGCGATTTTAATGAAAATTTTTCTAGGATGTAGAGAATAACTCAACTTGATTTCCTGGTAATAGGTCATTTTTCTGTACGGTGCATAGTTTTCGTGTAAAAAAAATTTAAAGGTGGAAATTTGGCTTTTTGAAACAAAATATCTGAGTTCTCCATAAAAATTTTAAGACGAAGATCGTTTCTTTGACTTGTCAATCAGAACATTTAAATGGAATTATTTAAGAAATGATTACAATTTGCAAAAGTTAAATTCATAAACATACATTATGGCAATAGGCGGTTATTCCACAGTAGTTAAAAAGCCCTAAAACATTATATTTAAAAATCATAATTTTGAAAGGTTCATGTCCGTGATTCATGTGCATTTTGAAAGTGTTGCCAGCCTTCGCATAAGTAACTAAGTAAAAAACAAATATTCCAATGTCAAGAATTTGACAGCTCGATCGGCTTTTGTTTTTTTGCATAGAATTGTCAGAAACATGTCGTGTTCGGTATCAAATGAAACGTAACGCCAAGGGCTGCCATGAAAAATTGTGAAAAATTTGACAGCACGAACGGCATTTATTTTTTGCTTAAAGTTGTCAGAACCATGTCATATTTGGTATCAAATGAAACCTAACGTCAAGGGCTGTCATGCAGAAATGTTAAAATTTGGCAGCTCGATAGGCTTTTGTTTTTTGCTTAAAGTTGTCAGAACCATGTCGTATTTGGTATCAAATGAAACCTAACGTCAAGGGCTGTCATGCAGAAATGTTAAAATTTGGCAGCTCGATAGGCTTTTGTTTTTTGCTTAAAGTTGTCAGAACCATGTTGTATTTGGTATCAAATAAAACGTAACGTCAAGGACTGTCATTCAGAAATGTCAAAAATTTGACCGCTCGAACCGCATTTTTTTTGTTTTTTGCATGAAGTTCTCAGGAACATGTCGTGTATGGTATCAAATGAGAGGTATCGTCAAGGGCTACCATGCAGAAATGTCAAAACAGGTTGCGTGGGCAGTTTGATTGGGCGGGTTGCGTGGGCATTTTGGATGGGTAGGTTGCGTGGGCAGGATGGGTCGGCAGGTTGCGTGGGCATTTTGGGTGCGCAAGTTGCGTGGGCAGTTTGGGTGGGCAGGTTGCGTGGGCATTTTGGGTAGGCAGGTTGCATGAGCAGTTTGGGTGGGCAGGTTGCGTGGGCCGTTTGGATGGGCATATTGCGTGGGCAGGTTGTAGTTCATTTTTACACCGGTACGTTGGCATGACAATGTTTACATTAAATTTTATATCAATCGAATATCTATCCTGTCACTATTGTCACTTGGTTGTCAGTTTACATTCATATAAAGCTTAAAAAAGCAATTTCAGAAACTAACCTTGTCATGAACTATTTTAAATGGGAATTGTGGGCCATTAATTCCGTTGAAAGCTGTTCAAAAAGTATTTTTTTTTTCAAATATTTCTCTTGTTATCAATGTTTAAACTATGTATTTTTAGAGAGGAGCAAATGCCTTGCAAATAAGCAAATCTTGACAAGCAAATATGGGCACCCGTTTCAGAATGACAGCTAGTAATCATATGCATAACTTACAAATGTCATAAATTTTAATTCAGAATATCAAGATTTTGTAAGTTCACGTGGTTTCTTTGTCACCAGGTGCGTGGACTTTATTTGGCGAGTTACATAAATCACATGAAATTTGGAATGAAAATTATTGACATTTGACATCTATGTATGTACATGATTACTATTACTGTTCTAAATAATTTTCATTCTTTGACCTCGGATTTTCGCCAAACATTTCCAGATTGTCTTCATCACTAGAAGAAAATTCCCCCGATTCGTACGACTCTTCAGATGAAAATTCGTCAATCATATATATAACAGAAAATGACGCCAAATTACAAGGTTAATTTTTAACAAAACAGCTGACCAAAATTGTATAACTGCGCAAACTCGAATCATTAGTAAGAAGATAAACCTCCTGAAATTGGAAAATATCATGAAATTTGGAATGAAAAATGATGACATTTGTCATTTATATTACTAGCTGTCATTCTGTCACTAGTCCCCATATCTGCTTGTCAACACAGAACACTAACCTAAACTTGTCAAGAAAGACCAACAAAGTAACATGACTGCTCGCACCTTATAAATTAGTATCCTATGTAAACTTAGTAGTATATGACGTCATTACTTTAGGGATATTTTTTGATGACGTAAGTCTTCTGCCATTTCATTTCTACCATATCTATATATCTATATTTGAATTCATCACGACGATCGCCAAAATTTTATTTACCTCTACAGCTTAAATGGTGCGAGTGATTTTAATGAAAATTTTTCCAAGATGTAGAGAATAACTCAACTTGATTTCCTGGTAATAGGTCATTTTTTGTACGATGTATAGTTTTTGTGTAAAACATTTTTAAAAGTGGAATTTTTGCGTTTTGGAACTATTTGAAATAAAAAATTTAGATCTCTTTGAATAATTTAAGACGAAGAACGTTTCTTTGTCATGCCAAACAGAACAGTTAAATGGAATTATTTGTGAAATGAGGACAATTTGAAAGAAGTTAAATTAATAAACATGCATTATGGCAATGAGTGGTTATTCCACAATTGTTAAAAAGAATTAAAATTCATGTGCATTTCTAAAGTGTTGCCAAACATCCCATTAGTAACTAAGTAAAAAACAAATATTCCAATGTCAAAAATTTGACAGCTAGATCGACTTTTGTATTTTTGCATTAAATTGTCAGAACCATATCGTGTTTGGTATCAAATGAAAGGTATCGTCAAGGGGCTGCCATACAGAAATGTAAAAATTTGATAGGGCGATTGGCATTCGTTTTTAGCTTAAAGTTGTCAGAACCATGTCGTATTTGGTATCAAATGAGAGATATCGTCAAGAGGTGCCATGCACAAATGATAAAAATTTGACAGCTCGATCGACTTTTGTTTTTTGCTTAAAGTTGTCAGTACCATGTCGTGTTCGGTATCAAATGAGAGGTATCGTCGAGGGCTGCCATGCAGAAATGTCAAAAATTTGACAGCTCGATCGGCTTTTGTTTCTTGCTTAAAGTTGTCAGAACCATGTCATGTTTGGTATCAAATGAGAGGTATCGTCGAGGGCTGCCATGCAGATTGGGTGGGCAGGTTGCGTGAGCATTTTGGGTGGGCACGTTGCGTGAGCAGTTTAAGTGGGTAGTTTAAGTTGGCAGGTTGCGTCGGCATTTTGGGTGGGCTGTTTGAGTGGGCTGATTGCGTGGGCATTTTCGGTGGGCAGGTTGCGTGGGCAGGTTGGGTGGGCAGGTTACGTGGGCATGTTGGGTGGGCAGGTTACGTGGTCATTTTTGGTGGGCAGGTTGCGTGGGCAATTTGGGTGGGCAGGTTGGGTAGGCAGGTTGCGTGGGCAGGTGGCGTGGGCAGTTTGGGTGGGCAGGTTACGTGGGCATTTTGGGTGGGCAATTTGGGTGGGCAGGTTCGTGGGCCGTTTGGGTGGGCATTTTGCGTGGGAAGGTTGCGTGACAGTTTGGGTGGGCAGGTGGCGTGGGCTGTTTAGGTGGGCGAAAAGAAAAATATTTTGAAAGACTTTTAGCGTTAGCACTTTGCTTTTAAATTGTTTCTATACTGATTGGACGCATGTAAAACTATTAAACAAACACTATCGACGGAGCCCTAGGTAATACTCAGCGTAGCCGAGTTTTTGCTAGTCTTTTATACTAACTGTACGGTGCACAGTTTTTGTGTAAAATATTTTTAAAGGTGCGGTTTTGGCTTTTTGAAACAATTTGAAATCAAAAATTTAGTCTTCTTTGAAAAATTTAAGACGAAGAACGTTTCTTTGACTTGTCAATCAGAACATTTAAATGGAATTATTTATAAAATAAGGACATTTTGAAAAAAGTTAAATTCATAAACATACATTATGGCAATGGGCGGTTATTCCATAATAGTTTAAAGGGCCTAAAACATTTATTTAAAAATTATAATTTTCGAAGGTTCATGTCCGTGATTCATGTGCATTTTCAAAGTGTTGCCACACATCCCATAAGTAACTAAGTGAAAAACAAATATTCCAATGTCAAGAATTTGACAGCTCGATCGGCTTTTGTTTTTTGCTTAAAGTTGTCAGGAACATGTCGTGTTTGGTATCAAATGAGAGGTATCGTCAAGGGCTGCCATGCAGAAATGTCAAAATTTTGAAAGCTCGATCAACTTTTGTTTTCTGCTTAAAGTTGTCAGAACCATATCGTGTTTGGTATCAAATGAAAGGTAACGTCAAGGGCTGTCCTGCAGAATTGTCAAAAATTTGACAACTCGATCGGGTTTTGTTTTTTGCTTAAAGTTGTCAGAACCATCTCGTGTTTGGTATCAAATGAAAGGTAACATCAAGGGCTGTCATGCAGAAGTGTCAAAAATTTGACAGCTCGATTGGCTTTTGCTTTTTGCTTAAAGTTGTCAGAAACATGTCGTGGTTGGTATCAAATGACAGGGTTTGTCAAGGGCTGCCATGCAGAAATGTCAAAAATTTGACAACTCGACTGGCTTTTGTTTTTTTGCTTAAAGTTGTCAGAACCATGTCGTGTTTGGTATCAAATGAGAGGTATCGTCAAGGGCTGTCATGCAGAAATGTCGGTTGCGTGGGCAGTTTGGGTGGGCAGGTTGCGTGGGTTGTTTGGATGGGCGGGAAAAAATATTTTGAAAGACCCTTAGCGTTAGCACTTTGCGTTTAAATTGTTCCTAGACGGAGTGAACGTACGTAAAACTATTAATAGACACTATCGGCGGAGCCCTAGAGTATACTTGGCGTAGCCGAGTTTACGCTAGTCCGTTATACTAAACAGGTAAATTCACTATCTATATATATTTGAATTCATCACGACGATCGGGGAAATTTTGTTCGCCTCTACAGCTTAAATGATGCGAGTGATTTTAATGAAAATTTTCTGGGATGTAGAAAATAACTCAACTTGATTTCCTGGTAATAGGTCATTTTTCTGTACGGTGCATGGTTTTTGTGTAAAAAAATTTTAAAAGTCGTATTTTGGCTTTTTGGAACAATTTGAAATCAAAAATTTAGTCTTCTTTGAAAAATTTAAGACGAAGAACGTTTCTTTGACATGTCAATCAGAACATTTAAATGGAATTATTTATAAAATAAGGACATTTTGAAAAAACTTAAATTCATAAACATACATTATGGCAACGGGCGGTTATTCCATAGTAGTTTAAAAGGCCTAATACATTATATTTAAAAATTATAATTTTGAAGGTTCATGTCCGTGATTCATGTGCATTTCCAAAGTGTTGCCACTCATCTCATAAGTAACTAAGTAAAAAACAAATATTCCAATGTCAAGAATTTGACAGCTCGACCGGCTTTTGTTTTTTGTTTAAAGTTGTCAGAAACATGTCGTGTTTGGTATCAAATGAAAGGTAACGTCAAGGGCTGCCATGCAGAAATGTTAAAAATTTGACAGCTCGATCGGCTTTTGTTTTTTGCTTAAAGTTGTCAGAACCATGTCGTGTTTGGTATCAAATGAGAGGTATCGTCGAGGGCTAACATGCAGATTGGGTGGGCAGGTTGCGTGCGGCAGTTTGGGTGGGCAGGTTGCGTGAGCAGTTTGGGTGGGCAGGTTGCGTGGGCAGTTGGGGTAGGCAGGTTGCGTAGGCCGTTTGGGTGGGCATATTGCGTTGGCAGGTTGCATGAGCAGTTTGGGTGGGCAGGTTGTGTGGGCTGTTTGGGTGGGAAAAAAATATTTTGAAAGATTCTTAGCGTTAGCACTTTGCGTTTAAATTGTTCCTAGACGGATTGGACGTACATAAAACTATTATAAAACACTATCGGCGGAGTCCTAGGGAATACTCGGCGTAACCGAGTTTTCGCTAGTATAATACTAAAATATTTAATTCTAATGATATTAAGGTTTGTAAAAATAATATATTTTCCATCATACATAAATATTAGATGTACAGGATGTTCTGATTTAATTTTTTTCTATTTTTGCAGCACTATAAATTAATATTTACGAAATGGATCATACGGCGAAGAATTTACAAAGATTGCGTTTTAGAGCACCTAGAAGTTGATAGATGCTGATTTTTATAAGAACGTGTATGTGAAGAATTTTCCTTAAAGTCTATTAAAATCATCCAAAACATCTCAAATTTGGTATTAAAAACTCATATAGGTATAATTTGAAACAACATATTAGATTTTAACCATATATGATAAATCGGATGTAGTACTTACTGTGGAGTAACAATAAAACATAATCCAATTCGTATTACAGACTTTTCTATTTATTGGACAACAAATTAGATTTTACTTACAAACGATCAACCGGAAGTGATACTTTACTTAAAGCTCACTGCTATTTTAAACATGGAATTGGCGGGAGGTCATGTGCTGGCCACATCAGATTTTTTTTAAAAGACGACAGGTCGATAGCGAAGTACAATAATACTTATATAACATAAAATGGAAAGAGCAAAGATTTTGCACAGATTGCGTTTTTGGGCAACAGGAAGTTGATGCTGATTTTTCGAGGATTATATTTTTCTTTCATGAGGCACATTTTCACCTCTCTGGGTATGTTAATAAGCAAAATTGCCACATATGGGCAAAGGAAAATCTTCATCTGATTTACGAGGTACCATTACGTGCCCAAATGAGACTATTTGGTGCGCACTATGGCGGCATTGGAACATACTTTTTCGAAAATGATGACGGTCGAACTGTTATAGTTGATGGTGAGCGCTATAGGCGCATGATAATCGATTATTTTTGGCACGAAATTAATTTCGTATTGCAGATTTCTATTTATTAGAACGACAAATTAGATTTTGTTCACAAACGACCAACCAGAACGGAAAAGACACTTTACTTTGAGCTCATTGCTATTTTAAACATGGAAGTTGCGGGAGGTCATGTGCTGGCCACATCATATTTTTTTATTTTATAGAGGGAGATTTATTGTATGACATTTCAGTGTTGAAATTTTAATATTTTAAGTACAACATTATTAAATGTATTGCAAACTTGGCAAAGTTAGCAAAATTCAGAATGCTATTAATATAAAATAGGCCAAATATTTATAAATTCAATACTTAAATGTAATGCAATCAATCCCGTTTTTGCTTTCCCCATCCCCCAGTAGCATTCCCTTAAGTAAAATTGAAGACGGTGCCATGATATGGAATCCCTCACAACAATATTTAATTAACTCAATTGAAAATATTTTTAAAAAAGTTTTATAAAACATTTTATTTTAAATTATTTAATTTTTGGCCTGATTTTAATTATGATTTGTAATGATTGCAATTAGATCTTGATTCTTTGGAATCTAGACGGGCTAAACAACCATTATTATTTTGAATTAAAACGAATTTATTTTCCATTATCTTTATTTGTAACACACATATACACTTATTCACAACGTTTCGAAAGCGAAAAATCTGCTGTTGTCATCAGGTGATCCGATACTACTACTATTATTTTAAAATTGTAAATAATTATATTCAAGATACTGAAGTACTCAGTAGGTTAAATTTTATATCAATACAATTCTTCTTTTTTAACTTTGCAGCCCAGTCTGAGCCTTAGCTTCATTTACTAATCGCATCCACTCCTCTCTATCTTTAGCATCGTTTGGGTCACTTGATCTTTCCACCAACTTTTCGGTCGTAGAATCTTCCTGCCATTATTCTTCTGGGGAGATGTTTGTCCTTCATGCATTTAACATACCCTAGCCAGATTATTCGTCTTGACATAAATAAACCTGACTATGTCTTCAGTCTCTATTACTTGGTTTAATTCTTCATTTGTTCGTCGAAGCCAGATCCCTCCTACGTTTATTGGGTCATATATTTTTCTGAGAATTTTCCTCTCGAATATTCAAAGGGTATTTCCTTCTCTCTGATATGTTTGAGAACCAATCATGACACACGAAACCACGTGGATTTGGGTTCCTTTATTGAAAGGTCTCGTGAAAAAGACTATAAAATAATTTTATTATTGAAAAATTGATTTTTGAGAGGAAAATAGATCATTTACTACTCACCTTTTTCGGTTAAAAATTTTTTTTTAACTAAAATTACTATTTTGTATTACATTAAAATTTGAGATAAGAAACAAGCAATATGAAAAAATTATTTTTCAAAAAATAATAAACTAGCAATAATTTGAATCTATTTGGCATTATAATATTTTTAGAACATGCTTTTAATTGGACGGACATTTCAATTTATATTTTATATCGTTAACTGATCTGTTAAAATTATTTTGGACAAAATAATTCCGACAAAATTCGTACTAGTAGCTTCAAACTAATTTGTGCTCTGTAAAAAAAGCCTCTGATAATTCTTCAACTATCTTAAGAAATATAGAACAAGAAATAAATAGTTACGATAATCCCACATGAAAAAACTGTTAAATTTTTGCTCTTAACAAATGTAGCGCTCAAACAATTCGGTTCAATGAATTTGTTATAAACGTTAATAGTCAAATAACAAAGAAGAAAAACAAAAACTTGTTATTTTGTTTCTTCTAATGTATATAAATGTAAACACAATAAAGCTATCCTATTCTGTAATTCTTGCTTACATACACCTGCCATAAATCATTTTATCAGTTGTTCAATTACTGCAAATGTCATTCAAGTTGTACACTCTTAAATTATGGCTGAATGATTGCTGTAACATAATTATTTATTAGCGTTGACCTAAAATTTCAATTCGCTTAAAAATCTTATTGCTTGTAACGTAATGGAATTTTTATACTTGTTTATAATGTCTTATCAAATGATAGATGTATATATTTTGTATTCCATTAATTAAATAAAAAATGTATTTTCATTGATTTATACTTTCTTATACCAATTTCTTCTGTTTATCAAATTTGAAGATAACATAAAAGTAGAACGATATAAAATTAATAAGTAAATCAAATAATTAAAACACAATAAATATTTCAATGTAAAAACATTTTTTAATAATACTAATGGATATGTATTAGTCAAAAAAGTTTAGCGAATATTAAAATTAAAAAAAAAATATGTTTTTTTAAAATTATAATTTAAATTAAATGGAATCTAAATGCTATTTTACTAAGAAATTGAGGAGAAGATACGCCAAAGAGAGAAAATTAAGGAAGGATTATGCTCCGAAATGAGTTTCGTGAGATCCTTATATGAGTACCAAAATAAAATTTAATTTAAATTTTATATTATTTATAATTTTAGTTTATTCGATTTTTACCTCCTGCTACCCATGATAAGGGAGGTATAGGGATCGTGCTAAAAATCACATATCGAGATTTTAGTAAATAACCACGTTTAAAGGTCCATATAATCCAATTTTAACATTTTCATGATATCTGTATGTGTGTATGTGTGTGTGTGTATGTGTATGAATTTTGTCTTCACTTTAACAAATACTATCATTCAGAAAATTCCGAAACCTTGTATTTCTACCCTATTCTAATATGAAAAGAAGCCAGTAGATTTTGGTGTAAATCGGATGAACGGAAATGGCACTTTACTTGAAGCTCATAATGGTTTTTCTTCAAGAAATACCATTAAATGCCATTTTTTCGCATTTTATGTCATTATGAAAATTAAAGATTATTGAATTTTCTACGGGTATACATTAATATTTTTTCTATATATTTTACAGATAAATTTAATTTTTTCTTAATCCCGAAGCCTAAGAGAAACACAATTCCTTTGTTACACAGTTCATTTTTCAAATGAATGTAACTGACAGGTAAACGTCATTGTCAAAAAACTAATCACTTCAAATTAATAATAGTGACATATTAAATAATAAAGAAAATCGTAAATAAAGCAATAGTTATATTATATTACAAAATACGTAGGTATGTATTTAAATTAATAAAAATTAAATAGCGGAAGGTTTTGTGTTGGCCACATCAGATTTTTTCACTCTATTTTTCACACTAGCTCAGCAATTATCGGCTTTTAATCTGCTTCACTATCTTCCAGGATATTGCACTGAAAAATATGGATGGAACAGGAGTGGACGAATGCCCATGTCGGGGCAACCATCGGTGTGGTCAGGGTGACTTTGGTATTTTAAGTCTACAGACTACCCAGATTCTGGACGAAGGTAGTAAAATGTTCCATGCTATGCGTGAAGGATACTTTTTCACCAAGCTACTGGAATGACAAGGATTTGTTGATGAGGAGGTATGTACAAATTATCTAAATATAAATATCAAATGAATTAATCATTAAAAGTTGTATTTTATATTTTTCAGATTTGTCGTGACGACCAGTTTTGAAAAAGTAATATGAATAAAAGTTTGAAAACATTTTATTTCACTTATTTGTTACCAGAAATTATATATCTCAAATTAAGAAAATAGTAAGGTACTTTGTAATTATTTTGTTATTGGTACCTTTGTAAAGAAATACATAAATGTAGAATGGTGGACATAGTGTCGTTGAATTAATACTTTATATCCTTATTTATTCTTATTAATTACTTTGTTAAATTGTTCAGTTTGAGAAAAACTTATTACGATAGTCATTGTAAATCAACTTTGCTGCCTATTCTCATAAAAGTATATTAATATTTAACTCTTGCTAAATATAACAACTTGTTAAATATTGATGTATGTCAAATTAGGACAAATTTGTCAATATTATTAGAGAATATAAATTAATTATATTGTATTTATTGTGCACATGGTTAACAAATATTTATTTTGAAATATATTTATACACAAATTAATCATTTTAAAGGCTTTAATAACAAGTCAAATACTTGCGAAATTGTCAATCCAAAATTGGGCGCAAAATAATAGTTTGTTTAACTAGGCACTAAAATACCATATTTACAGCAGAGGCTGCAGTTTCATCGCCGATGCAATGAATATAGTCGAAGTTGTAAATTTGTGTTTAGTACCGTGTTGAACTCATTACTCTTTACCGATTTTAGAATTAATATTACTTTAGTGTTTATTTTTAATACCGATTTTGTAGGTTATCGCTATCAAATTATGTTGCAATGCGCATGTTGAACGGTTACTACGCGCCTAGGTAGTAAAAGTGATATTTTACAGACTGCTAGCTGTCAAAAAATCGTTTTTTTAATGTTAAAAAAATAATTTTTGTATAGAATTTATTAATTTAATAATTATTCCTTTTTTGTGAACTATTTGTGTAAAACTGTCTTCTAATTTATCATTTATAATTTGAATGTTATTAAATATATTTTTTGAAATTATTTATTAAAGTAATAATTAATTACATATTACCAATATTTCACGTGAATTATTCACAAATTGCATGCATATATTTACAATTTGTTTGCAGAGTAAATAAAATTATTATCAAATTAAATTTTTTTTTTTAAGTTTTCATATGCGTGTAGGTTATATTTAGTAATCAAAAGTCTTAGAAAAATGTGAATATGAAACACATACATTTTGATAATTTAATTAATTTTAATTAACTTTAATATTGTTTAAATGAAAAGTAATATTGAGTATATTGGATAAGATGGCTGACAGTAAAGATCAATCTAATATGAATGTGCTGTGTAATTTATGTAAAGTGCAAATAAATTCACCAGAAGATTTTTTGTGAAGTGTGCCGGAATCTGTGGGTTCTACTTCCATATTTCCTGTGTAAAGTTAGGAAAAAGAGAGTACAACTGTATAAAAAGCAATGAAATCAACATCAAATGGGTATGTAATAGTTGTGAATGCGTACTTTATGATGCCCAAGGAAAATTAATAAACTGTGATCTCAATAACAAGCAGTCAGATATATCACTTTATCAAAAAAATTTCAACAAATTTGATGAACTAAGTAAAACAATAAACAACCTTACCAAAGAAGAAGATTCATTAAAAATAATAACAATTGTCAAAATCCACGTACTCAGTCGATAAGTAATAATTCAAACGAGCAAACTGTGCGGAGGTCGCCACGTACCGATACGACTCAACTTAAGTCAAAATCATCTGATGCGATTGATGCTATCAATGCCACCAAGGACAGCATACCAACAATTACAGGTTGCTGCAAACCAATTAGTAAACAAAGAATCAAAACAAAAAACTATCAATGATACAAATCACTCTAACACAACAGAAAAAATTGTTTTAAATACTCCAAATAAAGATAGCAAATTTAAATTAATAGAAAATAAAAAGAATAGAAGAAAATTTGGTACTAGAATATTACAAAACTCAGATAATGATATTAAATTTGAAGGTACACCAAAAAGGCTTTGGCTATTTTTATCCCGTGTAAAGAGAGAAGTTAACGGAGATACAATTAAAAAATATCTAGAAAAACATACTCAGATTAAAGCAGCTGACTTTCACGTTGAGGGTGTAACTAGCACTGGGTTAAACAGTACTCATAAATGCTTTAAAGTTGGTGCAAAATTTGAATTAAAAGACCAGCTTTATGACGAGAAATTCTGGCCATCAGGAATAAGATTTTCCAGATTCAAATTTAACTTGAATTTAAATAAAAACAAAAAAAGTTCTTTTTTAGACCAAAATATTCAAACAACACAGCTCAAATAATCGACCAGTCTCCCAGCAATATATATGAAAAAAATAAATCAATCATAAACTGTGATCTAGTTCTAGTAAATTGTCGTGCACTAAATCAAAATAAAGTTGATTTAATACAATCTGAATATTTGGACAATAAAACAAAATTCTTGTGCCTAACTGAAACATGGTGTAGCTATGACAGTGTAAACAATTTTCACTTTCCGTGTCTTGTTAACGCTTCAAATTATTGCAGAACTGTACAAAAAGGTGGTGGTGTCGGTATATGGTACAATAAGAATTTGAATATAAAAAATATAGACCTTAAAACATTTTGCGTAGAAAAGTTCTTCGAAATCTGTGGATTAATATGGAAACCTATCTCCAGCAAGAACAGTGAAATTTTTATTTTAACATGTTACAGATCACCAGATGGTGGCAACAATTTTACCGTTTTTTATGACAAACTTGTTGATGTTTTTAACTATTTATTTACAAAAAATGTATAATGTAATTATTTTAGGAGATTTTTATATAGATCCGCAAAGAGACACTAAAGAATATAAGTTATTATGTAATCTTTTTTGTTATTTAAATGTAATTAATGTTCACCAACTAGGGGTGACAACAAATTAGATCATGTTTTTACAAATGTATCATGTAAATGTAATGTCCAAGAAAATTTTATATCTGATCATAGAACAGTAATTTTATCTTTTAACGAAAATTTTTCTGACAAACCAATAAAAAAAATTGTACGAGATTTTCATCCTTCTGCTACAGAAAAATTTAGTTCTGATTTAATTAATGAAAATTGAGATGCAATTCGAAATAGTACAAATGTTAATGAAAGTTTTAATCATTTTTATAATATTTTCAAGTATTATTTTAATTTGCATTTTCCTGTAAAATACAAACATAACAACTTAAAAAAATCTTGGGTCACTGACGAAAATCAATCATCCAGTAATAATCTGAAGGACCTATATATTTTGCAAAGTAAATATCCAGAACTAAGTAATAATTACAAAATAGCAAAACAGAAACATTCTCAATTAGTCTCAAGTACAAAAAAAACAATATTTTCAAAATAAAATCTCAAATTCAGACAATATGACAAGAAGTGCATGGAGTGTGATAAACTCAAACACAAATAAAATATTATCTCATAAAAATGTTAAATTAAAAAATGATAACGATGTCATTGAAGAGAACCCTAAGACCATAGCTGAAGGGTTTAATAACTTTTTCATTAAAACACCTATGGAGTTGAGTAAACAAGCTCAAATCAGAGCTTCACAAAATCAAAATGTTCAAATAAATAAACTCAACAAAATTGGCAATAAAAATTTGTTTTTGTTTCCTTTTGATACAAATGAGTTCATAAACTTAATGTATGTCAAATTAAAATCAAAAAAGTCAGCTGAGCCAGATGATGTACCGAGTTTTCTAATTAAAAAAATTATTCATATTATTGCAGCTATATTAATTTACATTATTAACTTATCTTTTGAAACAGGGGAATTTCCAGAAGAGCTAAAATTAAGTAAAGTAACACCTACTTTTTAAAAAAAAGATGCTCAAAATATTGGAAATTACAGGCCCATATCGCAATCCTCAATTTTTTCTAAAATGTTTGAATACTGTTTCCTTGCACGACTAGAATCATTCTTAACACAAAATAATATTATTACTAATAATCAATTCGGGTTTCGACATAATCTATCAACCATACAAGCTGTTCAAATTTTTTACGAGAATATCATTTTCAAAATGGAGGCCAATGATTATCCCGTTGCCATATTTTGTGATTTGTCAAGAGCTTTTGACTGTGTTAACCACTCAAAGCTTCTTGACAAGTTAGAAGAATATGGCATTCGTGGAGTAGCTCTTACATGGGTAAAGTCTTTGCTATATAATCGGCAACAATATATGTATATTAAATACAATGATAATTTTAAAATATCGATAATTAACTCGAAGCCTTCTGCAGTCAAAATAGGTATGCCACAGGGTTCTATTCTAGGACCCATCTTATTTTTGTTGTACATTAATGATATGGACTTGATGTTTCAGGGGAACACTAATGTTAGTTTAACCATGTACGCTGATGATACATCAGTTATTGTGTCTCACTCGGATACAAAAATTTTAGAAGTCACTTGTACTGAAGTTTACAATTCGCTGTCAATCTGGTTCAACATAAACGAATTATCCTTGAACGAAAATAAAACTAATTACATAAGATTTCATAATCTACTAAATAAAAATGATATGAATATTAAAATAAGTAACAATACGGTGCAAAGAGTGAGTGACACAAAATTCTTAGGTTTGTATATGAATGAACATTGTTTGTGGAACGACCATTGCCACGATATTATTAAAAAATTAAATTCCATTTGGTATTTAATAAAAAATGTTAAAAATATATTAAATATAGACCAATTGATAATGTTATATCATGCGCATGTTGGGTCTGCTTTAAATTACGGTGTTTGTTTTTGGGGCTCCTCTTCAATGGCATCTGACGTATTCATTTGCCAGAAAAGAATACTTAGATGTATTGCTGGTGTCCCACAGTCAACTTCATGCAGAAATTTATTCCAAAAATTCAATATTTTACCATTAGCTTGTGTATTATTACAGAAATTGTGCAATTATGTATACAAAAATAAGCACAAATTTTTAACAAACATGGATTTACACAATTATAATACAAGAAATAAACATGAATTTAGATTGCCTTTTAACAAATTAAATGTAGGAAGAAAATCTCCACAATATTTAGGTCTAGATGTTTTTAATAGATTACCATCTGAGAATAAAAACTGTAGCAACTTGCGAACATTCAAGGAAACTCTTAAAATATTTTTAGTTAATAATTGCTTTTGGGGTCCCGTGGCCGCGTGCCTGAGTGTCTGGTCGTGAACCCGGGGGAACTGGTTTCGATCCCGACAGACGCCAAATATTTCCAATTTTAAATGGCACAAAAGTGACCCCTGTGGTGCACTCTCCA
The DNA here is from genome assembly GCA_943142095.1 of Ophonus ardosiacus. NCBI lineage: Eukaryota > Metazoa > Arthropoda > Insecta > Coleoptera > Carabidae > Ophonus > Ophonus ardosiacus. Next base: position 35,479,471 of record OW964826.1, on the reverse strand, counting down.
CACCAGCTATGAGTGCCCGTGAGGTGACGCCTGGTAAGCGCCCACACGGTAAAATATATCGTCATCATTACCGATGTCTACATGTGTTGTAGATACTGGCACATCCAGAAATGGGTAATATGCCGTGATGATATATTTATATATTTATTTTATTTATATAATTGCTTTTACTCTGTATCAGAATATAATAATTTTAATAATGAGATTTCTTAATAATATTTAAAATTTGTAATATATGTATGTATGTATCTATCTGTTCTTTTTTGTGACTTTTTCAACACATGTACCTTTGTCAAGTGAAATAAATATATTATTATTATTATTATTATTATTATTATTATTATTATTATATTAAAATTAAACAGTTTATAAATCATCATTTTTCTTTTATGCTTTGTTTGTATTATTCTACTTCACACAATTTTGTTTTTTTTATTATTATTATTTATTGTATATTAACACTAGCGAACCCCCAGGTAGATGCGTAGATGTGTTAATGTTACATTTTCAGTTTTTTCTTTTCAAATTAATTAAAATACATGGTATGGATAGTAAAGGAGCTGGTAGAAAAATGTAACCCAATCATAAATAATGTACGCTAGAGAGCCCAGCCCACCCGCTACCTGCCAGCACATGTCTGGCCCGCTAAGAAACTTGAAGAACAGGCGACTATGCTATTAAGCACAAATCGAATCCTCATTTTCTCTCCTGAAGAGAAGGTTGTGGGTAGATCACCGTGGCCGAAGGCCCATATAGGGGCAACCACCGGTGTCGTCAAGGTGACTTTGGTATTGTAAGTCTACAGACTTGTACCCTGTTTCTGGAGGTAGGTAGTAGAATGTCCTATGCTGTGCGTGAAGAAAATTTTTTCACCAAGTTACTGTTTAAGCACAAATCGTTACTTGTTTCCTGAAGAGAAGGTTGTGAGTAGACTACCGTAGCCGAATGCCTATGTATATTTTGGAGCAACACAAAGACCCATTTCCCATGGTGCAAGAATCTGCCATCTGGATAGCTCGTATACGTAAGGGTGTCAGTAACCAAACAGGCGCCTGTAAGCCAGCCTATCTCTGTTTACTATTAGACTTATAATAATATATTATTAAGAGTGGTGGGAAAAACAATAATTTTTTATTTCTCTGATTTTAAGAATTATTTTCATTTGAAATTCTCTAAAATGGGATCTAGTGACCGTGTTCTCATATTGTATATAATTAAGAAATGAATAAAATTACTTGTTCACTGGTCGCGAATCTGGAGATCCGGGTTCGATTATTTTGTGGTACACTCTCCACACTAGCAATGAGTACCCATGTGGTAACGCCCACACGGTACGAATATGTCATTATCATTACCAGTAGTAAAATATTTTATTTATTGCCTTGCATCTTACATTATCAAATACCCATTATTTACAGAGTGTTCATTTTAAGTGGTACATTATTCCTATTTCGAGAGTTATAAGAGCTACGAGGACGGTTAAATTAGCAAACAATTTCTATTTTATAAGACTGCTCTAATGCAAGTTTCTTATGTTAATGGCACCCTATTTTTTTATTTGCTTATTCGATTCATTATTTTTTCTGAATTCAACGATATTCGTATAAAAAACCCTAATATTACAAAATATTTAACAAAAATGCAAAATTAAATATGTATCATTTTTATTTAAATATGACTACACAAAGAGTACTATGGAAAAAACAAATCAATAAAACATTTATTAATATTCATTTGATTCCATATAATTCATACATAAATAAATTTAATTATATTTAATGGAAAATTTTAAGTCATAGAACTTGTACCTATTGCATGTGTAAATTGCACGATCATTTAATAATAGTATCTAAATTTTGTTGCATTTTAAAATGAAGGACACAGTTTGCTTTTTTTCTTTGAAGCACTATTGTTGTTTAATATATTTTGCAATACCTGTAGTGGTAGCACGCACTTTAGAATTCTATCATAGAAAGCAGGCGAATACAATTTTACTTTTACGAATCTTGGTAGCATGCAGTTTAGATTTCTATATTAATTTTTTGATTCGGAAATTATTGGTTTTTATACCATTAAAATAAAAAATATTACGACAGTTATAATTTATACATTTATTATATACATGTAAATTGGCTTTGAATAGAATTATGACAAAATAATGATGTTACTTTGACACTTTCGCCTCGAGTCGTACGCTTGCAGGCGAATATTTTGATATACGCATGCTACCAAATTTTTGCTTCCTGGCGAAAAGCGAAAACAAATGCCTCTTTTGATAGAATTCTAAAGTGCGTGCTACCACTACAGTACCTACTGCAATTTACCCATTAACAACAAAATTTAAACAAAATATAACTTTTAATGCACAATTGGTTTCCATGGTTACATCATGGCTACATTTAATTACTTTTTATATTTAAAGTAAGCTTTGATTGTTGATCTTATTTCTCTCTTATGTCTCCGCCTCTTGATCGGTATAAGTGATTCGAATCACTTACTGATCAGTAATTTGTAAAAAAGCCTACTGCCTTGGAAACCCTATCGGTAAACATTAAAAAATCTGATGTGGCCAGCACATGACCTCCCGCCAATTCCATGTTTAAAATAGCAGCAAGCTTTACGTAAAGTATCACTTTCGGTTGATCGGTTTTAAATAAAATCTAATTTGTTATCCAATAAATAGAAAAGTCTGTAATACGAAATTTAGGATTATGTTTTATTGTTTTTCCTCAAAAAACTGTTAGAGCTCCAAATTAAGTACCACATCCTATTTATCATAAATGGTTAAAATCTGATATGTTGTTTCAAATTATATATGAGTTTTAAATACCAAATTTGAGAAGTTTTGAATCATATTTTAATAGACTTTAAGGAAAAATCGTCACACACACATTCTTATAAAAATCAGCATCAACTTATTCTAGGTGCTCTGAAACGCAATCTTTGTAAATTCTTCGTCGTACATGATCCATTTCGTAAATGTGTAGTTGTAAATTAATATTAATTTATAGTGCTGCAAAAATAGAAAATATTCTTCCTGTACATCTAATATTTATGTTTTATGTATGATGGAAAATATATTATTTCATTAGAATTAAATATTTTACCATTATATTCCCCTTAACACGGTTTCATTATTAATTTTAATGCAATTTCTTCCTAACAGTGACTGACAGTGACATTTGTTTAAATATGTCAAAATTGTTATTAAAATTATATTTTTGTTTGACGCATAGGTAAGACGATATATGAAAATAAATTATATTATAAATTCATATTTAAAGTTATTTAGAGTTATTTACTAAATGTTATTATCGTAGAATTGAAGATTATACAATTATATTCAAATTTAATTAGTAAAAGTTACTAAAAAATTATATTCAAGGAATTTTTTACAAGAAAAACTGTTAAAAGCTTGTATAAATGATACTTCCGGTTATCCGATATACACTAAAAACTAATGAGCTCTTCCCACATTAGTATAGAATGGGTATACAAAATTTCTGTCTCTAATATCACAGATTATCTATACTACCGTTACAGTAGTATAAGTAATCTGTGCTAATATAGTTACTGTTATAATTAATGTTACATTGTATAATACACTAGTTGTACTTTATTGGTTTATAGAAATCTAAATTTGGATTGGTTTTTGAATTTTGTGAAAATATGATCCGTTACATAATGAAATTTGCGAGATAAATTATATACGGCGATACTTACGGAAAATAAAACTGAATTGGCGTAAGGTATTGTACTGACCACAAAAGTTTTTTTTTCGGAAAAACGGGCAGTAAATAGTAAATCCTTGTCGTTACCTATTCAAAAATCTGATGTGGCCAACACAAGACCTCCCGCTATGTAATTTTTATTTATTTAAATACATAACTACATATTTACTAATGCTAAACTATATTAAGTTCCTTTGCATACCAACTATTGCCTTATTTAATATTTTCTGTTTAAGATGTCACCATTATTAATTTGAAATGATTAGTTTTTTGACAGTGACATTTATTTGTCAGTTACATACATTTGAAATATGAACTGTGTAACATGGCTATCACTACAAATAAGTAATATTTATTAAATATCATATTGAATTGTACAGCTTATTGAACATGTAAAGTAAAATATGATTAGTGATTTGGGTGTAGAATTTAATTCTCAATAACATTTATTTGAAACATTTTTGCCTAAAAGCAAATGGGAAGTTTTGCGCAAGGAAAAACTGATTTACCATGTTAAACGCCTATGGCCCTCTTTTAATTAACACTCTATATCAATAATAGGTCTATTTAGACGTCTATACGACGTCACTGTGACGTTGATTTCTGGTCAAAAATTGGTCTAATTAGACGTCTATGCGACGTCACTGTGACGTCTGTTTTTGGTCTGAAATAGGAGTTTTTAGACGTCAGACTTGAGGGCCATGTAATGACTTTATTTGGTCTATTTAAACCTTTTTTCAGACGTCTAATTTGACGTCTTTATAAAGACATATATTTCGTTTATTTTTACTTTATTTGTAATATTATTAAAAATTTAAACAACATATTGTTTACTATAATTATTTTTAAAATTCGCGTAAATATAATATAAAACTTATTTTACACATGTATGTATAATATATATTTTTATTTATGTATCGACATCATCAAAAACTACGAATAGAAGCAAATTTGGCACACCCAGAAATGGGTAATAAGCCGTGGTAATATTTATATTTTATTTAAAACATATTATATGTTTAATTATAAATGTGAAACAGAAAAAAATTGTTATATTTTTCGTCTAAATGGACATTTTAATTTTCAACATTTGTAACAAAACCTATACTTGCCGTCAAATAATTGTGGACTGGAGATTTCTACACTGATGCCAATTTTTTTAAGTGTCTACCTGTACAAATATCTGTAATCTGTCAATGTCATTTTATATTCTGACATTTTCGTTAGTACTTGCGTGCGGTTTTTATTCCCAATTAAATAGTCCTGGTTCTTATAAAAAACGTTTAGGAAAACAAGTTTAAATGGGCAGACAAAAACAATTATCGCCAATGTACACAATTTTTTCAAAAAATTGGCATTACATCCTGAAAAAAATTATAATTTATTAATTAACAAGAACACTTTGGATTTGACTGCAGAAGCATGTTGTATTGGCAGATCTACTGTTCACCTAATAATCAATTATTTTTACCTTTTATTTATATTTCACATGTTGTAGTATTTTAACGCAAATGCGACATTAGCTTGATGTGTGGAAACTTTGGTCAAAATATAAATATAAATTTTCCTCAGAGACAACTTTTATATTTTATATTACGTATTACTGTCTTACCTTACTTATTTGTTATAATATTTTCTTCATTTACGATGTATTAAAAATTTTAATTAGTTTTAAATGTTTTATATGACATTTGCGTTCATTCCTGGTCATGTCAAGTTACAAGGGGCAATACCGCTGGGCAAGGGACAGGGTGCGGAAAGGGATAAAAGTTGAACATCAGTCCATAATCATTTGACGGCGAGTATAGTAATGACAAGACAACCTTTTAACAAATGTTTGTAATATTAAAGCAAATGTATAAACAAAGGCAAATAAATATGGTAGATCTTGTGGTCTTCAGTTGTGATCTAGCATCCTTTGGAATGTTGTGTTATTTTCTAAGAATAAATAATAATGTATTTACTGAAGATTGTTCTCATTACTCTTTTTGTGCAAAACCGATTTTAAAGGTTAAATTTCTATAAGGAAAAAATAAATATATTAATTAAGAATACAACTAACATTTAGTATAGTATTAAGGCCCCAGCTGTGCATATTTCAATTTTCTTGGAATGAAGGTTTTTTGTCATTTAATTTATCGGCATACAGTAAATATAAATTGTTTGACGTACTACAAACTATTACCTCAAAAATCACTTTCCTTGAAAGTATGTATTGTTATATTAAAACATAAATGATTATTACAATCAAAAGATTTCACATTTTTTGCAAATAACATAAAATTGCCTTTCTTCACTTGACTTTTCCTCATAGGTGTTAGGTGTATCCTTGGGTTCAGCAGTTATTTTCTATGGTGCATATTGTACCGATAATTCTAAACTTGATACTGTTATTTGTGATTTGAATACTGTAATTTGAAAATTTTATGTTCGAGGGTTATGTTAACAATGTGTAATATATAAATAATAATCATTACATATAACATGAATAACTATACTCACAAAAAATATTAGGGCTATTCATACCATAAAACACACATGTAAGCCAGTGTTTCGACGGTTCACGCTTCAATATTCCCAGCATGAATTAACTCCAGTCAGCGGCGTTAACGTTAAGTAACGCTGAGTTTCAGTATAATACAAGTGTCAAGATCGTCGTTAATTCGCGTTAACGCCAGAATGTAAATTAACGCCGAGTTTCAGAATCCCACTATTAGTATCTCTTCGCATTAATTTTTATTCCATTCTTCACGAAAAGTTTCTCGATCTTAAATCATAGGCGCCGACTTCGTGGGAGCATCCACTACAAAAAATTAATATGAATAAATTATTTATTATTTACATAGTAAGTAATTGACAGAAATGTCAATTATATATATAGACGGCTTATGCCGTAAATTCAACCTAAAATCGACGTCACTTTTTGGTCGACCGTTGGTCACTTGAGTAAAGGTGGATTTATGCAGCCTACTTTTTATTTTACCTTTTCTTTTTCTTTTACTTTACAAAAGTTAAAGCTGTGTTAATAAATGTACACACTTTTAATTTTACTTCAAGAACTAAAGTAGACTAACTTTCAACTTAAGACCGTTAAAGTAAAAGAATTTCACAACTGCGCATATGCATCGCTTCACGTGACAAACGTCAGCTGTGCTGTATTTATTTGTTTTTGGGTACGTAAGATTGTAAAAATTAGAAAATGGGTAAAGCTACAAGTAATATAGCAAATGCACAAATTATTACATTTGTATCCATATTTGCAGGTTATAATTATCATCTGCGCATGCGTACCGAAGGCTTTAAAGTAGCAGCATAAAGTACCAAACTTAAAGTAAAAGTAAAAGCGAAAAAGAAAAGAAAAAGTAAAATAAAACGTATGCTGCATAAATCCACCAAATAAATTTCTATTTCGGTAAAATTTCGAGGTATAACAGACACATATATTTTTAAGGGCTGGTTTTTCAATCTCTGGATAAAATTTTAACTTCTAGTTAAGTAAACAATATTATATCGTCTTGTTGACAGCAATGATAAATCTGTCATTTGACAGTTAATTTAGTTTCAATTTTGTTTATTTAACTCCTAATTAAAATTTTAACCAGATATTGAAAAACCGGCCCTAAGTGGAACTCATATTTAATTTTAATCTCAGAATAATCGTTATTTTGTTCTCTTGTCAATGATGTAAGGGTAATTGTGTTCTGTATTTCTTTTGCCTCCAGAATTATTATTTTTTCCATATTTTGTAATAAATTGACTGTTATTTGAAAATATTGGTAAAAGATTTCTATTGAGAAAGATTTCCTTTATTTTAAAAAAAATATTTCGTTATATTGCAAAAACCCTTTTAAATTAATTTTTGTGATAAAAAATATTTTATATCAGGTCGTCCTTGGCATATTATAGTGTAATTTGTAAGTTTAGAATAAAAATATTCAGCAAGAAAGGTATAAAATAAATTATACCAAGCAAATATAACAAATAATAAAAGTATTATAGGTTTTTTGGGAAAATAATAAGAAAAATGTGATGTGGTCAACACAATACCTCCCGCTTTTTAATTTTTATTAATTTAAATACATACCTACATATTTACTAATCCTGCAAACTATATTAAATTCCTTTGCACATATCTTTTGCTTTACATGATCCATTTGGTTAATGTGTAGTTGTAAATTAATTTGACACACAGCTGTGTGATTTTTAGTGCTGCGAACATATCAAATTTATATCGGAACAATCTGTACATCTAATATTTATGTATAATGGAAAATATATTATTTTTACTAACCTTAATTTCATTAGACTCAATACAATATTCGTAACACGGTTTCATTATTAATTTTAATGTAATTGCTTCCTGACAATGATGTACAAAAATAAATTATTTTATAATTTAATATTTAAAGTTATTTCAGGTTATTTACTAAATGCTATTGTTATAGAATTAAAGTTTGTGCCATTATATCCAATTTTTATTAGTAAAAGTTGCTAAAAAATTATATTCAATGAATTTTTTACAAGAAAAACTGTTAAAAGCTTGTATGAATGATACTTCTGGGTATCCGATATACACTAGAAACTAATGAGCTCTTCCCACTTTAGTATAGAATGGGTATACAAAATTAAAAAAAAATTGATTGATAGTATTTCATTTAACATCAAATAAATGTAAAACAACAATGTCGAAAACTTATAATCATAAACAAATGAAAAGCTGAATTTGTCCACATTTGTTTATTTGTTTGCACTGGAAATTTTCCTTAAATTCCTAGACAATCTCCGTATTAGAACTACTACCAATAATCATGGGTTTCTTGTAAAACATATGCAATGTCATTCGACGCGATTATCGCAACAATTAGAATACTACACCTACTTGGCTTTTTAATTAACGGTTGTAGTTCAATGCTAAAATATACTTGCGCATTTGTTTCAATGCCAATTTGATAAATACTTTGTTAAGATTAACATTTTACTTTTAGGTTCAGATATTTATAATTACGATTATTAAGTTTTTCTTACTAAATGAAGTCTGCAATATGCGAGTATATTATTTGCATATTCTATAAATATTCATTATATAAATTTTCTGAAAGTGTTTTTATTCAAAGATACATAAAAAGTTCACTTACTTTTGGATATACATGATCGACTTTTTTTTCGAATTGACGTAAGACATAAGATACCAGGCAGATCAAAAAATCTGATGAAGCCAGGCCCCCGTTGGGGCTGGGTATTTAACAGTGATCTCTACAACATAACTCATAACAAACTTTATTTTACATTTAACAAATATATCATACACAAGATGGGGTCCCGTGGCCGCGTGCCTGAGTGTCTGGTCGCGAACCTGGGGGAACCGGGTTCGATCCCGTCCGGCGCCAAATATTTCCAATTTTAAATGGCACAAAAGTGACCCCTGTGGTGCACTCTCCACACCAGCTATGAGTGCCCGTGAGGTGACGCCTGGTAAGCGCCCACACGGTAAAATATATCGTCATCATTACCGATGCCTACATGTGTTGTAGATACTGGCACACCCAGAAATGGGTAATATGCCGTGATGATATATTTATATATATATATATATATATATATATATATATATATATATATATATATATATATATATACAGTGTGAACATTGAAAACCGTGACATAGCCGTTTAACATGGGAAAACAGTTTTTTTCAAATATTATCTGTCCCGTAAGACTATAGTGGGAGCTTTTGATATGGTTAGAAAGATTATTTAATTTGGCATCGAAGAGTATCTAAATACTCCTAATTTAATGCCTTATTATTGAAATATTTACGAAAGTATAATCCTACTTGACAATTATTACTTATAATTTACTAAAAACAGTAATCATGGAAACGTGTTCGGTAGCTGACTTGGTTAAATCGAGGCTTCATGATAATTTTTCACTAGTTCAAATCCCTCCCGGTTCAAGTTAATATTTTTATTATTTTTATATTATTAAATACATTTTTTCCGAAAACTTTGTAAATCTAGTGGATTTTTCATTAGAAGAAAAAATTAGTATAATTAAATTTTACAATCAAGGGATGAGTTTACGAGAAATTCGAGACTTTTTTGCTAGGATATATTCTGATAGACAAATTGCATCTCAACGAACTAGACGAATCATTTTAAAATTTGAAAAAACCAGTTGCGTTAATGACGACCATAAAACTAAATTTAATTTGGCTTAAATTTACATATTTATTGCACCTCTTCTACATTTAGTCAATAAAATACTTGATGTACCAAAAAATTATTCGATTTAATTTTGTAATTTATTTAATAATAGATTGTACAAAATAAATATAAAAATAATAAAAATATTAACTTGAACCGGGAGGGATTTGAACTAGTGAAAAATTGTCATGGAGCCTTGATTGTTCCCTGGAGCCTTGATTTAACCAAGTCAGCTACCGAATACGTTTCCATGATTACTGTTTTTAGTAAGTTATAAGTAATAACTGTCAAGTAGCATTCTATTTTCGTAAATATTTCAATAATAAAGCATTAAATTAAGAGCATTTAGATACTCTTCGATGCCAAATTAAATAATCTTTCTAACCATATCAAAAGCTCCCACTATAGTCTTACGGGACAGATAATATTTGAAAAAACTGTTTTCCCATGTTAAACGGCTATGTCACGGTTTTCAGTGTTCACACTGTATATATATATATATATATATATATATATATATATATATATATATATATATATATATATATATATATATATTTATTTATTTATCATACACAAAATAAATTTCATAAATATTGACAAACTAATGGAAACACTTAACAAAAATTCAAAGTATATATGTATATTCTCCGTAACACGGTTTCAATATTAATTTTAGTGTAGTTGCTTCCTGACAGTGAAATTTGTTTAAATATGTCAAAATTGTTATTAAAGTACTGTTTTTGTTTGACGCATAGGCAAGATAATGTATAAAAATTATTTTATAAATTTATATTTAAAGTTAGTTACTAAATACTATTATCATAAAATTGAAGATTATACCATTATATTCATTTTTTATTAATAAAAGTTGCTGAAAAATTATATTCAACGTATTTTTTTCAAGAAAAACTATTAAAAGCTTGTGTAAGTGATACTTTCGGTTATCCGATATATACTAAAAACTAATGAGCTCTTCCCACATTAGTAAAGAATGGGTATACAAAATTTCAAAATTTCCTGATTGATAGTATTTGAGTAATTGTGCCCACAGGATCCACACACACACACACACACACACACACACACACACACACACACACACACACATACATACACACATACATACACACATACATACATACGCACCCATACATATCTAAATACATCATTGTAAAAATATTAAAATCGGATTCTGGGGACATCAAAACGTGCTTATTCACTAAAATCTCTATATGCAATTTTTAGCACGACCCCTACACCTCCTTTACCTAGGGTGGCGGGAGATAAAAAAATATCTGATGTGTCCAGCACATTACCTCCCACTATTTAACGTATTCATCTAAACATGTTTATCACTATTGGTATTGGACAATACATTTAATATTGAAGTATCTTTTCTTCTTTTCACATGCTTTTATTTTCATCTATAATGTATTACTAGTATTTTGATACCAAAACTCTACTACTATTAATTTGACAATGACACACTCCTACATGGTCACGTTAAAACATACTTATTTACCAATTCTTGATCCCTACAACTCTATTATTAAGTGTAGCTGCAAGTAAAGTTTTGAAAAAAGGAATCGGTATTATCGACGCTCACAAGTGTTAGGAACCAAACTCTACAAAATTTTTATAATAACAAATATCACTTTATGTTAATAGATACGCTAAATATTGAACTGTAATCTGAACTGATATGTTTATCTACTATACTAGGTGTCTACTTTTTTGTCGAACATAGGAAATTTAATGTTAAAATTCTGTTTTGACGATATCTCTTTACTTATTAATTTTAGAATAAAAGTGTAATGAAGAAGAATGTTCAGAATGAAAAATGCATCAATTGTGTACCAAGTTTGTTACTAATTGTTTCTTATGTAAGAGTTAGAGGCAAAGGAATATACTCGATTAAAGGCAATTATCAGAGTACTATGAAAAAAAGCAATAATTTATGTTTCTTGTTTGAGACATATCTGACAGGCCTTTATTTTATTATTATTAGAATAATAGGAATACTTAATCTAGAAGCAAAAAATAATCACAAATTCTAATAAGAATAAGAATAAAATAAAAGGAAATGTCTAATCTGTCAGACATGTCAGAAACAAGAAACATAAATTATTGTTTTATTTTCCATGGCACTCTGATATTTGCTCCAAATGGAGTATTTTCTTATGCTTCTCTTATAGTGGGGCCAGCCACTATAACTTGTAAAAATATTTTATATAGTTAAATTGTATGACATTATATAAATAATAGATACTAAAATAAATTTGGATTTAGAATGAGAAAATCCAATGAAAATATTATATTTTTATTTATCAACCAAAAAAGGTTTTAACAAACTTAAAACGTGCTAGGTTGCCGAATACATATATAACTTGATATAAATTTAAAATATAAATATAACTTAACATAATCTATCTCCCCCCTTAGACAAAAGTAACAGGGGAAAAGACATTATAAAAATAAAAATGAGGAATAAAGAAATGTATACAGAATATTTTAGGTGCAGAAGTTTTGTGTGTTGTGATTTTGTTGTTGGTTCTGTGATGTTGACATGTAGGTAGTTTGGTTTGTAAAATAATGATGATTGATTGTTGTGTTTATATGAGTATGTGTTCTTGAAAATTGTTCTGCACTTTTGAAGAATTATTGACATGTAAGAAAAAGAAAGGATTTCCCGGGCAAGTGGGTCTGAGAAAATCGTGTTTGTCTCCAGAGCTAGTGGATATGTTATTGGTGGAGGAAGAGAAGATGCTAGAAAAATTTTCAAGTGTTTTGACACGTAGTGTGAATTTTCATTGATGGTTGTATATATGGCGATGTACTAACGTCTGTACTTACATTTTTATTTATATATTATACATGATGGAGTTGTAGATGATTCTCGTTGACAAGATGGGACACATTCCTTCGCTTTGTTTCCGAAGTTCGAATGATAACAGTAAAGAACACTTGAAGATAAAAACTTGGAAGTAGTAGATAATTTCCTTTCGGAGTGAGAAAGTATTAATTTCTTTAAATTAGAAATTTCTTGCGTGATTTCTTCAATGGACGATTCTTTATCACATGAGGAAATGATTCAAAACACACAAATATCAGGATCACCAATTTTATAGTGGGGCCAGCCACTATAACTTGTAATAGCTATTTATGTAATTAGTACATAATGTACAACTTTATTGGACAAGCCGCTGTTTTTACACGAGCGAGCAGGGCGAGCGAGTCTAATAAATAAGGCGAGTCTATAAAGTTTATTTATGTACGAATTACATACAAAGCTTTATGTTCGACTGCTCTAGAAAAACTGGATAGCTCCTAAAATTATTTTTTTATTTCCCTTTATAAAAATTCGGTATAACTTAGTGTGCTTTTCTAATGATGCTATTGTTTCATTGTTTTTTTTTTTGTATTTACGCAAATGTCAAAAATTGTTAAAATATGATTTAATAATTTGTTTCTTAACCATATCTTTACACAAAGAAATGGATAGTTTAGAAAGTGTAAAAGAGTTGGCAACAAGTGCCAAAGAATCACTCTTGCCCAACAAGTCGAAAAATTTGTTGAAAATACGTATTTGTTATTTCATGTAAATAAAAATTTCATTTTTTTGTGACATTTTTTTTGACAGTGACAGTTCTGTCCAATAAAATAAAGTAAATGTACTGGTCCAATAAAGTGTCACATTATGGACACTAAATGCAACCATAAACCAGGTGATTATGATTCATTTCATTAAAACATATAAATATTTTATATAGTTATATTGTATAACGTTATATAAATAATAGATACTAAAATAAATTTGGATTTGGAATGAGAAAATTCAATGGCAAATTTTATTTTTCAATCAAAACTGTTTTAACAACCTCAAAAAGTGGTAGGTTACCAAAAATATGATAAATTGATAAGAAATTAAAATATAAATATAACATAACACTTCTAACTTCAACATGAAACAATTGAACAACAAACTTGGTACTCAATCGATGTAGTTTTTCATTCTGATCATTTTCATTACATTTTTGTACTAAAATTAATAGGTAAAGAGATACCGCCAAATCTAAATTTTAACATGAATTTCCTATTTTTCGAAAAAAGTAGACAATAAAATAAAGTGGACTAAGCCTTTGGCTTTATGTACATGAATGTAATATTATGTGAAATGGTACGACGAGCATCATTATTATCTCAAGTCATTCAAATTACTGGTTCGGTAAAAAAAGCTAGTTGTAAAAATAGCTAAATTGAAAAATGCCAGACGTAATTAAGTTTTTTTTATAAATTTGTAATAAAAATGTGATATTACGTAATTTTGTTTACAAACAGGTATTAATTTTTACTCATTTTGAGCAAAATAATATTAGGATAATATTTGAATATATGTACCTATGCATGTATGTATAGTTAATATTTATTTATTTTTTTACACACATTTCCTCGTATAAGTTAATTTAAATAATTTTTGTTGAGATTTCATAGAATGCAGGATGTATTTCAAAACATTATTATATTTTTTTCTTCTAAATTCTGAAGATATTAATTTTTTTAGTAGAATATGTAAAGACCTGCACTGTCCTACTAGTGGTCCGATCGAAAAGAATGTATTTAAGTCCTTGAATTTTTTACTAGATACGAATTATGGCGGTAGACTTCTTCCCGTCACGGCAATTAAAACATGGCATAGAATTTGAAATCTGGATGTAATATTAAAAATTAAAAACTGAATTATTAAATGAAGAATGAGGAGGATATAATTAATCCGATAGCGAATGGATTTAAAAGAAAAAAACTATAACAAATAAGAAGTACTGGTAGGTAATGTAGAAGAAAATAATAAACCTAAAACAATGTGAAGAATGAGTTATTTTTAAATGAACTTTATAAAACAAATGAAGAAATTATAACTACTGAAATACTTCTCGCTATTTTCATTTTATGTTATATAAGTATTGTAATGCACTTCGCTGTCGAACCGTCGTTTTGTGACAAAAAAATACAGAACTTAACCCAAATATTGTTTATTATTTAACATGTCTTCTGCACACATACAATTCTAATTATATCTATTTTTAATTTTATAAGGAAGTTCCTAAATGTCAGAGATTCTTCTAATTCATTAACAAGATTGGCGGTATTTCTAATGGATATACGCAGGTTACCTATAATTTTAAATATTTAATTAATAAAGCCATAAGAAAGATTAATGTACTTCCCAGAAAAAGCTTTCAGAATATAATTAAAAATGTTAAAATTGGATTCTAGTGACCTTGAAACGTGCTTATTCATTATTAATTGTAGAAACCCATTAAAATAAGGCCGGCTCGAGTGGTTTTCGAACTCTTCCCCCGCATTTGGGGACGCTGTAAACCAGGGCAAAAGAAAATATTTTTATTTTATTATTTTATTTAATTTCACTTTGTTCTTAATGATATTTACTAAAACTTTTCACTTTTAAGCTTTAGTGCATTATTCGTGTCATTATGTCCCTACAACTAGCTTTTTTACTTCCTTGTACGAAGTAAAGGAAGTATTGTAATCCCGAAAAAATTCGGTTTCCAGATTTCAACGGAAATATCCATTTTGACCATCCCTGAATCCATTTTGACTAATTTCGGCGTGACGTCTGTGTATCTCGCATAACTAAAAAACGGGAAGCCGTAGGAAGTTAAAATTTTGTATTTAGGACTGTTATAACATCTAATTGTGAACCTCCCTTTTTGGTCATGTGGAAGTGGTACTTTACTTGAAGCATATAATAGATTTTAATGAAAAATTATATTAAAATACAATCCAAAACTTTTCAAATTTGGTACAGAAGACTTTTATATCAATGGGAATAACATAATAGATTTTAGTTAAAATGATCTACCCGGAAGTGGTACTTTACTTGAAGCCTATAATAGATTTTAATGAAAAACTATATTAAAATATAATTCAAAACTTTTCAAATTTGGTATATAATACTTTTATATCAATGGGAATAACGTAATAGATTTTAGTTAAAATGGTCTACCCGGAAGTGGTACTTTACTTGAAGCCTATAATAGATTTTAATGAAAAACTATATTAAAGTATAATCCAAAACTTTTCAAATTTGGAATATAATACTTTTATATCAATGGGAATAACATAATAGATTTTGGTTAATATAGTCTAACCGGAAGTGATACTTTTCTTGAAGCTGTTATCAGTTTTTCTTGAAAAAAATGGTGTTATTTTGATTTTAATAATAAATGCTTCAAATAAAAGTTTTAGAGAATTGAATTCTGTGTCGAAAACATCAAGTATGATTAAATTAGCTCTTTGTATAAGCGAGATATATAAATTTAAAAATCATGTACCTATTGGCTTCTGTAATTAAGTTTCCTACGAACTAGGATAAAAAATAACAAAAAAAATAAAGAATTTAATGTCAATTTCAAAGCAACAAGCGTACAATTAAGTCATGTGGTGTCCACATCAGATATTTTTTTTACTTTTTTTGAGAAAAAATCAGTAAATGTGGATTTATAACTGACACAGAATATAGAACACTATTTAGCATAGAAAACACATAAAATAGTCATACGGAAAATAATATATCTATTTATAAGAGACACAGCGCAAATAACAATTTAGCATATTTCGTGCTAGTTCGAATAAATATTTGTAAATATCGCTACGAGGTATTGTGTCAGTCATTTGTTAGTTAAAATGAACGACATGAAACTTATTTGTATAAAATTAATCATAAATAACAAAACCACACAATAACCACGAACTCGAAATCAACCCTGACAAAATTTATAAAAAATTTCACAGTCCAAGACAAACATATACTTTTATCTCTCACTAAGAAGGGTATTGGATTCATGCTAAAAATCACATACCCGAATTTTAGTGAATAAGCACGTTTTATTGTCACTAGAATCATATTTTAACATTTTTACAATGATGTCTGTGTGTGTTTCGATGTGTGTGTATGTGTGTGTGTATGTATGTTTGGATGTTGGAGAGATGATTTCTTAAATTCTATAAAACCAAAGACCAATTTAACTACGTATTCTTTAATCTGACATTAATGGCAAGAGCTGAAAAGGTTTTGGTAACTATTGGAAAATCGGAAGCAGCAGTTTCTTAAAAAAATCTTCTATATGTTATTTTTTGGGAATTTATGTTATTACAAATATTAAATAATATAAAAACCTCTTTCCGATACATTGAACATTTTTATTATATTTTCTATAGATTAAGGAATAGAAAAGTATATATATATTTATTTATGCACGGGCGTATCATAATTTGACAATTATGCACGAATTTCTTTGACATAAACGTCATTTTATAGCCCGTGGGCCTCATTATAGCCCGCCGGGCTATAATGAAACGTCCAACCAAATTATTATAATACAATATAAACAATTTAAACAGGCCACATTAAAAGTTTTTATTACAAATCGAAAATTTTTATATTCTTTAATGAAAAATGAAAATTAATTTTGTGATATTTATATGGAAAGCACGGAGATAGGTACGTACACAAAATAAAATTCAAATGACATAACTAATAAACAAATAATAAACTGTTGTTCTCCGCTTTCATAGCAACACTAGATACTGGATGTACGAGGACAAATTCTTTTCGATACAATTTTTCCAACACTCATAATTTGAAAGTTTTCATCCGTCCATAAAGTTCTGTATGTACCTCGAGCGTAATTTGCTTTTATAGCCTCTTTACGCTCTTAATACATAAATAACTATTATAATGATTTTTTGTAATGAATTCAGCCCGAACAACTCCATGGAAACAAATTGAAAAATTAAAATGTTTGTAATTGACAAAAAATGTCAGAGTCAAAAATCCAGATATTTTACTGAAGGCTTTTTCTGGGAATTACATTTCATATTTCTTATTTTATTTGTATTTAATTAAATGTTTAAAATTATGGATACATTTACATATCAATGCAAAAAGACTTACAAGTGTTAGATATACTTCAATGCATGTCATCATTTCAACAGAACGCATGGGTTTTACATATGTGTGTAGTATAATGATATATGGAACTGAGTTCCGCCTGTTTTATAACCTTTTATTGTGTGTTAGGTATTTGAACAGCGGACATTATTTGAAGGGAAAAAATTGGGCTGTATTAGAAAACAATTGTTTGTATTTATTCTTTTCATCTGAATTTATTGAAATATTTTAATTTTAACCAACTTACAAATTGTTTAAAAGCATTATTTTTTAAATACTATAATTCGGATTTAAAAATGTTGAATAAACTTAATCTTATAAATTAATATCTGTTATAATACATATGTATAGGCTTCATGAATTATATGACTAAAAATCAAATTTGGGTTATTTGTGTTCTAAAGAAAAGGTAAATAACAGTACAAAACTTTCTAATTAGTGGCCCACCTAAATATTTTTTGGTCCGCCGCTGGCCCACCCTACAAAAATATCCTAGTTACGACCCAGAATTCCTACTGTTGGACTATTTGTATATTTTCGCATATACACAATATACAAACATGTAAATTCATTTCATTTGTTTGTAATGTTTAACAAATTATCGTATTACAAGCTAATTTACATAATTTAGTTACCTATTTAAATATAAAAAGGTTTTATTGCCTGAAATGAAAACGCAGTAATTGATGTTGATCATTAACAAATATAAATATTTATATTATCCTGTGTACAACTTTTAAAAGTTTTGTTAGAATTATTATAATGTAGATAAAATATGCGTATAATGTTTTAATTACTTTTTATTTAAGTTCAAAACAATAGTCTTTGAAAACTATAATAAAAATACTTTCCTTCAAATATTTCCCATTTGTTTTGAATTGTTTGAATATTTATCTTCTTTTATACACATTAAGACACGTATTAGCGTCGTAAAAAAATAGAAACAAATTAAGAAACGTAGAAATAAGGTTTTTATGGAAGGTACGACTCGTACAAGGAAAAATGAGAATAAATAATATTAGAAACAAGGCAATTAGAGCACACCATCCATAGAAAATACAAAATAAGAAGAACAATATGTCTGAAGCTTGTGTAATATGATTATAAACTATTATCATTTTGTAATTAATTTGATAACAATTTGGTTTCATTGGAAACACATGTTTTACAAATATGAGTCCAAAATCATATTAGTTGGTCCGGCACAATATTTTCCCTTAATAACATTTCATTTTATTACATAAAACTCAATAAATATTTTATTCTTACAAATATTATATTACCTAAAAATATTCAGTTTTAGCTTAAATTAACAATAAGAAGAAAATAGTTTCGATAACAATTAGGTTTCAAACTAAATTAAATGAACTATAACATACGAATAAAAACAGTTGGACCACTTTTAAATTTTGCACAAAGTAGGCGGTGTATGGTTCAAATGTTGACAAAACAATTGATACATTGTTGAAATCAACAAAGTGTTCGACATTTATTGTAAGTGATATGTTTTTACACTATAATGGCTCGTGGTGAACTATATAGTCAAGAATTAAGAAAATCCATAATTAATATGCATATATGATATATGAACGGCATTTTGGCAAGAAAAATTTCGATTTCACATTCGAATCCACGATCGTAAACCTTTTATTAATTTGTTTAAAGTAAAGGGAAATGTTTTGGAAAGGAAAAAAGTTTTATAAGGCTTTTTTGCGATTTCTCTGTTAAAAAGAATTATTAATATTTTGTGTTACACACAAAAGCTTTATGGTTTTAGGTCGTATGTCTGGAAGAGGATGGGCAAGCTCCATTTTATAAATGGCACTGTTAACGCTGATGAATATAAATACATACTTAAAGATGTTTTTATACCATCGATTTCTTTATGCCACGCCGTCGACGGGAGCTACTTTTTTCAGCAAGACAGTGCCCCGTGTCATTCGGCAAAAACCGTTAAAACCTGACTTGAAAATCATTATACGTACTCTAAAGTGGATTTCAGGTAGTCCGGATTTGTCGCCGATTGAGTCCTATTGGCATAAAATGAAAAAGAGACTGCGTAAGAATCCGGCATGCACAATAAACGAATTAAATGTAAAGTAACAAGTATGAGATAATATTGAACATGATGAGTGTGCAAAGTTAATAGATACAATGCCTATAGCTGAATTAAAGCCGAGGTGGATTTATAACGAACATAGTAAACACAACATAACATAGAATAGCACGGCACAGCTCATATTTGAATTTGAACATATGAACTTTCGTATACGCATTTATAACTGACATAGAAAACACAGCATAACATAGCACAGCATAGCATAGCATAGAGAATTGACGAAAGTTCAACTTCGGAATAGTTCGAGTAGATGAAAGAGATGTAAATAGTGTTTCCTTTTCTTTTGTGGTTATGTGTACAACTTTGTTTGGAATTTTTTGTTTGTATTTTGTGTTTGGTTTGCTTTATTAAAGTTTATCCATTATTAAATAATATAACAAAAATAACAGCGTAGGAAACGAAACAAGAATAAAGTTAAAGTTCTTAACAGGTACTTCTTCCTACAGTTCTTCTATATGTGTTTTTCTTATGTCTTAGGTCAAGTTATAAAAGCCCCAAATAAAATTCTGTGTTTTGCTATGTTATGTTGTGTTTCCTATGTTTGTTATAAATCCGCCTAAAGGAGGCGCAACGCAATAATAAAATAGTGGCGCAACTATTCTGATTCGTATGTTGAAGTTAATTTAATTTAGTTTAAAACCTAATTGTTTTCGAAACTATTTTCTTCTTGTTGTTAATTTAAGCTAAAACTGTATATTTGAAGGTAATAATATAATTATAGTAAAAATTAAATATTTATTGAGTTTTTGTAATAAATGAAATGTTGTTAAAGGAAAATATTGTGCCGGCCCAACTAATATGATTTTGGACTCGTATGTGGTTCCATTCTAACACAAATTTCATTAGATATAAATTTTGTATTATGATCGCGTCAAACATACACGATTATGCAGGT
The DNA here is from genome assembly GCA_943142095.1 of Ophonus ardosiacus. Classification (NCBI taxonomy): domain Eukaryota; kingdom Metazoa; phylum Arthropoda; class Insecta; order Coleoptera; family Carabidae; genus Ophonus; species Ophonus ardosiacus. The sequence continues at coordinate 35,458,548 of OW964826.1, read as the reverse complement.
TTATGGAAAAAAGGAGAGAATACGCTGAAGCACACGAGACTGCTTGACTTGTTCTGTAGAGAGCTCGAAAGAATAGACAAAACATTATTGGTTGAAAAGGATACAGAAAAAGAAAGAAGCAGCAGAGAATAAATAAACAAACAAACAAAGAAACAAACAAATAAATAAATAAATAAACAAACAAATAAATAAATAAATTAATTAAATGACGCAAATAAATAATAAAATAAGTAAATAAATAAATAAAAAATAAATATGAAAAGAATAATTGAGATAATTAGGTCATATTAATATAATTTTAGAGATTGCCAAAAAACTCATTGCCGTACTAATAAACTTAAACGAGGGAAATTTGGAAAAATATTCCATAAACAAACCTAAACTCCACAAGCCTGATACCTTAAGATGGAAAAGCACTGGATTAATTAGTTAACTAAGAAAATTATTAAATTTCATAGAAACTTTTTGTTCCGTATGCATAAATAAATGTGTGAATATAATATCATTATTTTCAGAGAAACGTACGTATAAATTAGAGCCGAACATTATTTATGTAAATAAATGACGCAACATAATGGTTAATTATTTGTTTAAATCGTTAAGTGGCAACAGGTTTTAAATTTAATTACAGTCTCCAGGACCAATTGCAGATAAGTGTGTTAATAATACCGTGTACTTTTATAAATAGGCGTTCTAAAATTGACGTGGAAAGTTTTTACGAGATATTTCCACTGAGAATAACTAACAAAATATTAAGCCGCGTAATAATATTTCAATTTAAAGAATTTATTCATGTGCTTCCAAACCAATAATAATTAACTTTTCCGTATGTTGTGATGGGTCAATCATTTTGCGTATATGTTGATACAAACAATGTAAACAATGTTTACTTTAACGAATTTTTCATTTAATAATTTCTAGACCTAAATAAAAGCTATAAACAAGTAAATTACTCATAATTTGGCACTTTCAAAATTATCACAGAATCGGCAGTTCATACCTATTTGACGGTTACCCTAGTATTTTTTAACCTTCGTTCAAAAATTGTATAAAATATGCAATAATTTATAAAATTATAATTTAATAATGTGTAGATGCACAGTATGCCAGAAATCCACGACTGACGTTATAAGAGGTGTGCGGAACTAAAAATCTATGGCCCGTATTCTCACATCTTGTAAGCGCTACTTCGGAAGTAGCGCTATTTCGAATTTTTTAATTTTATTTTATGTTACGAGTAGACAAGAATAGGTTTGACATTTTTGTAAATAAAGCCTATAATATTTGAAATAAGTGCTATTTACAATTTAATTTATTTTTATTTCTCTAATTTTTAATATTAAAGTTGAGATTTGACAGATGAAGAAAGGATTTTTCGGAAATAGCGCTACTTCAAGATGAGAGATTACGGGCCTATGAATCTATGACCTTTTGGAAATAAGCCCTGCTTTGTTTGAAACTTATTTTTAGTTTATTTTAAAGTTTTTACATTCAAATAGGCCTCGACAATTGGCAGAAACTATTTTCGTTTCAGGTAAAGTACCTTTTCGTTCACACTACGCCAATGTTTTACTAAAAAGAGTTGTTCAGAATAAAAAGTTATGTCGTTATGCAATCTTTTTGAATGATTGACCTACTTTGAAACTTTGATAATATCCATTATTTGTTAATTTCTTTTCAGGTAAGGTGACTTTTCCGTTCCAAAGTTTTACTAAGAAAAGTTGTTCATAATAACAATTTCTGGCTCTGTACAATATTTCAGGAATATCTAACTACTTTGATTTATTTTGTTTAATCTAAATAATGATGGTTTAATGAAATAAATATATGTATATATATATATATAGTATGTCAACGTATCGAGTTCCAAAGAGGAAAAACTTTTTAAATTTTTATTTTACAAAATAATGTATCCTTGATAAAAGTTTTTGTATGTTCCGACACGGCCATTTCAGTTTTAACATTACCAATTTTTTTTAGTGTCAGATACAAATCGATTTAGTTGAAAATTATTCACAAAAATAAATTTGCGTTGACCAACTTTACTAGTTTCGCAATAGTAATACTATTTTAACTTGTCAACGACAACATGTTTGTAACAAGTGACAATTTTTGTAAAGTAACTTTTAAAATTTCTAACATTATTTAAACCTGTAAACTGCAAATAACTATTGGTTAATATTGTCATGTTTTTGTATATGAGTATATCTTTTATCGTAATTTTAACTAAAACAGTCCTGATGAAGCCTTAAATCATTAGACGAAAGCTTGGCTGTTTTAAAAAGAATCAACTAAAACTATTTAGCCCAATAAAAACACTGCACACCCACGAAAAGTTTTTTTCCTTAACTATTCGAACCAGTGACGAGTACCATAACCTACATATATATCATCACGGCATGTTACCCATTTCTGAGTGTGTATAGATCTTCACTAAATTTTGTATATTGCTATAATTTGTTATTCTTAACTACTTCTCTTAGTAAAACTTCGGCGCATTGAGAACGAAAAAGGCACTTTACCTGAAACAAAATTGAGGAATAGTGGATTTTATCAAAATAGGCCGATCATTCAAAAAATTTACATAACGCCATAACTTATAATTCTGAATAACTTTTCTTAGTAAAACTTCAGCGGTATAGTGAAGGAAAAAGGTACTTTATCTGAAACGAAAATAGTTTTTGCTCAACTGTCAAAGCCTACTTGCTTTTAAAAAATCGAAAGTAAACTAATAACAAGTTTCAAACCAAGCAGGGCTTATTTCCAAAAGGTCACATTAAGATTCAAAGATTTGTAGTTCCGCACACCTCTTGTAACGTCAAACCTGGGACTTGTATACAAATTTATCGATTTATTTATTTATTTATTTATTTATAATTATGTTCATTTATTTATTTTTTATTTATTTAAGAATAGGCTATCCTACTGGACAAGCCTAATGACTAGATAGCATTTACACTAATATAAAAAAAAAACACATATATTACAGAAGATATGCACTATTAATAATATATAAGGTTTTTTTAAAATTAGTTAAAGTTCAAACGGAGGATGCCAACACTAGACAATTTTATTTGATAAACTAAACATGGCACATTCGATGAAATGGAGAAGATATTAATAGGCCGGTACGAGAAATTGGTAAATAAAAGGTTACTTATCTGGAGACAGTCCTAGGAGTATGGAAATTAAGAAGGCACTTTATCAACACCTTTATTAATTAATATTGCTAAGTGCAAGACCAAATTTATATCACACCGTTCCACAAGACTTTTCATATGAAAATACTGATTAGGGTAACATATGAGATGTCATGGCCAGGATAAATTTTATAGACTTTAAAATTACAAATTTAAGGAACATTTTTTGTGTTGACTCAATAAGTGCTTGATGAGTTTCATAAATGGGTTCCAAATGATGTTACAAAATTCAAGTTTAGATCTCACAAGTGAGTATTAAAGTGTAAATATTGCGGTCATGTTATGGAATCTCCATGCATTTCTGATAATAAAGCCCAACATCCGGTTCGTAGCTTCGGAGCTTTGTAGGTTTCATAAATGTGATTTAAAAAAGTTGCTTTTAAGTCAAAGGTCACACCAAGATCATTAAATGTTTGAGTGAGTGTCATGATTAATTGAATAATTGTATAACAATGGTATTAGTTTCCTAGGATTAGACATAGCAAAACGTTTGTTCAGATTTAGATGCAGGTTGATATCACAACAACATTGATATAAACTACAAATCATTCTGTAGTAGCTGACAATCATTGAATGAAGATGCAGGGGTGGAAGATTTTCATTTCATCAGCAAGTAATAATTTATCACGTCGTAAGATATTCGTTAAGTCATTGATGAATAATAGGAAGAGCAATGGACCGAGACTAGAGCCTTGTGGAATTCCTGAAGTTCGACAAAGCGAAAAGAATTTACAATGAACAAAAAACTAACGCTGATAAAGTTAGGACAGTAAGGAGATTAAAAAAAAAAAACATGATGAATACTATTTAAAATGTCCTTTTCTAATAGTTAAACTTTTTTCGTAAGATTGTATTCCATATTTTTTCTTTTACTTACAGTACAAATAATTGTTCAGTGGTTCAATGTTGTTATTTAAGCAATTTCGTTATGCTAAAGGAATTATTTGTTTATTAGAACACAACTGATTTTTTTAGTCAACGCTCGTAATTTGAAGTAGTAGGAAATCAGTTTTTTTTTCTTTTGGAGCAAACGTTAAACCAAATTATTTTATGAAAAAATGCTTCAAACAAAAGTTATAGAGATTTGTTTCGGCATTTAAATAACGTGAAATGAATATTCTAGCTCTTCATGTAGACGAAGAAATTAGTCATAGTTACTAGTTTTATTAGATTTTAGTCTAGGTAGCTATGCGTTAAGATACAAAAATAAAAAATCTGATGTGGCCAACACAAAACCTCCCGCTGTTTAATTTTTATTAATTTAAATACATACCTACGGATTTACTAACGCTGCAAACTGTTCCATTGCATAAAACTATTGCTTTATTTACTATTTACTTTTTAAAATGTCATTATTATTAATTTGAAGTGATTAGTTTTTTGACAGTGACATTTACTGTCAATTAAATTCATTTGAAATATGAACTGTGTAACAAAGGAATTGTGTTTATCTTAGGCTTCGCGACTAATAAAAAAAAATATTTTTAAATTTATCTGTAAAATATATAGAAAAAGTATGAATGTATTCCTGTAGAAAATTCAATAATCTTTAATTTTCATAAGACATAAAATGCAAAAAAATGGCATTTAATGGTATTTTTTGAAGAAAAACCATTATGAGCTTCAGGTAAAGTGCCATTTCCGGTTATCTGATTTACACCAAAATCTAATGGCTTTTTTTAATATTAGAATAGGGTATAAATACAAGGTTTCAAAATTTTCTGAATGATAGTATTTGAGTTAGAGCGAAGACAAAATCCCTACACATACACACATACATACATACATACATACATACATACACACACACACACATACATACACACACATACATACACACACATACATACACACACACATACACATATACAGACATCATCGTGAAAATGTTAAAATTGGATTCTAGGGACCTTAAAACGTGGTCATTTACTAAAATCTCGATATGTGATTTTTAACGCGATCCCTATACCTCCCTTACCAAGGGTAGCGGGAGGTAAAAATCTGATGTGGCCAACACAAAACGTCCCACTATTTAATTTTTATTTATTTAAATATATACCTACGTATTTAGTAATGCTTCAAACTATACCTATTATGTTCCATTGCACATAACTATTGCTTTATTTACGATTTTCTTTATTATTTAATATGTCAATGTCACTATTATTAATTTGAAGTGATTAGTTTTTTGACAGTGACGTTTACCTGCCAGTTACATTCATTTAAAAAATAAACTGTGTAACACAGGAATTGTGTTTATCTTAGGCTTCGGGATTAAAAAAAAGAAAAATGATTTTTAAATTTATCTGTAAAGTATATAGAAAAAGTATTAATGTATACCTGTACAAAATTCAATAATCTATAATTTTCATAATGACATAAAATGCGAAAAAATGGCATTTAATGGTATTTTTTGAAGAAAAACTATTATGAGCTTTAAGTAAAGTGCCATTTCCGTTTTTGAGTTAGAGCGAAGACAAAATTCATACACACACACATACACACATATAGATATCATCGTGAAAATGTTAAAAATGAATTCTAAGGACCTTAAAACGTGGTCATTTACTAAAATCTCGATATGTGATTTTTAGCACGGTCCCTATACCTCCCTCACCAAGGGTAGCGGGAGGTAAAAATGTGTTGTTTTTAACTGTCAATTAGAATTAAATTTAGTTTAGAGTAGTAATGGCTATTTTCATAGTAAACATTATCTTCACTTCAACACTTTAAATTAAAACTGAAGTTGTAATCGTTTTCATAATATATCTTTAGCACTTTATCGAGCAATTTAGCATTACTTCAGATGCAAGATAAAGTCTTAGAGTAAATTTAATTAAAGTCTAGAAGTAAGCCGGATTATGAAAACAGCCCTAAAACACGAAACACAAAAATCTAAAATACAAAAGAACATAAAAGAGTGACTTTAATATTAATTATTTCGCTTAATATGAAGAGCTAGAATAATCGTTTTACATTACACAGATACAGAATTAAATATGTATCATATTTGAATAATTTTTATATAAAATAATTTGGTAAAGTTTGCGTAAAGAAAAACTGATTTCCCGTGTTAAACGCCTATGGTCCACTTTTTGATTTACACTCAATTTTATGCACAACAGGATTAAATTTATAAGGCCTAGTTTCTTACAATTTCCTAGTCACACTGCTGTCACCATCAGCCACCAAATATGCGTATGACGAACTATAAGTTTTTGATGGCAGGTTGTGGTTTGTTATAAACGAACACTACTATAATGTAAACTCATAATACACTATTCTTGAAAGATTTCAGTTAATTATACCAATCAATCGGCGATATTTTACATACAGACACAAATTATTATACATAGGCTACGATACCTTACATGCAGCGCTATCATAATGTGACCTACCACAAAACATTTTGGAACTAACGTTATAAGTTTCCTAAATATCACTGTCCTATATCCGGGCCTATGCACGGTAAAAAATTACATTTGATATTCCGGACAAAATTTAGTCAGCTGTATTTTTTTTGTTATTTCAACAATATGTTTTTGCCGTGTATACGAAAAACTTTGTATTTTAAGTGTCCAAAACTAAACCATTTTTTTTGTGTACAAAAAGTATTATTTGCTGTAAAATATTAGCCATGGTAGTAATTATTATTAGTAGTACTAAGCAGTCATTTTGTTACTTTGTTAAGATTACAAATTCATTTTGCAACAATTACAAATATTTAATCTGTTACTGGAACAAATTTTATTATTTTTTTTCCTGTGACATTATATTTTGCAAAGATTAGGTACAAATTCTTCTTCCCGTCATATACTTTGTACAGGTAACTAAAACTTTTGTGTAGACAGGGTATTCCTTGGGATGCAGCATAATTCACTTTTCGTGTTATAGTATTCTACGTCGTGTCGCAATTGCTTGCGCTGTTAAGTTTAGCCTGTCGGAAATTGTGTTTTAAAAGGGCTTGTTTCTTGTGCCCGTCAATATAAATAGATGATTTTGTAAAAGATATTTTAAAACAATGGTAATTAGAGTGTCTTATTGAAAAATTTGAAGGTATGTATCGATTGCTGATAAATCTGTATAATTTAAGTGACTATTGTTTCATATGTTATTTTTTTATATAATATTTGTTACATGTATATAGATTATAATTATAAATAAATAAAATTATTATAATACGCATGTATTTAATTTTTACCTTACTACCTCATTAATGCATTTGTATATCTATCAAAATTTATTAGTTTCCAAATCAAATCCATAGTTATTAATGGTCACTTATTTTATTTGTTCTCATAACAAATATATATTTCTTAATAGTAACTTAATTTATTTCTTCGTATAACAAATTTATACTTTATAATGGTAACTTATTTTATTTGTTCGCATAACAAATATCTTGTTATATATAACAAAACTGTATTTGTTGCCACAACAATTTTTTACCAGCAAATTTACCTAGGTAACTGTAACAAATATATTTGCTGGTCCTATATTAACAAAAAAAATTTGCTGCTGGAACTCATTTTTGGTAATCACAACAAAGTTTTATTTACCGTGGGTGTATCAAAGTTGTATTTATTAAATATATACCAATTCAAATGAAAATTAAGCATGGGGGATATGTCTAATCTTACAGGCTGAGACCTAGTAGATACGAACCTCGCAGGTTAGATTATATAATTGGCACATTATAGTACTTATATACCATGCTATGGGATGAAGAAATATATAAATAAGCATGACTGCAGTCAATAGGTTTAATGCTAACGTTTCGCTGCCAATTTCATATTCATCAGGGCGAACTGGTGAAAATACAAGATATACATAATAGCATGTGTAGTAACAATAAAAATAAATAAACTAATTGACTGCTTATTTATTTATTCATCACATTAACTACTTCAATCGTTTATTCCACCTTACATATAATTTAATATTTGCCAAACTTCATATAATAATAACCTATTAAGCTACATTTCAAATTTTTTGTATTCTAAACCTTAAAAAATATACTTCAAAATTAAGGATTTTAAACTTAATTTATTTTATAATAATTAATAGTAATACAACTAAGGCTATGTCGCGTACTTTTCACAGATTTGCTTATATAGTGTGCAAAAGTAGAACGAAATCGATACAATAATACAGTTTCCACACTGCCATATTGTTTCTTTATTAGTAAATATCGTTATTTCATAAAAAGGCTATTGAGCGCAATAACGTCAACCTACATTATTCACTATGAACATTTTGTAATAAAAATATTTTGTGAAGAAAGGTGTATTATTGTCTATATTTTAGTATTTATGATAAAGTCAAAGGACTAACCAGAAAAAGTCATATTTCGAGCAACAGCCTCTTAATTTTTAGGCATTCCTTATTGCACCGAAATGAATTATTATGTATTGCTGTCAGAAATTCGATTTTCATTTTTTTATTGTTTAAAGGACGTTTAAAATTTAAGCCTTGTTGATACAACTTAGTAACTAAACTGAATAAATGCGAACGCTAAATAATATGAAAATGAAGGCCATAATATGGTTTGAAGTTACATGCCTATTAGAAGAAAAGAGTAAAGCAAATCTAAATTTCGTTAAAAAAAACATGCAATGGATAAAAATCAATATTTATTAATACTTAAGGATAATTTACAATCTTTTGGCGAAAAACGGGCAGAGAAGGAATTATGTTTTCGAGCAAGATAATAATTCTAAATATAGGTACGGCTTGTTATTGTCGTTAGGTATCCAATTTGTCAAGACAACAGGCTCACTGACTGTTCAGTTTCCGAACATTAATCCCAACAATAATTTATGATTAGAGCTGGTTACATATCTTACATTACATCCGTTTTTGGCTCCTCTGAACTCAGAATCAAATTTACATAAGTATGGTTAAAAATTCCTTCTACACACGTTGTTAAGCTTGTGGAATCAATGCAAATGTGTATGAATATATTTGTAATATTTTTTTTTTCCATTTTTTGGTTTTAATAAAATGACTAATGAAAAAAATTGTTTTTACCTTCCGTTACCTTTATGTACGGTATTGTCTTTGGTTAAAAATTCGGCTTCGATCCCGACAGACGCCAAATATTTCCAATTTTAAATGGCACAAAAATGACCCCTGTGGTGCACTCTCCACACCAGCTATGAGTGCCCGTGAGGTGACGCCTGGTAAGCGCCCACACGGTAAAATATATCGTCATCATTACCGATGTCTACATGTGTTGTAGATACTGGCACACCCAGAAATGGGTAATATGCCGTGATGATATATTTATTTATTTTATTTAAAAATTCGGTGGTGAGTTTTTAATGAATAGGCACGTTTTAGGTTTTCTCGAATACGATTTTACCAGTTTTACGATAATGTCTGTATGTGTGTGTACGTGAGTATGTGTGTGTATGTGTGACAAAAAATTTTCGATGATAACTCCAATACTACAAATTATAATTCCTTCGTATTCCTCTTCTTTGCATCCGTATGATGACCTCATTAGATTTGGTTATAATTGGTCAACCGAAAGTTCCATTATTTGAAGTTTTTAACACTTTTTCTAGAAAAAACGCAGTTAAATATAATTTTTTGACATTTTTTTTTATTATCAATATGAAAGAATATGTTGTCTATACGGTTTGATTATACATTTTCCTTCATATTTAATAGATAACGAGTTAAAGAATTATAAAGAGATTAACTTTCATAAATCAACCAGCGCTGCTTTAATCATGCAAACAGCTGATATATTCAAATAATTCTAAGTGACAGATGCCAGTGTCAAGTGCAATTTACAACATGTATGTTCGTGTTATAATTTTATTGGAGTTATATAATCTTTTCCAAGGAACTTTCGGTTTGGAATTTGTAAAAAATAGTATATGTTCGTGTTACAGTTTTGTTGGATATATAAAATCTTTTCCAAGGTACTTTTGGTAAAGAATTTCTATAAAATACATAGAATTGACGGAAGGTAATGTGCTGGCCACATCAAATTTTTTAATAATTATTTTAATTCCATTTTCATAAGTAAAAACATATAATTAAAATGTTATGAAAACTAAATTAGACATTTTGAAAATCCTGTTATTAAACGAAAATAATGAATGAATTAAACTGAATACTTATTATTTATTAAAAATATATAATTAAATTATACAACTAGAATGATAAATGAAAATAAAGTGTATTACTATGTATGTAATTAGTTATTTAGTGTACAAGTAGAAATTATGTATGTATACCTACATGGACAAGTGGAATTTTTCTAATAGGTATATTCATTTTTAAATGAATCACCAGTATAATGATTTCACAATGTAATTTTCCTAAAGTAATTAAAAATGGCAAAAAGTATCAGACCTTCGACGAGGAAAAATACTTATCTGAAAGTCTGAGACCTTTGATCTCTTAAAAGTTGTTACCATGGGACTGCACAAATTTCTCCCAGTGTCCCTCCATTGTTAGATGCATTTTTGAAACGCATCTTTGGAAATGGTGTACACCTCGCATTCCGCATAATGTTTTCTAGTAACTTAAATCTTAAAGCGATTCCTATAAGCGGAATTTTTAGCTTGACCGCAGGGATTCCGGAAAGCTTCTCGGTGGGCCGGTAGTTCTGAGGCGGTTAATATTAACATTTACTTAGACACATGATATCTGGTAGCGATTTTTATTTATTGTTAAGGTGTTAACAATTACTCGAAATCTCAGCAATCAGCATTTATTCTCACAACAATGACGAGTGTAAGGTCTTACAAAATATTACATATCATGTACACAAAATACATTCGTACATGATATGTAATATTTTGTAAGATCCTACTACCCTGAAGAAGGTGCAAGTGTGCACCGATACGTCAGTGTTATAACAATAAATGCTGTTTGACTGAGATTTCGAGTAATTGTTAACACCTTATCCACGTCACAGACAAGCAATTTTCCTACATTTATTTATTATTGTTTACACTGACTTACTTTTTTGAAATAAAAAAATCTGTTGTGACCAGCACAACAATACCTCTCGCCATTTCCGTTTTACAATACATAGGTAAGTATCGAATGTAAGATTTCTTGTACAGTGTGTCTGCTGTAAGCGGGCCACCATTGCTAACTTTCTTATTTGAAGAGATAGAAAGACGATTAAATGGACAAAGTTGGGCGACATTATACTACAAATTTAACGGTGGAAAATACAAATACATATTGAAAATGGTACCATTTAAAAGATTTTTATTATCTAAATATAAAAATTCATTATCACTATGCCTCTAAAATTAAAAACAAAAGAGTTATGTCAAGTTGAAATTTAAATATTTTATTTCATATTTTAATATACATATATCATTGTTGCTATGGAAACAACAGAAACTAACATTAAACAAAGAACAATTGACATTTTATTGATAGATGCTGTCAACAAAATGGAAAAATATACTAATGATGAATTAGTTGATATGCTTTTTGTTTATGTAAAGTGCAATAAAAATTCTGTAGCCAGTGTGCAAAAGTATTTAGAACTATATTCTAATAGACCTCATACCAATAGAACATATTTTAGGAAAATTGAAATTCGCTTAAGAGAAACCGGTAAATTACGTGAAGAAAAAAGAAAACGTGATCAAGTGACAGAAAACGAAGAAAATGTAGAAAATGTTTTGGCGTATACTTACCACAAAATGAAAAATACTGAAGAAGTGTCATTACGAGAAATTGAAACTAATGCTAACGTTAATAAAGATTCAATAAGAAAAATTTTGAAGAAAAATAAATTCCAACCATATAAATGTCGCAAAATTCATCATTTACAAGATCGTGATTTTGAAAGAAAGCTTGAATTTTGCCAGTGGATATTAAACGAGCATCGACGGGATTATAGAATTAGCCATCAAATATTATGGTCCAATGAATCTTATTTTTCGCAAAATGGCTTCTTTTACAGTAATATTCAACATAATTTTTGGACCCAACAGACAAGTTTTCAAGGTCATTTCGGTGTTAACGTTTGGTTAGGTGTATTAGATACACATTTGATTGGCCCTTATTTTCTTGAAAGAAGTTTGACTCAAGAAGTATATTTACATTTTTTTCAAGATATTTTCGAGAACTATCTTGATAATATGCCATTAAACGTTGCACGAAATATGAAGTTCTTTCAACAGGATGGTGCTCCAGCACACAATGCACTAGCAGTGAGGCACTATTTGAATGATAGATTCCATCAAAAATGGATTGGCATATATGGCCCTGTTCCGTGGCCAGTACGGTCACCTGACCTTACGCCCCTAGATTTCTTTGTCTGGGGTTTTATTAAAGATAAAATATATCAAAGACCAGTGAATACGGTTGATGAATTAAAAAACAGATTTACTGCTGCCTGTGCTCTAATATCAAAAAGGATGTTGACATTTTGAACAATTTTTTTAAGTTTACTAGTTAATAATTAATTTCGTTATTTGTTTTTGCTCTTTCCATAACAACACTATTGTATTTATATCAAAATATGAAATAAAATATTTAAATTTCAACTTGAAATAACTCTTTTGTTTTTAATTTTAGAGGCATAGTGATAATGAACTTTTATATTCAGATAATAAAAATCTTTTAAAAGGTATCATTTTCAATATGGCATTCCATTTAAAAAAATATTATTTTGTTGAATAAGTCGCGTATTTGATGTTCAGTTGTTTTGTATTTTCCACCGTTAAATTTGTCGTATAATATCGCCCAACTTTGTCCATTTAATCGTCTTTCTATCTCTTCAAATAAGAAAGTTAGCAATGGTGGCCCGCTTACAGCAGACACACTTTACACACAAATAATTCAAATTGTATCTATTCTTTAGTTATATGACTAATTTTGTATATTCTAATATTTTCAAAATTATTTAAAATCATTGACGGTATTTCTTAAAGATATATGTAAATAATAATATACCTATAATTTAAAATATTTAATTAATAATATAATATGAAATGAAAAAGTTTTCAGTAATCTTAGTAAAACATATAATTTTTGATACGGACATTTTGCATTTTTCTGTCAGTTAAAAATATACGTATATCCTCCTTGACAAACTTTAATATCTCAAAAGGTTTACATAAAGTTGTTTAGACAGATATATCTCTTTCTCTCTCTCTCTCTCTCTCTCACACACACACACACACACACACACACACACACATACACACACACACACATACACATACACACACACACACACACACACACACACACACACACACACACACACACACACACGCGCGCGCGACACGACCACGGATATCATCGTAAAAATGATAATATCTGATTATACGAACCTTAAAACATGCTTATTCACTGAAATCTGGATATGAGAGTTTTGGTATGAATCCATTACCTTGCAAAAATTGAAGTACCTACGAACCCCGTCGCAAATCAGTTCGCACACTTGTTAAATATTCATTTACCATGACTTAACTAATAGAATTTGTAATAAAAATTAAAGGCTTGGAATATAAAATTCGAAATGCATAAATATCACTCTGTACATTTCTGGCCATGTTCATTTTTCGAAACGTACATTTATCGCCTTGTACTCTTTTCCTAATTTATATATTTCCTCCTTAAAAATATATTGCCCTGTTCATTTCTCTCCATGTATATTTTTTCGAAAGTATAAATCTCCTCCTTGAAGTTATATTGCCCTATACATTTGTCACCTGATTCATTTTGCGAAATGTTCAAATCTATACCATGAAGTTGAAGCGAATTTGAAATTGGCGCGTTCGCATATCAAAGTACACTCGGAAAACAAAATATATTTTATTTAATTTATAGTTTACATATTAATATTTAGTTCTTCTACATATTTTTAGATGGCACATTTGAAAGACACAAATTTCAAATTCAAATTATTACCGATTTGGTATTTTCATATTCCTGGAGTATTATAAATATATATTTTATAGTATTATTCTAATATTTCTTTGGACTTTAATCTGACAGTTAATATATATTTATAATAAAGTTATAATCGCAATTCTTTTGGGCGGTAAATAACGGGAATATTTGAGAGAACAAATAATGAACGATTTGCAACCTTAAACAGAACAAATGGAACAAGCGATGAAATATACATAAAAAACTAAGTAGCCTTTAATCGATAGAAAGATGAAAATTATTGGACATGTATTTTTTATTTTTGCTCATATTGACCGTTAATTATAAAAAATCTGTGTTTAAAAGTAGTGTCCCCCAAAAAAACGGCTGAATTACTCCACAAATTTACAAAAATAAATAAATTAGTACAATAGTCTAAATCAGTATAACACCTTATTAATTTACTAAATTGAAGAATAAAACAATATTCTGAGATATTTCATTTTATGTTTAACTGAAATGGATCATAGATGGTACTATGCAGTGAACTTCAAGTGAAAATTATGGAAATATATATAATAAAACTGTTTTATATTATACCATTCAAATACACATATACAGGATGTAACACGTACACCGACCACCGCCATTATTATTATTATAGTTACAAAAAAATACTATAGAACAAAGTTGTAGGGGACCAAAGGGGACATCCTTTCAGAGAAGAAAATTTTTTTTTTAAATCAGTGGTTCTCAAGTTACAACACAAAGTTATATTTTTTCAAATGGGATTCTACATATTTTTTATGCCTATCCGATAGTCCGATAGCATATTTTTTTCTGAATTTAACCATGTATTTGTTTTATATCCTTACATAATAAAAATATTGAAAAAAATGCGATTGAAATTTAAATAAATTTTTATTTTTAATATTATTGTACAGTAGGCCATGGATGAGAAACAAGTGATAAATTTAAATTGAAAATTAATAATTGTTAATTACTTCTTATAAATATTGTTCTATTTGATATCCATTATTTTCTAAGCATAATTCTATTCTATTTAAAACAGAAGAAGTAGCTTTTATTACAGTTTCTGGTGTCAAAGCAGCGCAAGCTTCTCTAACTCTGTCCATCAAATTTTGTTTCGTTGTCACTGGTTTTGAATATACTCTATCTTTAAGATATCCCCATAAAAAAAAAAACAAGGGGTGTCAAGTCCGGGGAACGAGCGGGCCATTTGTATGGCCCATTTGTTGCTATGTGGTTGCTATCCACCGACCTTGAAACATTTCGTCGAGCCGTTCGTACACTCCACGAGTATTGTGAGCCGGCGCTCCATCTTGTTGAAACCACATATTTTGTCTTTCATTCAAGTTTAAATCTTCTAAATAATTTAATAATTCATTTTCCAAGAAACATAAATAATGTGCTGCGTTTAAATTGTCCTCATAAAAATGTGCTCCAATAATTTTATTCCCAAACATTCCAAGCTATACATTAAAGCTCCATCTGTGTTGATTATTTTTTTCTCTAAATTCACGAGGATGTTCTTCAGCCCAAATGTGCTCATTATTTCTATTTAATAATCCATTATTTGAAAATTTAGATTCATCTGTCCACAGAATTTTTCTAAGAATATTATTATCGTCCTGATACTTCACCAAAAACCATTCGCAAAACACTATTCTGCGTTCATTGTCATTATTATGTATAGCATGTAATAGTTTGTATGAATATGATTTATGCTTTTTCAAAATGCGCCATACGGACATATTAGAAATAAAATGTTCTTGAGCAATTTCGCGTGTGGATGAATTGGGATTACGCGCAATAGAAGCTAAAACTGCGATTTCTATTTCTTCATTGTTTCTCACGGGATGTTGCCTTTCACGTTTTTGTGAAAATGATCCATAGTTTTTCAAATTTCGTGCTAATCGCCTGATTACTGACCTCCCTGGACGCGGTTTGTTTGGATATCTCGTGGCATAAATATTGCACGCTTGTATGGCATTTTCATTACACTCACCATAAATTAATAATAAACGATACAAACCTTCATTTGTATAAACATCAGCCATATTGTCACAAAATAATCTCAAAACACAAAGAATAACAATTTACAACAATTAGTACGCCAATTATTTTTTGAAAGCAGCTATATTTTGTTCTTTTGCACTCAAAAATATATACTAACTGGAATGCGCGTACGAACCGTGACTGTGAAGCATATTGAAAGCCTGCTGCTGGAGTAGTCGGCAATCATCGAGACAGTTCGTGAGTAGACGGAAGCCTGCTGCTGAAGTAGTCGGCAAACATCGAGACAGTTCGTGAGTAGACGGAAATTATTTCGTGTGGCGCATGTTTAAATAAATGAAGCATAATATGAAAACAAAGCGATCAACTATGATACGAGTTATTCGGCTAGGTTCGTTTCGGCACGAACGTGCGCGAACAGGACCAGCCATTATTGTTCAATGAGGCTTCAGTGCAGCGTACACTGATAGGTAGAGTATGCGAGTTCCAGTTAGTATATATTTCAGTGTTCTTTTGTTATTGTTTTTCATCCATAGCCTACTGTACAATAATATTAAAAATAAAAATTTATTAAAATTTCAATCGCATTTTTTTTCAATATTTTTATTATGTAAGGATATAAAACTAATACATGGTTGAATTCAGAAAAAAATATGCTATCGAATAGGCATAAAAAATATGTAGAATCCCATTTAAAAAAATATAACTTTGTGTTGTAACTTGAGAACTACTGGTTTAAAAAAATATTTTCTTCTCTGAAAGAATGACCCCTTGGTCCCCTACAACTTTGTTCTATAGTATTTTTTTGTAACTATAATAATAAAGGTAATAATGGCAGTGGTCGGTGTACGTGTTACACCCTGTATACACATTTCATATTCAATTTTTAGCACATTTATATGTTTCTTTTTCATTGTAGATGGTCTGTGGTTTACAGAACCCAATCTGACGTTATCATATAGCAACTTTTTAAAAATATTGTAATTGAAAACGATAAATAAACAATAAATGCAAATAAAAAAGAAAATTAATTAAACGGAGCAATCAATTTGAATATGTCCTTTACAAATGTCATTCAATTAGGAACTTTCATTTTATAGATTGGCATATTTTGAAACTAGATGTTGGTACTTTGGAGAACGAAAAATTTAAAATTCAAATTATTCAAATCTTCGGCATCGCTCTTTTCAAACGCTGGATAACTAATTTATCTGTGTTGAGCATTGTTCAAGCTATTTGACCTTCTAGAAATGATTTAAAGTTTCATTCATATAGCATATTATAAAGGATCTTAAGAGCAATGAAGATTTCAAGACTGTACTGTTTCACTTTGTTAAAAATGGCTGGTCCGCTTTTTTCTTTTGTGGTGAGACAGAAGATCTAAGTCACACATATACAACAAAGATGCCAGAGCTGGGCAAGTTACTTTTAAAATGTAACTAGTTACAGTTACAGTTACCTCCAAAAAAAAGTAACTAAGTTACTTAAGTTCCAGTTACTTTGGTGAAAGAACTAAGTTATTTACTAAGTTATTTAAAAGTAACTTAGTTACTTTGAGTTACTTTCTAACTACTTTTAATGGCGTGAAGTGTAGACTTAGACTGTTGACTTAGTTATTGTGTAGGATACATATCAGGGAGTTTTTGCACTAACTACGTTAACCTAAATTTTAACGTTATTGCTTGGCAACACCCAATCAGATTATTATTGTTAATGTCAACGGACCTACAGGGCCTTATTACCACCTAGGCCCACGAGGCTACGGCCTAGGGCCCGCTTTGACAATTTTGATTTCTTATACCAAGATATAAAGAATCTACTTTCTTTCTAACATAACATGACCATTATAATGTATAAAACATGCAGACATTATTTCCTACCTAGACTTATTAGTGGATAATGATTAATTTATTAGAAACCTCGGATCAGACGTCGATTTTCAATCTTAGGCCCCGCGCTCACATATATAAGAAATTTTGATGAAAAAGTATCTTTTTATAAATATTTGGGGCCCCGCTACGCTAATAACATATTCCCGAGAACCGGCAAAATCGCCAACCGTCCCTAGAAAGGAGTAACAAAATATTACGCTAAAATTTCACCTCAAACTAGAATCGAGCATGCGGTACTGTATAATTGATCAGCTTTTCTCTCAGCAGGCAATTTTATTTTTTTCTTTAATAAATAAACTTACATTATAATTATACAAATATTTGTACGTACTTGTTTTTTACTATAAAGAGGGAGGGGGGCCCGAAAAAAAATTTGGCCTAGGGCCCAAAAATCTGATAAAAAGGCCCTGCGGACCTACATTATAATATAACATAAAAATTAAGTGACATTTTATCTTGTGAGAAGGGAATTTGC
This sequence comes from Ophonus ardosiacus, assembly GCA_943142095.1. NCBI lineage: Eukaryota > Metazoa > Arthropoda > Insecta > Coleoptera > Carabidae > Ophonus > Ophonus ardosiacus. The sequence goes on along the minus strand of OW964826.1, from coordinate 35,440,078 downwards.
AAAAATGAGACGTATTCAAGTCTTGCAACCCTTAGAACAACGAACAAAATACACTATATTTTGTATAACCTGAAAATTGGAATAATTTTGATGATTTAGTGGCAGCTTAGTATCATTTGTAAGCGAGGAAAATATTTGAAAATAATATATTTTATAAGTCAAATTTAACATTTAGTGACTTTTTAATTCTAGAATTAAAAGTTAAAATAATATGTTATTTTTAGTTTTTCTGTTTACCGTACAAAAACTCTATTATTTATGAATATAATTATTTTATTATCTATTATGGCTTGAAATCAATCAACAATAATAATGAATTAAATATTACATACATTTATTTAAAACAAAACAGTTTTAGTTAGTGTTTCTAAAAAAGGCATCAGCCTCAACAAAATATTTCTTAGAAATTTAAATCCCCCCGTTACTTTTTATGACTAAGTTACATTCCACTTTTTAAGTTACTTTGACTAACTTAAGTTACATTCTAGTAACTTAAGTTACTCAAGTAACTAGTAACTAAAAACCGGAAAGTTACCAACTACTTTACCGCAGCAAGTTAAGTTACAGTTACAGTTACCATATTTTAAAAAGTAACTAAGTTACGTTACAAGTTACGTAAAAGTAACTAGTTAGTAACTAAGTTACTAAAGTAACTAGTTACTGCCCAGCTCTGAAAGATGCCTAGATAAAAGTTCAATAATTCTGGTAGTAGAAACTAGTGACGTGGAGATCATCTGGAGGAAACGAAGTGTAGGTATGCATCACCGACTTCCACTTACAGAAGGGACAGCACGGCTGTTTTACTACCATTGTTTTACTGGTCATTTTATGGTGTTTTCTCATACTAAATCCTTATTTGATTGACATGTACCGTCTGATTAATTTACATTAGTACATTCGTTTTAAATCAATTAAAATGCAGAAGTTCATCAAATATTTTTATTAATTCAATCATTTTACAAAATTATTTCTTTTATATGAAACTGACATGTATGTCTTGTATTTTCCCAAATAATAGTTCAGTTTAGGGGGGAGGTGTTACATATTGATCCAAAATGTATATTTCTTACTCATCCGTATGGACACGTCGCTGTGCTTGTTGAAAATAGCGTTCAATTTGCACCATATCTCAGCTCCAGTTCAATTTGACAACTTCGTAAGTGAGACGATCTCATTTCGTTCACCTCCCCCATTAGTGATGCAGCATAATCTATTTTTACCTCCCACTACCCTTGGTAAGGGAGGTATAGGGATCGTGCTAAAAATCGCATATAGAGATTTTAGTAAATAAGCACGTTTTGAGGTCCCTAGAATCAGATTTTAACATTTTTACGATGATGTGTGTGTAGTGTGCGTATTTGGATCCTGTGGAAACGATTACTCAAAAACTATCAGTCAGAAAATTTTGAAATTTTTTACAGTACTCTTCAACAATATGGGTAGAGACCATTAGTTTTTGGTGTACATCGGATAACCGGAAGTACTTATTGAATATGAATGAATAATCTTCAATTCTGCGATAGTACCATTTACTAAATACTTTTAACTAATTTGATATCTAAATTTATAAAATAATTTATTTTCATACATCATCTTGCCTATGCCTAAAAAATGAACAACACTTTAGTGACAGGTGAGTGATTGTTTGACGTATTCAAATAAATGTCACTGCCTTAAAGTAAATTCTTTAAAATTAATAATGAAATAGTGTTAAGGACAATGTATTAGTAATATATTTGATTAAAATAAAACTAAGATATATAAAAATAATATATTTATCAGTATTTTTAAATGTTATATGTATAAATAAGAACTAAATTTTCGGGAGGTTTTGTGCTGGCCACAACCGATTTTTACCTCCCGCTACCCGTAAGGGAGGTATAGGGATCGTGTTAAAATCACATATCGAGATTTTAGTAAATGACCACGTTTTAAGGTCCCTAGAATCCAATTTTAACATTAATTTTAATTAAGAGCGGAAGGAGGCTTTTATGGCCTGCGGCGGGATTTTGAGCCCGAGGCGTAAGCCAAGGGATAAAAACACGCCAAAGGCCATAAAAGCAAGTTACGCTCATGGTACATACAAAACTTTATGCACGGACGAAAATTTTCAAATTATAAGTGTTAGTAAAATTGTATCGAAAAGAATTTGTCCTCGTACACCCAATATCTATAGTGTTGCCATGAAAGCGGAGAACAACGAGTTATTATTTGTTTATTAGTTATGAAGATATTTATGTTTCCATATAAATATCACAAAATTAATTTTCATTTTTCATTAAAGAATATAAAAATTTTCGATTTGTAATAAAAACTTTTCATGTTGCCTGTTTAAATTGAAGGTTATAATTTGGTTTGACCTTTAATTATAGCCCGGCGGGCTATAATGAGGCTCGCGGGCTATAAAATGACATTTATGTCAAAGAAATTCGTGTATAATTGTCAAATTATGATACGTCTGTGCATAAAAATTTTCATGATAAAATATGTATAGGAAAAATTGATTCATTTTGGTTACAAATAATTCACAGAAAGATTTTTCTGTAGAATTAAATGCGGAATTGGCAGGAAATTATTCTTATTAATATTAGAAATTATTTTTAGCAATTATTGATAATAACAAATAGCTTGAACAATGCTCAACACAGATAAATCAGTTATTCAACGTTTGAAAAGAGCGATGCCGAAGATTTGAATAATTTGAATTTTAAATCGTAAAAATTTTACCGGTTTTTTCGTTCTCCAAAGTACCAACATCTAGTTTCAAAATATGTCAATCTATAAAATGAAAGTTCCTAATTTTCTTTTTTATTTGCATTTATTGTTTATTTATCGTTTTCAATTACAATGTTTTTAAAAAGTTGCTATATGATAACGTCAGATTGGGTTCTGTAAACCACAGACCATCTACAATGAAAAATAAACATATAAATGTGCTAAAAATTGAATATGAAATGTGTATATATGTGTATTTGAATGGTATAATATATTAATATAAAACAGTTTTATTATATATATTTCCATAATTTTTACTTGAAGTTACTGCATAGCACCATCTATGATCCATTTCAGTTAAACATAAAATGGAATGTCTCAGAATATTGTTTTATTCTTCAATTTAGTAAATGAATAATAGTCCACGGTACAGAACCCTTTTTTTCAAATTATTAACACTCGTCTAAAACTTCGTGAGTGGTTTCATTTTAACGTAACCTACAACTTTTTTATCTACGAAAATTCTCGGAAATGGGCAGTTTTCAATCTGGAAATCGGAAAACACGTCAATTTAATGATGTACTAAAAATGTATGATCAACCCTTTGCTTTCTACTTTAATCGTAAGATAATTTGATAATAAAATCGAAAATAAAATTGGCCTACAAAAATATTGGGCCATTTGCCCAGACCTACACCTCCAACATGTCAAAATAACGAGGGTATGAAAATTTATCAACAACCAGCTGATTTTCACGCAATTGTTTAATAAATATTAATACTATCAAATGGTTATACTGACCTACAATTTTCGTGGGCAGTTTTTGCAGACCTACGGCCTAAACATGTCAATTTTATGATAACCCTTTTACTGATTAACACTTGTATGCCACGAAGCATACATGATAGGTGAGCTTTTTTGCGATTAAGTAATGTGGTGGCCTACAGAAATATTGGGCCGTTTCGCTTAACCTACAAAAAAAGACAAAAATTACATTTTATGATTCGGTATATAAAAAAAATTAATTTGATTTGATTTGAAATACTTCGTATTAATATTTCTAATGTGAGAAAATAGAACACTTGTTTTTTGATTAAAATCTTATGTAAAATTCGAACTTATAAAATTTGCAAAGAAAAGTTGGCAAATTGGAAAAAACTTTTTCTTTCTGAAAATCTGAGAAATTTTAATATATTTTAAAAAAATAGCTTATTAGATTGAAATACTTATACTTTTTGGAATTATAATGGAAAATTGTAGGAGATATTAATTTAATTAATTATTAAATTGTATATTTAAATAAATGCACGCAGATTTTTAGTTGATGTTTATTTTCAATATTGAAAAAATAATCTATTAATCATCATCATCATGATCGTCGATATCTTCATTAGAGTCTTCGCTGCATAATTGCGTATCTTCCTCATCACTATTACCAGATTCTGTAATTACATTTTTAAAATATTTAATTGAAGTATAAGATATTATAGGAAGCTATTTATAATACTGCAGGAATATGAAAATACCACATCGGTAATAATTTGAATTTGAAATTTGTCTTTCAAATGTGCCATCTAAAAATATGTAGAAGAACTAAATATTAGTCTGCAAACTAAAAATTAAATAAAATATATTTTGTTTTCCGAGTGTACTTCGATATGCGAACGCGCCAATTTCAAATTCGCTTCAACTTCATGGTATAGATTTGAACATTTCGCAAAATGAATCAGGTGACAAATGTACAGGGCAATATAACTTCAAGGAGGAGATTTATACTTTCGAAAAAATATACATGGAGAGAAATGAACAGGGCAATATATTTTCAAGGAGGAAATATATAAATAAGGAAAAAAGTACAAGGCGATAAATGTACGTTTCGAAAAATGAACATGGCCAGAAATGTACAGAGTGATATTTATACATTTCGAATTTTGTGTGCATTCCCAAATTAAATAAATCTTTACTTTTTATTTGAAATAAAGATTTTTCAATATTATAACGTAATTTTAATTTAAATTTTTAGGTAAAGATTAAAAATTTAACGGTATAACTCTAGCAGAAATCGATATATTAATTTCATATTATATATCAATGGTGGGTAACATCATTTTTACTTCCTTGTACGAAGTAAAGGAAGTATTGTAATCGCGAAAAATTTCGGTTTCCTGATTTCAACGGAAATTTCCATTTTGACCATCCCTGAATCCATTTTGATTAATTTTGTCGTGTCGTGACGTCTGTACGTATCTCGGGAAGCCGTAGAAAGTTAAAATTTTGTATTTAGGACTGTTATAACATCTAGTTGTGCACCACCCTTTTTGGTCATTACATAACTTTTGGAAGTGGTACTTTACTTGAAGCCTATAATAGATTTTAATGAAAAACTATATTAAAATATAATCCAAAACTTTTCAAATTTGGTATATAATACTTTTATATCAATGGTAATAACATAATAGATTTTGGTTAAAATAGTCTAACCGGAAGTGATATTTTACTTGAAGCTGTTATCAGTTTTTCTTGAAAAAAAGTGGTTATTTTGATTTTAATAATAAATGCTTCAAATAGAGAATAGAATTCTGCTTCGAAAACTTCAAGTATGATTAAATTAGTTCTTTGTGTAAGCGAGATATGTAAATTTAAACATTATGTACTTTTTGGTTTCTGTAATTAAGTTTGCTATGAATTAGGACAAGAAATAACAAAAAAATAAAGAATTTAATGTCAATGTCAAATGCTTACAATTTTATGATTGGGTCTGTTATTATACATATTTTAATTATTAACAAAATATGTATAGTGTAGCAGGCGTACGAGGAAGTCATGTGGTGTCCACATCAGATATTTTATTGTAAATTATTACTGTAATACTTTTAGATATTTTATTTAATAAAACCTCACAATCTTACGATTTAAATTTGTTTAATTTTTTTTTTTCGGTATTTCATGAATTATTGGTAAAACTAAGAATTATTTCATTTTACAAAAAAAAAATACCTTGCTATGTGTCATTAGAAATTAGAACGACAATAAAATGAAATTAAAACGGGTGGGCGAACTGATGTGCGACAGTATCGTATTGCGCCATGGAGTATCTTAACGCTAACAATAAGCTATTTTATACAGAAATTTTATACGTACGGTACATTGTCGTGCGATGAATGTCCAGAATCCGTTAACACAAGCATTATGATAGATTGGTATTTGAGTACATCAGATGCAAAACTTTGTATTTGCAAAAATTTAAAATTCGCAGTCATGAGTTTAACCAAATAAAAGAGGACAAAGTAGCGTAGCCAGTAAGCTGCAGATATCGGTATTTGACGCACAAATTAGGTATAAAAAGTTAACTCAGTTGCAAAACTCGGTATTTGTTCGCTTCTGTCAGATCCATAACTCTGTATTTGTAAATGACCAATCCTGACGCATTTCGGCGCAACACGTGACCAATTAGCTATTGCATTCATGCGGTTGCGGTGTTAACTTAATAATATTTCAAACTAAATAATAATTCAAAAACGAAGAATAATGTTACAGTACGAGGGGAAGTATTTTACAAATTGGATTTGTATTTTGAAAACAGCATAATAAAGAAAGGGAAGAATCTCTCCGCATTGCGTCCTAAAAAGTAATTACTGGCAATTGTTTGAAGGGAAACAAGTCCTCAATAGCAGATGTTTTATAAAAATTTTATGGCCCAAACTGGAGACAAAATCCAGATTTGGAATTATACACAATTATAGATAATAAAGGAGAGCCTAGACATGTTTTCGATATTGAGAAAGTAGAGGAAGATATGCCTGAAATGTCTTCAAGGGTTTAAGTTATTCTCTTTACTACGTTAATGTTCATACTTTTTATTTCAAAGAATAAATCAGTAAGTAATTACTTAAAAGCGTTTAATTTAGTTTACCTGTATTTGCATATTTTAGTTTCAAAACTTGGTGTTTGCATGAACTTGTTGCAAAACTTGGTATTTGAATCAATTAGTATCAATTATTTCATAAATCGAGTGAATATGAACAAAATATCTTCTTCTGCTTGGACAGTAATTACCTTAACTTTAATTGCATGTAACATTTTACAGGATTTAACAAAACATAATTAAGACAAGTGTTTTTCGCGCTTTTCTCAAAATCACTTATAGAGCAAATACATAGTTTTGCATCTAATGTACTCATTTAACAGTGTAGTTTATCCACATTATTTTTTATAATTATTTATTTCCATACACCCGGTTTTATAAAGGACAGAACACATTTACTTCCATGGAGATATATTCTGAAACTTGCCATATTAATGTTAACATCGCGTTTAATTCTTTCACAAATAACACACAAATAGAACACACTGGATAATAGATATTTATTCACCAAGTGTGCTAAGATAATGTTTATTCATGAGAAGCAAGTTTAGCTCACGAGCCCGTAAGGGCGGAGTGAGTTAAATTCTTCGAGTGAATAAACATTCTCAGCTCGCGTGGTTTATACAATATTTTATACAATTTTGACGAAATAATAATAAAAACCCTTATAATATTTATTTTGACAAAATAAAAAACTAATTATTTAGTAGGCTGTGCATGACAATTGTCGATGATAGACGTCAAGTCATCTATTTAAAAAGTATTATTGTCTGTCATTTGTGTCGTGAAAACTAATGAAAATGGCTGATCATATCTAATAAATACTGTGGTGAGTGTTAATTTCGGGCCTGATTTTCTTTTAAATGCAATATTTGTTGCAGAGTGAGTTAAAAAAATTGTGAGCGTGATTTAAAAATTTTTAATTCATTTATGAATAAAATGTTACTTATAGTTGTTGCTATGGGGTTAATAATGTCAGTTTAAAACGTCAAAATAGAATAAAAAATTTAAATGTCACATAATAAATTTATTTCTATGCACTACATATTTTGAAAGACGGTTAAAATTAACATATGGTACGATACAGACTATACCATCGTAAATATATTTATTCAATTTTGACGTTTTAACTCCATAGCAACTATAAGTAAATGTTTATTTGCTAGTGAATTAAAAAAAAAAAAATTAATCACACTCACAGAATTTTAATTCACTCTGCAGCAAATAATGTATTTAAAATAACATCAGGCACGAAAATAACACTTTCGCCTAGGGTAGCTAGAATATCTCTTTTAAAAATCCGTTGTGGCCAGCACAAGACCTCTCGCCATTTCCATATTAGGCTATATATGTATTGTATTGCACTTCGCTTTCGAACCGTCGTTTTATAACAAAATATTACCGAACTTTACCCAAATATTGTTTTTTATTGTATTTAACATGTCTTCTGCACACATATAATTCTAATTATATCTATTTTATGTCATTTTCATGTCAGAGATTTTTCTAATTTGTTAACCAGATTGGCGGTATTTCTGATGGATATATGCATTTTACCACAATTTTACCTATAATTTCAAATATTTAATTAATAAAACAATAAGAAAAATTAAATATACTTCCCAGAAAAAGCTTTCACAATGTCACTAAAAATGTTGATATTTGACAATGACATGTGTCATGTTATAAACATTGGAATTTGTCAACTGGTTTCCTTAGTGCCTTGGCCTCTGCGATTATTTCACTCTATAAATTATAGTGTCTTTATCTCTAAATCTATACAAGATATAATAAAATTTTTAAGTGTATTAGATGGAGAATTTTATGTTCTTCAATATTTAATAAAAAAACCTCCCAAAAAATCATATTTAGAAGAATTTTTCTAAGAAACTACTACTTCCGGTTGTTCAATTGTTACCAAAACCTTTTCAGCTCTTCCCAGGAATGTCAGATTGAGGAAACTGCAGTTAAATATTTTTTAAGTCTTATAGTTTTTGAGGAATCGTGACTACAACATCCTGACATACATACACACACACACACACACACACACACACACATACACACATCCACACACACACACACACAGACATCATTTTAAAAATGTTATTATCGGATTCTAGGGACCTTAAATCGTGCTTATTCAATAAAATCTGGATATGCGAATTTTAGCATGAATCCAATACCTCTCTTAGCGAGAGGTAAAAAGAACATGTTCTCTTTTTCGACTAAGATCTTTTTTCTTGTTTTTTATAATAAAATGTTCTGTATTGTTCTCTTTTTTATTATTTATTTATGTTATAATTTGATTATATGCACTTATGTTATATAGGAACTTCATTGCTTGTGGTGTGACGTGTAGTAACATTGCTACAGTTTGAATCGGTACTTCCTCTTGCACTTGTGGCATGCCCGAAAGCCGTATATGTATTTATAGTGTACAGTAAAATATGTAGTAATAGTTCGCGCTTTACTCATAGTTTAGTACGTTATTTATATTACCTTGGTGTTTGGTATCATTATCACAAATTAGAAGGTTAGTATATTTCCTTTTATTATAAATACAATTTAGAATGTAAGTAGCTATTTAGAAGTTTTAATTACACTATTATAAATTAATTGTATTGGGAAATTAACTTTTGTTCTAAAGCATACAGCCCGATTCTCAAAAAAGTTTAAGCTAATCCTCAATTTTTGATTCATATTCTATTCTGTTCTGATATTCCGATACACATTATATTCGTAAAAATAGATACAAGTCCAAAATTATGAATAGATCGCTTAAACTTTGTGAGAATTGGGCTGTTATTTTTTTTTTTTGTAATGGACAATCCTTCCTATTTTTATGTTTATATTTATGAATAAGAATATATATTTATTTGTTATAAAAATGTGTTCTCATTTTTTGTTTCTATTATATGGCCGCCCTAATTTTGCCACAGTCCTTACCAGACAGATAAGCCATTTTCATTATTTTTTACGACACAAATGGTTGAAAATAAAGTTTGTCTATAATTTATAAATAAACGATCTGATATCTATCAACTACAATTGTCATGCTCCATTAATTGATTAGATTTTTATTTTGTTAAAAGTAAATATTATAATGGCTTATATTATTATTTCGACAAAATTCAATAAAATATTTTATAAACCACGTGAGTTAAGAATGTTTATTCACTCAAAGAATTTTACCTACTTGCCCTACTGGCTCGTGACTTAAACTTTCTTTTCATGAATAAACATTATATTAACGCACTAGGTGCGTAAATATCAATTAACTAACAAATTCGAATCAATTTTATTCATTTTATGGCATGTATGTCATTACTGTCTAAAATTGAATATGTGACATTTTTTGTCGACGTATTTTGTATTACAATAATATGCTTAAAATCAAATGTATCACACTACGAACAATATAAATATTTTACAAACGTCAAATAATTAATTTGACAGAAATGTCAATAGTAACCAGGCATATTTTATTTACATCGGTTATCCAGCTTACGTCGCAGTTAACCATATGTATTGTAACCTGGTTACCTGAATAAAGAAAAAAAGAATTTGTTTTCTTGTGTTTTCCTTTTTCAGAATATAACAGTGCTTCGTTATTAGGTAGAGAAGTTTCAGGACTCTTTTTATTCTCGATTTTGCTTTAAAATAAATTCGCACTGCAGGCCACTAACCGCACATACAACATAAGAATTTATAACTCAAACTGTGCAAAAACCGATCAAGTCTAGGACATGCCTTGTTATTGCACAGTTTTAAAAAATAGGCAACAATCAAATCAGTTTTGAAATGCATTTAGTATATCATATGGAGCCGGTTCTTGCACAGAATGATAGAGAATTTTATGCTGGACTTACCGACATCGATAACTCTATTTGCCCCAAAAATCATCAAAATAATCTAGAAGTTCATTTTGCGAAAAGCTTAAATATCTTTGAGATGTTAAAATGCCTTCATAAAAATGTGAACCCAAACTAGTGTTATTTATAATTCCGCACCATATTCGAAAATTTGAATTAAATACTTCACGTGGATTTGTTTCTATACTTTGCCACTAATGTGCATTATGTCCATTTTATGTACCATTATTAGAAAAATTACATTCATCGGTCTATAGAATATCGTTTAGAATATTTTCGTGAATTACATAATAATTAAATAATTGATTTCTTCTCATGTCATAGCAAGGATGAAGATTATGAGCCGAATTCAGCACTCTTCACTAGTGTAGTGACCGTCTCTAGTAACTATGGAAACTGCTTGCATCTCTTTCTTATTAATGTAATAATGCAAATGTCACCGGCAGGGATGGGCACGTAAAATACGTCACGTATTATACGTTATTTTTTACGCGTAAAAAATATTTTTTACATTGACAATATTTGAGAATTTTTAAAAATATTATTACCATGAGTTATTTTTTTTATAAAGATATTTTCTTTTATACTGTAATGAATATTCCAGAACAAGCAGTCTACGTGACAACAACCTGCGTCAAATTTTAAACACATTTTACGACAAAATTAGACTAAATACGTAAATTTTAAGCATATTATATTATATTATATTTGTAAAATGTTTTATATGTTTTATGTAAATTTTAGGCAGTTTTGTAAAGAAATAAAATTTTAAGACATTTAAAAATAGACGGCGAATAAAAAAAATTGAAACTAAAATTTCATTTTCTATTTATTAATTATTAATAACATATTAATTTGAAATAGATTTAAATCGTTTGCTCCAAACTTATTGAAAACGAATTTTATACAAATTTTAAGCATTTTATGTTGATTTATCTATAGTTTCAGAATGTTTTTTTGATACTTTACAATAATTTCAGTCTCTATTATAAACTTATCATAGTTTCAGTCGTTTTAAAATATATTTATGATAGGATTAAGAAAAGTTACTGCAATGTGACATTTGTAAACAACAAGTCATCTAGTGTCATTATGAAGAACTAAAATTATACATTATCTACGTTTTTTTTTTTTTTTACTTATTTAACATTTTTTACGCATTTTTTTTACACGTAAACGTAAAAAATATTTTTTTACGCATAAATGCACATTCCTGGTCACCGGCCTGAAGTTAGCCTCGCCCAATCTAGCAGCAACGTTATTTTTTTTATCTTATTAGTTAGTTTATCGTTAGTGCTTTTTAGTGCACTATAAAGGAACGTTAGTGCACTTCGCATTATTGAGTAAATTATAAAATTTATGGGTGGGCTAACTTCAAATTAAATTTTAAGATTTAAATAATATGTACCCTAGTATTAGTTAGTGCATCGTTAGTACTTTCTAATGAACACAACAGTTCCATTCGCGCTATTACCATACACCAGAGATTAAGAAAAAACTATGGGTGGGCCAACTTCATATAAAATTTTAAGATATAATAAATATGTACCATATCACTAGTTAGTGCATCGTTAGTGCTTTCTAATGGACCCAATGGCTCCGTTCGTGCTATTACCATACACTAGAAATTAAGAAAAAACTATGGGTGAGCCAATTTCATATTAAATTTTAAGATTTAATTAACATGTACCGTATCACTAGTTAGTACATCGTTAGTGCTTTCTAATGAACCCAACATTTGTGTTCGTGCTATTACCATACACTATAGAAATTAAGAAAAAAATCTGGGTGGGCCAACTTAATATGTTAAGGCATAATGAACGGTGCAGAAGATATTATAATAACATTTTGTTTAGTATAATGAATAAATACATAATAATAATTTCATGGCGGCCAGTGTCACTTCCAACAGAATTCTTTTTTATTGGGAATTTTCATATCAAAATATACAGGTATCTCAAAAAGCGTGCCCTGGATGGTGATTTCTAGAACTACAAGAGATGCAAAGTCGGTTAACAAGACAAAAAAAAATTTTTAACCTGTAAATTTAATTAATGTTTCATTTTTGCTGTATGAAGTAAATTTATACTGGTAAGTTAAATAATTCTCTTTTCATTCATGTAACTTTCCAATATGGCGTCCAAATAAAAATGAAAACTTCAGCATTATAATTAGATTCCCGAATTGTGATAAAAAATGAGCATCGGCATTCGAAGGAACAAAACATAGTCATAAGTATCGTTATTTATTATTTTATTTAATTGTATTATTTTTATATGATTTACTTAATTTGCTTTATAAATATATTAAAAATACTTTATATATTATATATTTATGTATTTATACAGTGTGTCCCATTTAGAGGTGCCACCATTGGGATCTCGAGAACTATAAGAGATACGATGTCGGTTAAATGGAACTTTTTGTGCGTCTTTGGGAGGCCATCTCAGATGCGCTTTTGTTTTTCTAAAAATTCTCATAGGGCACTAGATAATGACGAAAAACTGAATATTGTTGATTTTTTTCTTTTTCAAATAACTTCTAAACTATTAGTAATTGAGAAAAACGTTGCTAATACAAAAGATAGATATTTTTATTAACTAACTAGTGGCGTACGACATAAATTTTTATATCCGTAAATTTTCAAGATATAACACAAACTTATATTTTTTTAAATGGAACCCATATCTGATTTCAGTCTCAAAAAAATCATTATTTTTTTCTCTTTTCAATGATATAAGGGTTATTATGTTTTATATTTGTTTTGCTCCTAAAATTTAATTTTTCTCTTTATTTTCCTGAACTTTCTTATTATTTCCCAAAAAAACATTATTATTTTTATTAATTATATTGTATTTGATCGAAGTAATTTGTTTTATGCCTTTATTACTTAATATTTTCATTCTAGACTCATAATTACATATTACACTATAATGTGCCAAGGGCGACCAGATACAAAATATTATAAAAATTAGTTTGATACGAGTTTTGAGTAAATTTTTCTAACGAAATAAATTATTTAAATACAAGTAGTATTTCTAAATAGAAATCTACCAATATTTTCAAAATAATTATAAATTTAATACAAAATAAGGAAAAAATAATAATTTTGAAGGCAAAACAAATACAAAACATAATAACCCTTACATCGTTGAAAAGAGAAAAAAATAATGATTTTTTTGAGACTGAAATCAATTATGAGTTCCATTTAAAAAAATATAAGTTTGTGTTATATCTCGAAAATTTACGGATATAAAAATTTATTTCGTACGCCACTGGTTAGCTAATAAAAATATCTATCTTTTATATTTGAAAAGTTTTTCTCAATTACTAATAGTTTAGAAGTTATTTGAAAAAGAAAAAATCAACACTATTCAGTTTTTCGTCATTATCTAGTGCCCTATGAGAATTTTTGGAAAAACAAAAGCACATCTAAGATGGCCTCCCAAAGGCGAACAAAAAGTTCCATTTAACCGACATCGTATCTCTTATAGTTCTCGAGATCCCAATGGTGGCACCTTTAAATGGGACACACTGTATATCTTGAAAATTTTCCAACAAAAAAATTTTGAATGCTATTGGATAGGTAATAGGAGTATAATATTGTATTATTTTTATTTGAAACACTTTTTTTCCATAACTGATAAGATGCAATTTTTTAAATAAAAAGAACCGTAAGCCTTCTGATTTGGCAGCTTTTGAGCCATGACACTGAATTCGTTCGTAGAATTTGTAGTTTTCGAGATATTCATAGTGGCCTGGTTAAAAAAAATACACCCTGGCTTGCTTAGTTAGATACTATATACATAATACATAATTTAGAGTCGGTTTTATAAAGAAATTTAACCTTCACTTAAAATTTACTCCCATAGTAAATTTAATGAAAAGAAAATATGCAACATGGTTTTTTTTACAGTAATGATTTAAATATTATGAGAACAGAGAAACTGATTCGAATTTGTTAATTTCATTAAATTTACATGACAACTAAATTTTAAAGATTAAATTTCTTTATAAAATCGGCCCATATGAATCAAAAGTTTGCTTTGATTACGGGTTTCCTGACGGTCCGTTACGGGGGTTCACTGCTAGTCTTCAGCCATCTAAGGTTTTGCAAGTGTAAGGGAGCGGTAACAAGTGGGCCGTACCCCACTTCTAAAATTATGCTCCCAATCTGGTCTGTACAGTCAAAAGAAAAATTATATTCTTGTTTCTATATTATTAACTAATCGATAAACTACAATCGGAAAATTGTGTCTTGCTATGAAATAAGGGTAGAACGGAATCTCTCAAATATTGTTAGAGTTTACAGTAGACAAAAATAAATTTTTGTATTAAAGAAAATATTTTTTTTGCTGCTTTCTTCCTTTCATCTGACTCTGTGCTTCTAATATATATGTATAGTCAGAGTCACGAATATGTAAATTTCTGGTGAATCTTGTACCCAAATCTCTGAAAGTATGCAATTTTTATAAAAAAAATCTGATGTGGCCAACACAAAACCTCCCGCTATTTAATTTTTACATACATACATACGTACATAAAATCACGCGATTCCCACTTAGGGGGCTAGCAAATACCCGGAAACAATAATAACAATAAGAAAAGGGAGAAGAGTAAGAGCTCAACTGACTCACTTCACTCTTTAACAACATTCTTTTTTCACCTTGTCCACAATCATCATAGCATTCATACATAAGAACATATTAAAGTGACCGATTTTCGGTAACGAATAACCCTATCCGGACCACAATAATAGTTACGCAACAATCTTCCTTCGCCACACTTTCCTATCCATTTTTATTAATTTAAATACATACTTACGTATTTACTAACGCTGCAAACTGTACCATTGCATAAAACTATTGATTTATTTACTATTTTCTTTTTAAAATGTCACTATTATTAATTTGAAGTGATTAGTTTTTTGACAGTGACATTTACTGTAAGTTACATTCATTTGAAATATGAACTGTGTAATAAAGGAATTGTGTTTATCTTAGGCTTCGGGACTAATAAAAAAAAATATTTTTAAATTTATCTGGAAAATATGTAGAAAAAGTATTAATGTATTCATGTAGAAAATTCAATAATCTTTAAGTTTCATAAGACATAAAATGCGAAAAAATGGCATTTAAAGATATTTTTTGAAGAAAAACCATTATGAGCTTCAGGTAAAGTGCCATTTCCGGTTATCCAAAATCTAATGTCTTCTTTTCATATTAGAATAGGATAGAAATACAAGGTTTCAGAATTTTCTGAATGATAGTATTTGAGTTAGAGCGACGACAAAATCCCTACACATACACACACACACACACACACACACACACATACATACATACATACATACATACATACATACACACACACACATACATACACACAGACATACACACATACAGACATCATCGTGAAAATGTTATAATTAGATTCTAGGGACCTTAAAACGTGGTCATTTACTAAAATTTCGATAAGTGATTTTTAGCACGATCCCTATACCTTCCGTACCAAGGGTAGCGGGAGGTAAAAATTGTTAATTTTGCCGCCATTTTTTCCCAAAACTCATCATGTTTTTGAATAAACAATCTACATTTTTGTATACATATTTAAATTTCATATTGTTTTACAGCTTCATACTCGTATTTTTTCCATGACAACTACTAAAAGACGTATATATGCTATGAAATAAGGGTAGAACGGAATCTCTCAAATATTGCTAGAGTTTACAGTAGACAAAAATAAATTTTTCTATTGAAGAAAATATTTTTTTTTGCTGCTTTTCATCTGACTCTGTGCTTCTAATATATGTATATTCAGACTTACGAATATGTAAATTTCTGGTGAATCTTGCACCCAAATCTCTGAAAGTATACAATTTTTATAAAAAATTGTTAATTTTGCCGCCATTTTTTCCAAAATTCATCATGTTTTTGAATAAACAATCCACATTTTTGTATACATATTTAAATTTCATATTGTTTTACAGCTTCATACTCGTATTTTTTCCATGACAACTACTAAAAACGTATACGAGTATAATATTACCTTCCGTCACCTTTAGGTAAGGAAGGTATTGTCTTTGGTCAAAAAATTCGGTGGTGAGTTTTTAATGAATAAGCACGTTTTAGGGTCCCTACAATACGAATTTACTATTTTTAAGATGATGTCTGTATGTATGTGTGTGTGTGTGTCCGTGTGTGTGTGTGTGTGTGTGTGTGTATGTGTGTCCGTGTGTGACAAATTTTTCTCCGACGATAACTCCAATACTATAATTCTAAAAATTATAATTCTTTCGTATTCCTCTTCTGTACATCCATATGAAGAGTTGATTAGATTTTGGTTATAACTGATCCACCGGAAGTACCCTTATTTGAAGTTTTTAACAGTTTTTCTTAAAAAAACGCAGTTAAATATTATTTTTTGACATTTTGTTATTATATTTATTAAAGAAAATACTCTTCTCTATATGGTTTGATTATTCATTTTCCTTCATATTTAATAGATGTAGAGTTAAAGCATTATAAAGAAATTAATTTTCAAATATTAGTCAGCTTTGTTATTTATCATGGAAACAGCTGACATAATTATTCAAAAAAATTTAATTGACAGATGTCAGTTGCAAGTGCAAAACCAAATATGGAAAAAAGTATAGGATCTAAAATTGGTATGTCATAGTGTTGCTCGCAAGTGACACGCAGAGAAAGGCCAAAGAGAAGATGGAAGGATATTACTTAGTGTAGCTTATGTTATAATTTTATTGAACTTTTGGTATGGAATTTGTAAAAAATAGTATGTGTTCCTGTTCGATTTTACATGATATTATATAGAATCTGTTCCAAGGACCTTTTGGTATGGGATTTGTACAAAATACATGGAATTGACGGAAGGTCTTGTGCTGGCCACAACAGATTTTTTTTTTACTAAATTAGCACAGCTGGTTGTGCTTCGATGTCTGCACCAGTGGCGGCTGGTGATATCTTTGTATGGTAGGGCACAAAAAATTAAAAAAGTAAATAGAGTATATTAAATTATTTAATCTTTAAGATACAGAAGCCATCTTCGTAATTAAGAGGGTACTAGACGATTACAATTCAACAATAACAGATTACCTCGGAAAATGTCGGACATACTCGGAAATCTTCGTTTAAATTGGGCTCTGCCCGGAACAGGCTTAATGCAGTCATATGCAGCTTCGCGCGCTTCGCTGCTATTGGTCAAAATTCGAGTAAAAATAGTGGGAGACCGGGGCAGAAACATTTGTGCCCTAGCTTCTAGCAGCATGTCGGTACGTGCACACGTCAGTATATAGGCTATCTAGCTATCGGCGGTGTAGTAAGAATTGCATAATAATGAAAGTAAATAAATAATAATTAATGTACTTTTAAAATGTATATGTACTCGCTTATTTATTTTTTCTTGTCTTTTTATTTGGTAGGGCTGCGCCCTTGTGCCCTATAGCACGAGCCGCCACTGGTCTGCACTGCAGAGTAAAAATTAGATGCTGTATGCATTTTTGCCGCACTTCAAGCCAAAGACCAGAATGAGCTAGATTTCTGGTTTGTTTTTCTAATAATCTTCTTTCTTCCTCATTTCGTTCTATACTCTGTTTTTAAACTATAGACAGTAACTAGAAATTCTAGTGAGAAAATCAATGCATGTGATTGGCTGTTACGCTACTTCGTGGCATCGCATTTAACCAGACGAAATTTCAAGTTAACCTTCAATCGTAATTGAAATGTCAAACTCTCAATAGTTGTCAAATCACTTGTTGAATTTGCACGTGTTTTTTGTTTCATTTCTTTTTTTGTGATATTTCACGAATAAAAACAGTTCTTTTCAGAACTACTATTTCATTATCGCTGTGTATTTTTATATTATCATTTATCACGCTTTCTTTTTCTTTGTGACTTTCATTTTACAAGTTCAGTATTTTTGATTCCTCGTGCTTTTACATTTGAGAAGATGAGTTGTCCAAGCTCAAGTGCAATGGTTTCACCACCGAAGAAACGCCGGCGTCTAGATTTGGGACACTTTTCTCTAGCTGAGAAGCAGTGCGTTTTAAATATGTATAAGAAGTTAGTGACTGATTCGCCTGACATGAAAACCACAGCTATTGCACATGAAATTTGTAATACAGCAGGTAAGAAGCAACTTTTTTAAAATTAATATGGTATGTTAAAATCATATTTTTTTTTCAGGTATTTCAGAGTCTTCTGTTTACCGTATTATAAGAGAATACAGAAAAACTGGAAATGTTACAGTATCCCAGCGACATGGTGGAAGACCTTCAGCAGTTTCCACGTACAGTGAATCTAATAAAAATGCTGTGCGTCGAATATTACATACTTTCTTTTTCAAAAATGAAATACCAACTTTAAATAAAATTTTAAATGAAATACAACAATATCCAGATTTCCCATCTTTGAGCCGTTCATCATTGTATAAATTGAAGTAACTTAATTTCAAGTAAGTTCATAGTTTAATAAAAATTAAACAGAAACAATAATATTTTCATGATTTTATAGGTACTTGAAACGAAACCGAAAAAGTATTCTGACAGAGCGAGATGATATTATTCAGTGGAGACGAAAATATTTGAGAAGTGTGAAGCAATTTCGAAATGAAAGTAGGAATATATATTACCTTGATGAAACGTGGGTTTTTTTTTAAATGTTCACGTAAAGAATATAATATTTAGAATTCATTGAATTGTTTCTGTAATTTTGTATTCATATTTTGATTTTTTTTATTCAGGACAAAGTGATGAGATAAATATTGATTTTTGTATAATGTTAATGAAATGTAATACTGTGGGTAATATTTGATTCTGACATTCTACAGTTTTTGTAACATTATCTACTTTCTCAGGAAGTTTGGATAACGAAGATAATTTTATTAATAATTAATAATATTTTGTTTGTAGAATTTTAAACTCATATTATAACACTGATTGCACATTCGAAAATTATAAGTATTGAAGTATAAATATATTAATAATGACAATATAGTAAATAATTGTTTTTTTTTATTTTTTGTATTTTATAGGCTTTTTGTAAGTATCCTTAAAATGTCCTATAAAGGCGAAATTGATCGGTTAGGTATATTTAATAAATATTTATTTATTTATATGTGATGCAATGCATAAAACCAAGAGTTAACAGTATTTTTAAAAATATATAATTTTTTTTCAAGGAATTACAAAAAATAATGCAATTAATGAATTTATAATTAAAAGTTATGTCACTTAATAAATTATTTGAGTAAATGTGAAGATATAACTTAAATTAAATACAATAATAAACCTTTCTTCAGAAATTATATTATATTTTCGTACTCACTGCCTAGAAACTAATATTTCCCGCAGCCAACTCACAATCCGAAAGGCCATATTCCCGCGCTATTGTTTTACTTCCCGCACTAGTGTCTCAATGGAAACTACTTTGATCGAGTAGCTTAAAAGTGCTATTTTATTTTTAATTTTTTTGTACATTACAACAAATTTAATATAAGAACATGATAATTTAGGAAAATTAGTTGAAAGAATAAAAAATATTTAAATAAAATCAGAATCATTGCTAATTTTGATATTTTTAATACTACTAACGCCATCTATTAGAACGAGAATCGAGAATGATGAACATGGCGGCCATACTGTATGTTGCACACAATACACAATATTAAAGATAATATATTAAGTAGGTATTAATATACAATAAAAACAACATTATTATTATTAATAGATATAAGAATATATTTTATTTAAAGATAATTTAATATGTATTCATACTTTTATTTGTTTTAGGTAGTGATATGTTCCTAAATTTATAACCTTATAGCAGCGGCGTCTCGTGCATTTTATAAGAAGGCAAGCAACAATGGCGTAGGTAAGGAATAAAAAAAAAATGCGCCGCAGGCGAATTTTTTTTTTTCATTCAAGGTCAAATGCCTTATAATTGACTTACATGTTTCGAAGGGATGTGCAAATGCATGTTTTTCCCATTTCATGTGCAAAAAACAAAAATTGCCAGATCATAGACTTGACGTGATATTGCGTATGTATAGTATGTTTGTCATATAAATCGGTATTAAAATGCCTTGTTATATGTTTAACAGTTGTTGTTAATAACTTCATAGGAGGAACTGGTCTGCCATTTGCAAAAAAGGTTTTTTTTCTTCAAAATTGCCAAATGGCTTTTCCTGTAATTTTTTTATTATTATTGCACAAATGTTATCCATTCTGTATAAAAATAGGAGTATTATTATTTTCAAAATTTAATTGAAACAAAATAAATGTAGAAATATAAAATATAGATACATTATAAATAAATTTTACTTTTATTCGTATCCTATTTTAACATTTACTATCTATTTCACTTAAATTTTGTTCATGGAAGCAATATAAAAACTGCTTGCAGGTGAACCTAAACAGCGAAATATTTTCAGTATAGAAGGCTACATGTTCGGCAATGTTCGGTATAGTGTAGGTATAGGCGGTGTAAGCACTCGAAGTTCTGCTTACCAGCACGTTTTGTACAACATGGTAACAGGGCCGTAGCCAGAACTAAATATTAGACAGGGCTCATATTTTTTTAGCCAGGGCTTACCTATATTAGTTTTAATTTTTTTTAAATATCTAATAGGAGCGCATATGTATTAGTGCTTTTTTTAAAAGTAAATTTTGGGATCCTTAGGAATTTTGTAATTTTAAAAATTGTGAATAAATTAAAGACATAATAAAAAAATGTAAAAACAGTTTTGTATGCAACTTTTAATACTATACAATTTTGCACTCTACAGTTTTGCCACAGAATGAACAGGCGAATAGAAAAACTAAAATCACATGTACACATGTAATCCGATGACGCATTTTGGCATTTTGTATTTAGGTTCTACTTCACATAAATACAACTCCTAATGGTGCACTAATGACTAGAGTTCGAAAAATATGAAAACTGCCTATTAAGTGAATGCTTACATAATTTTAAGAAAATCAATTAATGCGAAGTAAAATAAGTGCATATTTTGCAAATTTATAACATTTGGATAATTTGAAATTATTACTTCAAAGAAAAACAACAGCAATATAACTTATTTGACATATCATTTCAATACAATATTATCAATTTAAGTTACGTTGGTTCAACCGGTCACCAAACAATATGTGCCCCTGGTTTCGACTTGGGAGGTGTGGTCTATCATTAAGAGTACATTCGGAGACAGAAGTTATTTAGAACACAAATGAAATACTTAAACATTTCTTTAAATGTCGTTTATTATATAGATATTATACCTTCTCCATAATTATTATTCATTTATTAGTACGCCTGCCGCCGCCACTACTACACTTTTATTTTTATTCTGTATGTACTTACGCGTTCGCGGCAAAATTCTCAAATGTTATTGGTTGAATATTTACGTCAGCGCGTGCCTTCCGCGTTGAGGTCAGGGGCACATATTGCTTGGTCGCACAATAATGGTTATACCGTATTTTTCCATCCTTACAAATATTCGTACATTAATCTTGATATACGTAATTATTCTATGTTTTCTACATGGGAGCTTGATTATTTTTACCAGGGCTCAATATTATTTTACCAGGGCTTAGCCCTGGCCAGCCCCCCTCTGGCTACGGCCGTAATAGTACGTATCGCAGTGATAGAATTAGATTAACGGTGCGGTAGGCAACAGCAAATACATTTGTGTCTTTGCTTTTATATTTTGATATATTAAAGTTCTAAATATATAAATATAATTGTAAAAATATATTGAAAGTAACAAAATATAAAGGCAAGCACTGCTTGCCTTGCTTGCGTGGATAAAACGCCACTGCCTTATAGTATATTCCGAAACTGAACCAGAGTAACCGCGGTAACTGTTTTCAGTAACTGGTGGAGTATCGGAACACGGTTACTGAAGGTTTGGTTATTTTTTCGTTACCAGCGCAACCAGGCTTTATCCTCGGTTATGGCTGGTAATTAGAGAGAGACAGATATATATATATATATACGAGCAAACAAGAAGGAATATTTGAATGTTTGGAAAGTTTAGGGCTGCACGTGTTTTACAGTTATTTGCAGTGAGTCAAAGAAAGTTAAAGTAGTTACATTATCAGGGCACGTTCTCTAGCAAAGTGAAAAATTGCACTATTATGGAGAATATTTCAAATATGGAGGTAAATAAAATTTGAAAATAGTTTTTTTTTTCTAATTCATTAATACATTATAATACTTTTAATTATATTTTGAACCAAAATAATATTGTATCATGTACTTGTACTTATAAAATTTTCATGCATTATTCTGTTATTTAGAATCAACACCAAGAATTAATTCATAAATGTGGTATTTGTAACGAGGCATTTGGTAGTGTAAATATTGTAAACCAAATAATACTCTCCCATAAATGCTACGAACAATGTGAAGACGTAGTAATAACGGCAAATTATAATTTAACAAATGTTTAATACAGAATTTGTAATTATTTTCAGAATTAACACCAACATTTGTTATAAAATAACCCTACTAATCATTGCCAATTTCAAACAGAAATATTACTAGTTTAACCACGTCGTTCCGAAACGTTTCTTCTGGTTATATTTTTTTCAGTAACCACGACCGTTACCGCGGTTATCACTGGTTCAGTTTCGGAATATACTATTACTACTATACATATCATGTACTATCAAAATGAAATAAGATCTTAAATTTAAGAAATTGTATTTGAATCAATTATATAAAGTTTTAAGAATGCTCCTTGGTATTGCAATAATTATTATACATATATTTATATTTTGTATCTGACAGTTAGTGAAATTGATGGCTCTATTTGATGCGACGACATGTTCTGCGTAACATCTATCGAAGGTAGAACAGTTTTATATATAATTCGTTCGTTACAAAAATTCTTGTACAATACTTATGCGGAAATACCTTCCGTGCATTCGCCTAAATAAAATAACGGAAGTTCTTGTTTCCGCATGTGTATTGTAAATAACTATTTCAAAATGTATATAATATTTATAAATATGTCAAAATTATTTCAAAATTTTTTTTGTCAAAGTCACAATATTTTTATCATACTTGATAATTTAATATAAAATAAAAATAAGTAATAAAATAGTAAATTAGGATAATATTAATTTGAGGAATGATGTTTAACAATTAGGTTGACAAATTTTAGTAGTGTATTCTGTAGTGGCGACAAATCAGTGTTTAATAAATTTTGAGAATGTTTTTTCATTTCAATAGCTTCCAACATGTTAAGATTTTTGTTATAATTAACTTTTAAGCATTTAACATTATCAGAAGTGAAGTTATGACCTGTTTCATGATGGTGTAGGGCTAAGGCTGAATTAAAAATGTTTTTACTTTTAAGATGATAAATATGTTCTTTAAATCTAGTACTAATTTTCCGTTTGTTTGGCCGATATATAATTTCTTACATTGGTTACATTTTATTGAATAAATTCCAGAACAGTCAGATTTGTTTCTATAAAAAATGTTTTTATTTAAAAGATTTTTTAAAGTATATTTGTTATAGAATGCTAAAGTGTACATTTATGATTTTATATGAATAAATTAAGTAGATTATTTATAATAGTTTTGGTTAATGCAAATATAACCTGGAAAGTATAAATGCTGACGTGACCTTCATTTTAACATTTCAATTCCCCCACCAAATAAATCTAGTGACTATTTTTGGTAACTTCTAGCGGTGTAAATGTGACTTCGTCTAGTGCTGTCTATAGGCGAAAAAAATTAGGTATAGATGTCAGGTCGAGCGGCGACAAAATGGAGACGAAAGAAGGAAAACAGATGCACGCGTATACTTGTAACGTCAGTTGACAGTGTTATTTTACATCTGTAACAGAGAAGTATCCAGTGTCTGTGCAGCAAAAAGTGCAAAATGGAAAAAGTGAATATTGATCTAAGTGATATTTTTGACTACATTGGTTCTTCAAGACCAATAAAGGAAGGAGAAGCTGTGTATAAAGCAGGCCATGTAACCATGTGCGGTTTGAAGAACACTGATTTAAACACAGTTTTTGGATTTTGCCTTCAAACGATCAATTTAAATGGAGCTCCACACTTTATTGAAGTGTTATTAAAGCCAAATTTACAAGGCAAATGTACTTGTAAGGCTGTATTATTACACGTAAATAGGTATTTATTTTTTTATTAATTCTGTATTAAGAAATAAATATTAATATCAATGACTGGTAGTAGTTACTCTTAGGACCAGTTCTTCAATCTCTGGTTAAAATTTTAACTGGCAGTTAAATAAACAATATTGAATCGGATTATTGACTGCAATGACAAATCTGTCATTTGACATTTCATTTCGTTTCGATTTTGTTTATTTAACTGCCAGTTAAAATTTTAACTGAAGATTGAAAAAGTGGCCAGTAATCGGGGGGTGATTAAGCTATGACTAAAATAACAAATTCAATTGTTTTTTAATTATTCCAATGTATTTTATGGTAGCCATGGTAATTAGTTAGGGTGACTGGGTGACTAAAATTTTGAGTAACTATGAGCAGTCAATATTTTTATAGTTTATTTTAATAAATGATATTTATTTACTTCTTTGTAACAAATAATGTATTATTATTCGTACCTGAATGAAAGTCTGACCGCAGAAAATGATCAGAGCAAACTGTCATACGAGGGGAGTTTTTTATGTTATCTACCTAGCTATGAAAACAAAGAGTTAGAGAACAAATAAAATATTATTTTTCAACGTAAGAACCGTTAACACTAACACACTTATTCCAACGTTTTTCTAATAAAGCTACGCCTGCAAAAAAAATCTTTTGGTAATTCTGCAAAATACGACTTCACTGCGTTTTCCAAGTCATCATTCGATAAAAAGCGACTCTCTCTAATGTTTTTTGAGTTTTGGAAAGAAATAATAGTCGGACGTGTTCAGGACTGTAAGGTGGATGTTGTAATTCGTCAAAGCCGCATTCATTGACTACTGCTTGAACAATTCGTGCTTTATGCACCCTGCAGTTGTTGTGCAGAAGCAGCATTTTCTGAGCATAACTGTGGGGTCTTTTTTTCGCGTATAGCCGCTTTCAAGTTCTTAATTGTGTCTTTGTAGACATGAAAATGTCACAGTAACTTGACATAAGAAAATTGTCACGATAGCATATTGTTTTCATAGCTAGGTAGATAACATAAAAAACTCCCCTCGTACATTTACTAACTGGCTTACCGATTTTAAGTGCAATAGCCCACTTTTTACATAATTTAGGAGCTTTTGGAAAGAAATGAATACTTATAAAATCTGATTTATAATTATTGCACTGGGGAACCGAACAATACCGCTTAGATTTACTTGTCATTGTCACTCTTAACCTTCATTTAAAAACGTTTTACACTAAAACCATTAACTTATGTACACTATTATTTACAAACTTAATAAAATATTAGATCTAATAAAAACAATTCTTAAAATATATTCTAATAACAACAATTAAAATTAGAGCAACTTTTTCATACATGCACAAATGATAAAACCAAAGTTTTCCTTCTTTCTCTAGTTCGCAATTGGCGCTGTAGAGGTCAGCTACTTCGAATATTTTCGCGAATACTTTAAAAACAAGGTATAGTGATTGCAGGAAATGAGAGCGAGATAGAGTATAGAAAAGGAGAGACGAAGCGTGCGCGCACAAGCTTGCGTCACCGCTCCATGCGAAGCCATGGTAGGGAGAACGAAATCGATGCCAGCGACAGCTGCGGATAATTCAGGCACTTTATGGCGATGTTTTTGTACTTCCGGTATATCAAGTACACGTGTGAATTGAACTTTTTTTTAAAAAATAAATAAAATGAGTAACCGAAGTTGCTGTGTTGTGTATTGTAAAAACACTAGACGAAAAAACCAATGTAAATTTTATAAATTTCGGGTTGCAAAGTGGAAAATAAGAAATAAATGGGTAGCTACAGTAAGAAGGCAAAAGTAAGTACTAATATAACCTTTATTTCTGTAATAGTAACTGAAAATAGCACACATTCTAAATTTATAGGTCTTTTTTTAAATAAATTAATATTTTAAAAAGATAATTAAAAAAATTGCATTTTGAGATGCTTAACAAAGTATATATTTTATCCAATTTAAAAAAAAAATTCATTATTTAATACCAAAAAATTTGTTGTGGCCAGCACAAGACCTCTCGCCATTTTCATTTTATGTTATATAAGTATTGTATTGCACTTCGCTATCGAACCGTCGTTTTATAACAAAAAATTACAGAACTTTGCCCAAATATTGTTTTTTATTGTATTTAACATGTCTTCTGCACATATATAATTATTATTTCTATTTTTCATTGTATGAGGAAGTTCCTAAATGTCAGAGATTCTTCCAATTCATTAACCAGATTAGCGGTATTTCTGATGGATATATGCATTTAACCTATAATTTCAAATATTTAATTAATAAAACAATAAGAAATATTAAATGTACTTCCCAGAAAAAGCTATCAGAATGTCACTAAAACTATTGATTGTTGACACTGACTATGCTATAAATATTTGAATTTGTCAAGTGGTTTCCTTAGTGCCTTACTCTCTGCGATTAGATTATTCTATATATTATAGTATCTTTATCTCTAAATCTATACAAGATAATAAAATTTTTAAGTGTATTATATGGAGAATTTTATGTTCTTCAATATTAGTAGCAATAACAATTTTCAGAAAATAATATTTAGAAGAATTATTTTAAGATACTACTACTTCCGCACACCATTTTTTGTCATTTTATGTTACTATAAATATTAAAGATTATTTAATTTTTTGTACGGTTTGACTGCATTTAATACTCATGGAAACGGCTACTATATTAAGATAATTCTGTTTGACAGATGTCAGTGTCAAGTGCAATTTATATGGTATATTCGTGAAATAATGTCACTGGAAATATATAATCTTTTGCAAGAAACTTGCTGTATGGAATTTGTACAAAATATGTAGAATTGACGGAAGGTAATGTTCATCAGATTTTTTTCTACAAAAAATACATTGGTTATAACAAATTGATCAATTTGATGTATTTTGTACAAATCCCATACCAAAAGATTCTATACAGTGTGTCCCATTTAGAGGTGCCACCATTGGAATCTCGAGAACTATAAGAGATACGATGTCGGTTAAATGGAACCTTTTGTGCACCTTTGGGAGGTCATCTCCGATGTGCTTTTGTTTTTCCAAAAATTTTCATACGACACTAGATAATGACGAAAAACTAAATATTGTTGATTTTTTCTTTCTCAAATAACTTCTAAACTATTAGTAATTGAGAAAAACGTTTCAAATATAAAAGATAGATATTTTTATTAACTAACCAGTGGCGTACGAAATAAATTTTTATATCCGTAAATTTTCGAGATATAACACAAACTTATATTTTTTTAAATGGAACCCATATCTGATTTTAGTCTCAAAAAAATCAATATTTTTTTCTCTTTTCAATGGTGTAAGGGTTATTATATTTTATATTTATTTTGCTCCTAAAATTTAATTTTTCTCTTTATTTTCCTGAATTTTCTAATTATTTCCCGGAAAAACATTATTATTTTTATTAATTATATTGTATTTGATCAAAATAATTTGTTTTATGCCTTTAATACTTAATATTTTTATTCTAGACTCATAATTACAAATTACGCTATAATGTGCCAAGGGCGACCTGATACAAAATATAAAAATTAATTTGATACGAATTTTGAGCAAATATTTTTAAGGAAATAAATTATTTAAATACAAGGAGCATTTCCAAATAGAAATCTACCAATATTTTCAAAATAATTGTAAATTTAATACAAAATAAGAAAAAAATAATAATTTTTGAAGGCAAAACAAATATAAAACATAATAACCCTTACAACGTTGAAAACAGAAAAAAATATTTATTTTTTTGAGACTAAAATCAGATATGGGTTCCATTTAAAAAAATATAAGTTTGTGTTATATCTCAGAAATTTACAGATATAAAAATTTAATTCGTACGCCACTGGTTAGTTAATAAAAATATCTATCCTTTATATTTGAAACTTTTTTCTCAATTATTAATAGTTTAGAAGTTATTTGAAAAAGAAAAAATCAACAATATTCAGTTTTTCGTCATTATCTAGTGCCCTATGAGAATTTTTGGAAAAATAAAAGCACATATGAGATGGCCTCCCAAAGGCGCATAAAAAGTTCCATTTAACCGACATCGTATCTCTTACAGTTCTCGAGATCCCAATGGTGGCACCTCTAAATGGGACACACTGTATATAATGTAAAATTGTAACATGAACACAAACTATTTTTTACAAATTCCATACCAAAAGTTCCATTGAAAAGATTCTATAAATTCAATAAAATTATAACATGAACATTCACTATGTAAATTGCACTTGACACTTCCTTCGTTCTTCTTCAGTTTTTCCCTATTTTATTATGGGTCGCTGTTTCTTACTCTTCTCTTCCACTCATTCATGTCCAACGCATCTTCTTCTCACAGTTCTTCCTCTCTCAAGTCTTCTGCGATACAGTCCTTTCATCTTCTCTTTGGCCTTCCTTGTACTCCCGGCATTGAAAGTTCTAATCCTGAGATGAAACTGCAACTGTATATTACTTGCCAGGAACACTATTACTTATACCAATTTCCATTTTTGCACTTAACACTGACATCTGTCAATTAGAATTTTTTGAATATATCAGCTGTTTCCATGATAAATAGAAAAGCTGACTGATTTTTGAAAGTTAATCTCTTTATAATTCTTTAATTCTATATCTATTAAATATAATCAAACCGTATAGAGAAGAGCAATTTCTTTAATATTTATAATAACATAAAATATCAAAAAATAATATTTAACTGATGTTTTTTTAAGAAAAACTGTTAAAAATATAAGGGTAGTTCCGCTGGATCAATTATAACCAAAATCAAATCATCTTTTTCATATGGATGTAGAGAAGAAGAATACGAAAGAATTATAATTTTTAGAATAGTAGTATTGGAGTGATCGTCGGAGAAAAATTTGCCATATATATATATATATATATATATATATATATATATATATACACACACACACACACATATATATATATATATATACCGTGAGTATTTTTTAACGTGAAACATTGGGTTTGTCATGTCCATGGTTACGATTTGACATTTGATTGACAGCAATGTATTTGCGTGTCCCATTTAAAATGAAACATAGGGAACGAATTTGACATTTGATAAGACGTCAGTAGAGGTTAATTTTGTTTAAATAATTCTACCTGCTTTCCAAATTAAATTTAGTGTACCTTGTGCTCGAGTGATTTTCTAACTTGGCCAAATTTCTTACAATATTTAAATATAATACTCTGTAAAATTCATTCCCTATGTTTTCAATGAGAGGCAAATATATTACTGTCAATCAAATGTCAAGTTGTAACTTATAGGAAAATTCAGCGGTTATCTGTCATATTGACAAGACGTCATTAGAGGTTAATTTTGTTTAAATAATTGTACCTTTTTTCTAAAAATTAAATTTAGTTGCAAAAAAAAATATTCTGTGCCCGAAATATGTTTAGTGCTCTCGAGTGATTTTCTGACTTAGCTAAATTTCTGACTTAGCTAACATCTGTCAAATTCGTTCCCTATGTTTCATTTTAAATGGGACACGCAAATACAATGCTGTCAATCAAATGTCGAATCGTAACTATGGATATGACAAACCCAATGTTTCACGTTAAAAAATACTCACGGTATATACCCTAAAACGTGCTTATTCATTAAAAACTCACCTCACGACCAAAGACAATACCTTCCTTACCTAAAGGTGACGGAAGGTAAAAAGTGAATGTTCAATCGGTGTACCGATATATTTATTTATTGATCAGTACATCAATATATTCAAATATATTTTAAAATTGAATAAGGACTATTTTTATCCTCTAAAGATATTTTAAAAAATGAAACAGAAATAGATTTCATAAATACATATTTATCCCGATACAAGATTACTTTTTTAGAAAATATTCATATTTTTAAGTAAATGGAATTTGAAAAATGCAAAATATTGTCGTTATTATATTATTTTTTTTCTTATTTGGCATAACTTTTCTAAAAAAAATAATTTGTAGCGACTTGAATTAGTTCTTTATGATTCTATATTTAAAATTTTAATTATTAATTTGTAATATTACAGCCAGAATCGTGGAAATACGGAACCTTGTCTTTGACGCCGTTATGGCGGCAAATATATCGCCTGAAACTCGTCACAATGTTGTTAGCGTTACGCGTTATCCAACTAGCGTAACATGCGATACTTCGTCTTCATAGCATCTACTTCTAACAGTAATTCTGACTGAATATATCCCTGGCACGCTTGTTTGTGAGCTTGTATAGCCAGCAGTCAAAAAGCAGACCAATGTCCTACCCTTGTCCATAGTACGTACGCACATAATTACAGCTCCAGATCATTCCTATTGTATTTGCTAGAGCAATTTCAGCTCTTCTTCGTTTAAAATTCCATAGTGGAATCTTCTTGAATATAGTATCCATTCACGTAAGAATAATTAAAAAAATATATAGGTGTATGTACAAACTTTCAAGACAAAATTTATTTTCAAATTGATACATAAAAAGCAAACAGATTGTGTTATTTTATCCCTCTGCGTCCTCTACTACTTCCGTACCGGCCGGTTTAGCTTCTTCTCCCTCTTTCTGTCCCTCGCCCTCGCCCTCGTCATCTCGCTTTGCCGCTGCCGATTCAGGACTAGATTTGGCTTCTTCTAAGTCGTGCACTTCAATCACTTGCTCGGTCTGGTCTTCACTTATACTAACCTGAGAGAAAGAAAATATATATGTACATGAATACATAGAAATATTCAGGACTAGTAACGAATTCATAATTATATTCAGTTGAGTTTGAAACACAATAACTTGCTTTAAAAAAATTCAAAACATATGACACACTTTCAAATAATTGTATACTATACATTTCTACGTAATCGTACTAATTTTCATATATTTCAATTAATTACTATAAAAATAATAACAATATAGACCTAATAATATACCGGGTTAGTTAAAAAAATGGAAAAGGCGATTTATTGGTAATATTCATTTTAGGAAATTATGTTCAATATAAAAGTTTTTTAAGAAATTTTGATCTACATTTGAGAATACTTGAATTTTTTTTTCTTCAATTGTTTTTAAGTTACGCTTGTCCGCGTCATTTTTTTAAATGGGAACCTGTTAATTTTACTCTACCATTCGATAGAGCGTTTTTTCTCTTTACAACTGTATTTTTGTTTTTTTTTTCAATTTATTTTAAATAGTAGGTACATCTAAGATAGACAAAAACAAAGCGATAAACAAACTCAAAAAATTCAAGTATTCTCAAATTTCTTTAAAAAACTTTTGTATTGAATATAATTTCCTAAAATGAATATTAACGACAATAAATCGCCGTCTCCATACTTTTAACTAACTCTGTATATAATGTCCCCCATTTATAGCGCGTTTGAAGAAATGCTCAACCGTCAACCTTTTTGATGTCTATCAATATGATGACATTGTGATGGTGGATGCAAGCAAGAAAAAACGTGTAAGAAAATTTGGAGAAATGCAGACAGGCCGTCGAGGAGGGAGGACTCAGGAACAATAAAATGAAAACCGTATCCATGTGGTTTGGAGCTAATAGAAATAACGGGTATATCAGATTTTTGCAAGAGAGACTGGCTCGAACTAGAGAATGTAAATACCTAGGCTCCTACATCACTGAGAAAGGAGAACTGGATAGGGAAATTACTCACAGATCGAAGCTGGGTAGATGATCTGGAACAACATGACAGGAGTGTTGTGCAATAAGAGAACTGGAAGAAGAACAAGGTTGTGAGACCAGCCATGATATATAGCAGTGAAACATGGTCAGTAAGGAAAGTCCACAAAAATGTGTTGGAAGTCGCTGAGATGAGAATGCTAGGTGGATGATGGGTAAAATACGAAGGGATAGGATTCGGAATGATACAATAAGAGAAATGGCTGGAGTAGTGGAGGTATGAAAAAAGGTTCAGGAGAGAAGGCTATAATGGTTCCGGTATTT
This sequence comes from Ophonus ardosiacus, assembly GCA_943142095.1. Lineage (NCBI taxonomy): Eukaryota > Metazoa > Arthropoda > Insecta > Coleoptera > Carabidae > Ophonus > Ophonus ardosiacus. The sequence goes on along the minus strand of OW964826.1, from coordinate 35,407,521 downwards.
AACGTGAAGAGATGATATATATATATATATATATATATATATATATATATATATATATATATATATATATATACCATGGATTAAACACGTAAAAATAAGGTGACAAGTTTATTTGAACAAATGTCCGTAAATGCTTTGTTTCAGAGATATTCATGTTTCTCTTATTGGAGCAGCGCTACTTTAAAAAATCAACTTTATAACGAGATATCAAATATTAACTTATTAAGTTGTGATATAATAATTAAATTAATTATAGGTAAATGATTTGGCTATTGCCTAATTTCAATACAAAATTTAGTTTGTTTGCACCGAGGTCAAGAAAAAGAAGAAAATTATAGATGAATTCAAACAAATTTATTATTTATGTACAATAAAATAATAACTATTTTTTATAACATTTGTTCAAAATGTTCACCTGTAGCAAGCAAACAGACACGACAACGATCTGCCACTGCATTGGTCGCTGCGTGATATTGCTCGGGAGATATGGTTTTGAATCAAAGAAATTCTCATCTTTGGTTACATGAAAATCCTCATGCAATTAAAGAGAAAAATTTACACTATGAATTTCAATGTAATGTTTGGCTAGGTATTATTGAAAATACTTTAATAGGCCCTTTCTTTTTGCCCCATCGTTTAAATTCAGAGAGGTTTTACAATTTTCTAAATAATGATTTGAATGATTTAATGGAAGAAGTTACATTAGCAATAAGAAGAAACTCTTAGCTACAGTTAGATGGCTGCCCTGTATATTATGGGAGACAACCGAGAGAGTGGTTAAATTTACACTATCCACAAAGGACCTGTACCATGGCCAGCCCGTTCGTCCGATCTAACACCATTAGATTTCTTTGCTTGGGGTGCTATAAAAGAAAGAGTTTATGATGAACGGATATATAATTTGGACACTCTATGCAGAAAAATTATTCAAGTTTGCGAAACCATATCTCTCGAGAAATGTCACGCTCTCACGCAGCGACTAATGCAGTGGCAGATCGTTATCGTGCTTGTTTGCTTGCTACAGGTGAACATATAGAACAAATGTTATAAAAACTTGTTATTATTTTATTGTACATAAATAATAAATTTGTTTGAATTCATAGATAATTTTCATTTTTGCCCTAACCTTAGGCAAGCAAACTAAATTTTGTATCGAAATTAGGTAATAGCCAAATCATTTACCTGTAATTAATTTAATTGTTATGTTATAACTTAATAAGATAATATTTGATATCTCGTTATAAAGTTCATTTTAAGGTAGCTCTGCTCCAATAAGAAAAACATGAACATCTCTGAAACAAAGCATTTACGGACATTTGCTCAAAGAAACTTATCACCTTATTTTTACGTGTTTAATTCACGGTTTAAGTTATGCCGTTTAAATCTGGGACACTGTATGTACCGGGTGTCTTAGGTCGATCGAAACATAGGAGATTAACATGTGAAATCAGTTAATTGTGAATAGTATCTCTCCAGTGTAACATATTAAGATGAAATTTTGTATACTTATTGGAGGAAAATTGTAGAATTTCCAGATTGTTGTTCCAGAAAACATGGTTACTGGGTAACAGTTCAAACAGCATAGTGGTACAGTGTGCGCTTTGTAATAAACAGAACTTGGAGAGACGGGTTCGGAAACAGCCAGCAGCAAAATTTAATTATTAATTTTTACTCCTTAAAATTTTTATTATTGAAATTTAATGAAACGGATAAACTATTTTCTTTTATTTATTGAAGAAAACCAACAGTACAAAGATTCCAATTACAGGTTTCCACAGTTAATACATTACAATTTTTAAAATAATGATGTATCAGTTCAGATTGAATAAGAACTTAAAAATTACTTAACATGTTTTTTATAATAATAGTCTTAAATTGCTGCGTGATTTACAAAACATATCAACTTCTGTAAAATTTGGTATTATATTAAACATCATTCTATTTATAGGTGAATTTCTATAATTATTTGTATTACAATGCGGTAATATAAACATGTTCTTAGATCTAGTGTTATTTTGGCTAACAGAAAAATTAAGTTTCTATAAAAATGATGACGCGTCAAGGAAATTATTACATATTTTGTGTAAAAAGTTCATGTCTGCTTAAATTCTTCTATATTCCAAAGAAAGCATTTTAGAATGTTGTAATATTGTATTATAATTGTTACACTCAATATTAAATTTCCTACAAACTATAAATACATTTCTTTTTAATTTTTTCAATATAAATATTTTTTTGATAGTAAGGATTCTATAAAATTGATGCATATTCCAGTTTTGACCACGCCAGAGTGTGAAGCAAACATAAAATAGAACTGGGATTATTGAAGTTTTTACAACAACGTAAAATTAATCCTAACATATATATATGATTGTTTTACCTTTTACGAAGTGTAATATGATCACTTAATAGAAATTTGGAATCAAAGAAAACACACGTAATAGTAATAGTAGTTTTTCTTTCCAATGTATTTCGATCTATACTATAATTGTAGCTTAGTACTTCTGTATTTCGCGTAAAGCTCATTACATTACATTTGTTTACATTTAGTGAGAGTTTATGGAAAGTAGAATATTTTTGCAAGTTATTCAAGTCACTTTTTAGTTGTAAATTATCCTCATTGTTTGCAATGAACTTGATATATCATTCATAAAGAATATAAAAAGAAAAGAGCCTAAATGAAAACCTTGCGGTACACCTTCAGTAACAGAAATACAAAGTGACTTACAATCATTGCACCAAACTAATTGTGATCTATTAGTTATATAAGATTCGATCCAACGCAGTAATGAACCATGAATTCATGACATTCGCAATTTTCTTGAAAGGGTGTAATGGTAAACTCGATAAAATTTCTTCTTGAGGTCACTATATATGACATCGACTTGCTTTCTTATCCAAATTTGTTACTACCGAGAAAAAAAACCATATTGCTCCTTAATAATTATATTGTATAAATAATTTTTATCCACAACTGTCAAATAATATACCCACAATTCAACTGATTTTTATCAATTAATGACCATTACTGTTGCTAATTGAATAATATAAACAGTTTGATGTTATAATATTATTCAATCGTTATGTCAAAGTCAAATCTTACCTACTTTTCAAAGAGTACAAACAAAATTACATTTTTCTATATAAAAAGCCAAAGTTACAATAATTTTGTCATTTTCATACTTTTGTTTTCTTTTCAATCTTAAATTGTAGCTGAATAGTCGGTTTTAATTTTTTCTGCTAAATATCAAATCACTTCTTAATTTTGTTACAACAAAAGCTTGCTGCAACAACGATAACTAGATTTGTCTATGTCTACTTATTTTTCAATACAAATATAAAACTAGTACGTTATTATTTGACAGTTGTGGATAAAGTATAGTATTCCATTCGCATGTAATTGCTATTACTTATTCGAATGATTTACATCACTCGCCTTCCGGCTCGAGATGCAAACTTCATTCTCATGAGTAATAGTATACTATTAACTTCCTGAATTACTAGTGCTTAAAAATGTTTACTAAATGTAGACAAAATTGACACAGGTCTGTAGTTCTTGTCGCCAATAATGACTCCTACTTTAAAAATAGTTTTAATGTGCGAAATTTTCCAGGCATCGGGAAAATACCTATTTGTGGTGACTGATTGAATATAATATATAATGGTTTATTCAAATAATGAGCACAAGTGTGGATTAATTTCGGAGGAATTTGATCGGGTCCAGGACTTTTGTGCAAGTGTAGAGTACAAAGGTATTGTAATATATTTTAAAAAGATAAATGTACCTTCGGTAGAGTGGTTGCTATATTACAAATGATATGGAATTCAATAGTTTCAGTAAAGTAGATGTTTACAAACACAGATTCAAATAAGTGGCAAAACAATTGGCAAGTCTTGGTCAGAAATTACTTCTACATGTGTAATAAACACATTAGGAATACCATTATTAGTTTTTCGGACTGTTTTAGTGAAATTCCAAAATAATTTTGGGTTACTATTCACGTTATTCTCGATTTACTTGCCATAGTCATGGTTAATTATTTGTTTTACCCTTTCATGTAAGACTGAGAAAGAATTGTAGTCAGATTGTCTACCATATGCTTTCAATTTTCTGTGAAATTTGTTCTTTCCTTTAATTAATTAATTTATTAACCAGGGAGGATGCCGTCTATTTTAACAGCACGCGTAGGAACGTAATAGTTAATTAATCTGTTCAGGATACTATAAAAATGTGTACATTTTCATTTACAATTTTACTATTTAAAGTGGGATTCTGAAACTCAGCGTTAATTAACTTCTGGCGTTAACGTGAATTAACGACGATTTTGACACTTGTGGTATTCTGAAACGCAGCGTTACTTAACGTTAACGCTGCTGACCGGCGTTAATTCACGCTGGGAATATTGAAGCGTGAACCGTCGAAACGGTGGCTTACATGTGTGTTTTATGGTATGAATAGCCCTAATATTTTTTGTGTACTGCTTTAGACACTTGCAAAATGTATTTTATTAACAGTGAGTATAGTTATTCATGTTATATGTAATGATTATTATTTATATATTACACATTGTTAACATAACCCTCTAACATAAAATTTTCAAATTACAGTATTCAAATCACAAACAACAGTATCAAGTTTAGAATTAACGGTACATTAATTCAGCATAGAAAATAACTGCTGAAATCTAAGATGTACCTATTAGGAAAAGTCAAATGAAAAAAAGCAATTTTATGTTTCTTGCAAAAAATGTAAAATCTTTTGATTGTAATAATCATTTATGTTTTAATTCAACAATAAATACTTTCAAGGAAACTGATTTTTGAATATGAATTATAAGAAGAAATTCGTATTATAATGAACAAAATTATTTGTGATTACAACAAAGAATATGCTTAGGTAACTGATTACAACAATACACCATTGGAATAAATTCAGAAAATTATTGATTTATTAGAAACGTAATTGTTTCCTGGTACCTATACTAAAATAGTAAATGTTTCTATTAGAACAAATATTTTAAACTGTTAGTAGCTATTGAAAATCTTATCCGTAAATTCATTAGGTAGTTTCCCATTTCAAATGGGACTGCACATTGCCTAAATATTATTTATAATATTAAAAACATTATTCTTTGAAAGTGTAAACAATTGTCTTGTATATTCTAAATTCTTGTTTTTTCTATTTTTTGTAAAATACTAAACTATAAATAAACCGTGTTGTTCACCATTTTCATCAAATAATTGTATTTTATTAATATACCAGAAATATGTTTTTAACACAAAATACACGTAGGTTTATTTGATGTTTGACATATACTTTTGAAATTGACAGGTAAGTGCAGTTTTTGTTACGTTTAATGATTTTTGATTAGTTGAAAATTCAAAAAGGGAAAGATCACATGAATGTATGCGACGTGAATTAACGCTGGCGTTATAACGTTCCACGTTCACGCCAGAGTTTCAGAATACCAGTTTAACTCCGAAACGTGAACGTTACTATCGTTACTTAACGCCGAACGTTATTTAACGCTGGTTTCAGAATCCCACTGTAAGTTTTGCTTCCAGTTCACTACAGAGAATTTAAGGATTACACCTTAATAATTATATTTGTTAAAATTGTAGGTTAAAATATAGTTCATGGGTAACATTTTCTGCTGATTTGTGTAACAAATAACAAACTATAAGTGGGGGGTGATGAGTGTCTATAGAAGATATGGGGTTATTGCTTCTGCCATTTATATTTTGAACACCGTTGAATTGACATAAAGAGCAAATGTTAAGTGTATTAATGAATTCTAAACTTGAACTTCTATCAGTAATATTTGGTTTATAATAATTTGAGGGCAATATATTTATCCACATAATCCTCTGTAGATGAGTTCCATGAGAATTGGATATAAGCGATTTATTCACTAATATTAAAACTCCAACGCCTTCTAATTTTGTGGGGTCATATTTGTCTCTTCTGAAAATGTTGTATTTATTGCAGTCACATATTTCAAAATCAAAACACTGTTATTTAACCATGTTTCGGTTAATAGCACTAAGTCATAGTTACTGGTCACCAGATTTTTATAATTTTAACTAACTTTAATACCTCGCACATTCTGATAGTAAATATTAAGATTCATTTTTCAAATACACTTTTCTTTAATAATTTGGCATCATTCATACGTATATACCTATATAATTTTATTTAGGTTAATTTCACTTTGAATATAAATTACTTTAACATTGTTATCGGACGAAAAGAAGTTATCTTTTTTGATTCAGGAAACGAATCGCAAAATAAAATTTTTGGGCCGGTTACTGTTGTGAACAATTTGTACCACTCGATGAATTGCTTCAATATCATTTTCAATAAATGAGCATTTAATTATTTTACTTAAATCACTAACAATATTAATCAGATTTTCATTCCTTTTTCCTGAAATTCCAGCAAATTCTACTCAACGTTTTAAATCGTTTGAAACTTGCATAATGCGCGCTGGTTGTTTGTCATTATTGGAGGATGCTTGGTGGGCGGTAACATCTCGGCACTTTGTGCAAAACCATCTAAGAATGGAAGAAGCCTGTAACGCATTTTTTTCTAGTTGACCAATGTCCCCACAGGTGAAGTGATAATATGATTGGCAATGCCCAGCTCAGATCAGGAGTGGGATCACGTAAAAATGATAATGATATTGCTATTATCGAGAAGTGAAAACGATATTCGTTTCCTTAGCGATCTCGTAAAATTAGTCACTCACTACGTTTTCAACTTCGGTTATTTCCGTAAAGTGACTACGTTTTGTGAAAACGATATCGTTTATACACTAAGTTTTTGTTTTAATTAGTAGTTTTTACAGATTATTTATATGAATGTCATTAAATATTTTAATCTGTCGGAACGTATTATTATCACCATTCGTTTTTATTTCGTTCATAATAGCAATACCACAAAAATTGAAGAAGGGCATATGTTAAATTTTAAATTATATCAATTAGTTACAGATGCCATGTACCAACCAATTTTGTTTCTTTTGATATTCCAGAAGAAAAATTTATGAAGTAAACAAAAATATTTCTAAATATATAATTAAAACTTTAAGAGACCTTTTAAGACTGCAAGTATACAAGATTGTTATTTTAAAGTAATCTAGTTTTTTAAGTTCAAGATAAACAAAAAGTAATGGCGAATAAAAAGAACCTACGAACTTTAAAGGACAAAATTTTCATAAACAACGAACTAACAAGAAACGAGCGCGAAATACAAAAGGAAATAAAAATGTTAGCGGAGAAGAATAAAAAGGCAGGTGACAAATTGAAGATAGGCTATCAGAAAATAACAATAAATGGAAAGGAATGGAAATGGGACAAAACAGAAAAGAAGCTGATAGAGGTCAAAGAAGAAGGAGGTACTGCGCCAAAAAACTAAGGGAAAAACGAGGAAAATTGCAACAAAAAGGAGAGACGTCGCAAGCAAAGGAAAAGGATACGATAAGGAACAACAAAACATATATAATTAAGTACGGGAAGGGCAAAATAAAAAATAGAGTAAATAAACCAAGGAAAATAATAAAATTTGGAACATGGAATGTAAAAAGTTTAACAGGGAAAGAATATGAATTAACAGAAGAACTGGCAAAAATGAATATGGATTACGTGGGTATAACAGAAACAAAGAGGAAAGGCAAAGGAATCACAAAGACACAAAATGGATATTGGATGTACTGGGTAGGAGTATCGGAAAAAGAAAACGCCAAGGCAGGGGTGGCAATTTTAATTAAAGAGGATAAGATGAAATATGTTTCTAAAGAAAACCTATTGAACGAAAGACTACTATCAATAAATGTTAAGGAAGGAGACGAAAACGAAGAATACACGCTAATTGTGGGATATGGACCAAACGAGGACGCAAGAAAAGAAGAAAAAGATAACTTCTTTAAAGAACTACAAGAAATAGTAGACAGAAGTGAAAAGAGAGTAATAATAATGGGAGACCTTAACGGGAGGGTAGGAAATAAGAATGATGGAATAGAGTGGTGCTTAGGAAGGAATGGAGAGAATGTGAAGAATACAAACGGGGAAAGAATAATAGAGTTTTGCCTAGAGAATGAGTTTAAAATCGGAAATACACACTTCAAGCACAAAGAAATACATAAAATAACTAGACAAGTTATAAGCAGAAATGAAAAATCGATTATAGATTATTTCCTAATTAACATAGACAGCTGGAATAGAGTAAAAGACATAAAAGTAAAAAGAGGACCAGAGATTGGAAGCGACCATTTCCTTGTAACAATGATACTAAAGCAAGAAGTAATCACAAAGAACGAAATCAAAAGAAAGATAGTAAATAAGAAAATAAAATGCCATGAACTTAGAAGACAAGAGATAGAAGAAAAATTTCAAAAGAACGTCAACGAAGAGTTTAAGAAAAAAGCAAAAGAAAAAGAAGGAAACATAGAAAAGAAATGGGAGAACTTCAAAAAGACAATACTAGAGGCAGCAGAAAAAAGCTGCGGCACGACTAGAATAGTGAACAGAAACACAAACAAAACTAGATGGTGGTCGGAAAGGGTAAAAGTTGCAGTGAAAGAAAAAAAGAACAAGTGGAATAAATATCTACAAACGAAAGAACCTATTGACTATGAAAAATATAAAGAACAAAGGAAAAAAGTAAAAAGAGTAATAAAGGAAGAAAAAGAAAAAGCATGGAGAGAATTTGGTGAAAAAATGAAAAACGCATACAATGAAAACCAGAAATTATTTTTTGGAACACTTAAAAATATAAGACAAAAGAAGACAGCAACAATTACGAACATTAAAGATAAGGAAGGAAAGACGATAGCAGAAGAAGACAGAATAATGGACAGATGGAGACAGTATTTCATAGAACTACTAGAGGGAAGGGATACTAAAGATGAAGAACAACAAGAAAGTCATCGCACACGAACAAAGGAAACAGAAACAACACAAGAAGAAGAAATAAGCTTGAAAGAAATAATAGAAGCAATAAGAAAAACCAAAAGAGGAAAAGCTCCCGGACATGACAAAATAACAGCAGACATGCTGAAAGCACTACCCGAATCAGCACTACAAGAACTTAAAGACATAATGAATGAAGCGCTAAAAGGAATAACACCAACAGAATGGCAAATAGGTATCATAACACCAATATTTAAAAAAGGAGATAGCAGAGAGTGCCAGAACTATAGAGGAATTACCCTAATAAGCACAGTGGCCAAAATATATGCAAGAATCTTGGAGAGTAGACTAAGAACAGAGCTGGAAGAATCGTTAGAGGAAACTCAATTTGGTTTTAGACCAAATAGAGGAGTAAATGATGCGATATTCATACTAAGACAAATAGGGGAAAAGGCAATAAAAGAAGGGAGAAACGTACATGTTTGCTTCATTGATCTAGAGAAAGCGTTTGATAGAATCAATAGAGAAGACATATGGAAAACGCTAAGAAAAAGGGGAATATCAAATACGTTAATAACAGGAATTCAGAGCCTATATTCAAAGACTAAGAGCTATGTAAGAGTGAAACAAGAGACCTCCAATACATTTGAAACTACAGCCGGAGTAAGACAAGGATGCATTTTGAGCCCGCTTCTGTTTACGCTAATTCTTGACGAAGGAATAAAAGAGACAAAGAAAGAAGTAAAGAAATACTACATAGGACATTGGAAATTGAGAAGAGTGGAAATAGCAGAACTATGCTATGCAGATGACATGGTCATCATAGCAGAAGACGAAAAAACCTTAACAAGGAATATAGAAATATATGACAAAGCGCTACAAAAATTAAACATGAAGATCAATAAAGAAAAAACGAAAACCATGATACTAGGAAGAAATGAACAACACCACACGATACAACTAAAAAATGAAAATCTACAGCAAGTCCAAAAATTTAAATACCTGGGGTCAATGATCTCAGAAGATGGAAGATTTGATGAAGAAATAAAAGAAAGAAGAACAACATGAGGAAAAATATTCAATAGCATCAAACACAGCTTCTTAGGAAAGAAAGAAATACCGAAAGAGACCAGAGTACAAATATTTAAGAAAGTAGTGACACCTATACTCATACACGGAGCTGAAACATGGACATTAACGCAAAGACAAAAAGAAAAAATTACGGCTATCGAAATGAGGTTCTTGAGAAAAATAGAGGGGAAAACAAGACTGGACAAAATTGAAAACACAACCCACAGACAAAACTTAAAAGTAAAAGCAATAGAAGATAAGATAGCAGAAGGACAGATGAGATGGTATGGGCATGTAGAAAGGATGGGAGAGGAGAGAATAGTTAAAAAAGTGTTTGAAGCAAAAATTGGAAGAAAGAAACCACGAGGACGACCAAGAAGAACGTGGCTGGAAGAAGTAAAGGAGGCAGCGCAAAGAAGAGGTTTAACTTGGGAAGAAACGAAGACAGCAACACAAGATAGAGCAGAGTGGAAAGAAATACGGAGAAGACCAACGAACCAGAACTCAACCCCCTCCCCCGCAAGCCGGGGGAACGCCTTACACCCGTGAGGGTAGAAAGGTGCAGGATTAAGTAAGTAAGTAAGTAGTTTTTTAATAAGTTTTGTATTTCAAGTAAATAAAGTATTGGCCACATTTAAATAACGGCGCACAACCTTCGACGGGCTGCGGAAAATGATCAATTCACAAATTTTGTGTAAAAACTACAAAATTTTAATCACAAAACACAAGCAAGAATCGTTATATTTGATGCTTCGCAGAATACAATATTATTAAAATATTAATAAAATTTTCTTTCTTGGATTTATTCTTGTAATCAATCAAAATATGCTTTGTTGTAATCAACACTTTTACAGTTATTGGAATATCAATATTGCCAGAAAATATTTCTTTTGGGTAGTTCTTTCACTAAATCAAGTACTAAATTTTAATAGTAAATCAGGGAAATTTTTGTAGGAATAAGAAAATATCTAATCACCAAGATTCCAATTTTCTATCATAGATTTCAAAAGAGTAAAAATATATATTAAATCATAAGCATTTGGTTTTTCGCAACATGCTTATTAAAATATTCATGAATTTTTTTCTTAGATTCATTCTTGTAATCAATTTACATTTTATAACTATCGTATTTTATCACAATTATTTCATTTTCGCCTTACTAAATAAAAAATACCATTCAAATTTGAAATATTAATTTATTTTTAAATAATTTATAGTGACATTTCTTTCATTCTTTCCAAAACGTCAAATTCAACTCACTGCTTACTACATTCATTTACCTAAATGGAAGTAAATAAGAAAAGAATATACCTATACCCAAATGTATGAAATAAAAAGAGAGCTAAGAAACGACTATCGTTTTCACATGCTTTGAGAGTGTCGACTAGAATTCACATTTTTTTCAGTCTAAAACGATATCGTTTTCGGTTTTTACTATTTACGTGATCACATTTTCATTTGTCGACAGTCGCAATATCGTTTTCACATTTAAGTGATCCCACTCCAGCCCAGGATTGACATTGAGTTGGCTTTCGACGCAGGTTTTGACTATGTTGCCTGGTGTGGAATTTGATTCGCAAAATGAATTGAAATAATGTTAGGTCCACTGTAGAGGAATGAACTTTAAGTCAGAGATGATAATATTATTAAGGGCACGGTAATTATTATTTCTGTATAAAATTATGATTAAATGGTGTAGATTTAAAATCACAAACAACAGGAACAAATTTAGAATTATCGGTTCAATAATGTAACATGGAAAATGACTCCTGATTCCGAGGATGTACCTTTGACGAAAAGCCACAACAATAAATACTTTCAAGGAAAGTGATTTTTGATTAAGAATTATAAGAAGAATAAATCCAGAAAATTTTTGATTTATTAGAAAATAATTGTTTTCTGGTACCTATACTACATTTAGTTAATGTTTATAAGTAGAACAAATATTTTAATCTGTCTTTTCTTCAGTAGTTATTGGAAATCTTATCCGTAATTTCATAAGTAGTTTCGCATTAGAAGTGCAATGGTAACTTCTTTCATAAATGTAATGACTGCATATTGGCTAATATTATTTATAATATCAAAAACAGTATTCTGTGAAAATGTGAACAATTCCGCAAGTCTCCAAACTTGTGTATTCTAAATTCTTAGTTAAAATACGTGTTTCTTTTTCTATTTTTTGTAAAATATTTTTATCTTTTAAAATATAAAATAACTATGTTGTTCACAATTTTTATCAAATTATTTTATTTTATTAATACAACAGAATTTTTTTTTAACACAAAATACACGTAGCTTTATTTAACGTTTGAAATACTTTTGAAATTGGCAGGTAAGTGCGGTTTTGTTATGCTTAATAAATTTTTATTGGTTGAAAATTCAAAAAGGGAAAGATCACACGAATGTATGCGACGTGAATTAACGTTGGCGTTTATTAACGTTCCACGTTCACGCCGGAGTTTCTGAATACCAATTTAACGCTGAAATGTGATAGTTACTATCGTTACTTAACGTCGAACATTATTTAACGCTAGTTTCAGAATCCCACTGCAAGTTTCGTGTATTACCAAGCACACTCGCTACCAATATGCTATCTAAACTGTTACTCCGTAACCATTTTTTCCGGGATATAAACAACAATCCTGGAAATTTTACAATTTTTTTTATTTTTTTCTAATGTTAAATATTTAAATTGACTAATATGAACTGAAATCAATAGAATTACTATCAGCCAATACCTAAGTATACAACATTTCAACTTAATATCTTAGGGTATGTTCAGAGAGAAAGCAGGTTACCTCTTTCCGATTTACCCGCTTTACATGCTTTAAACTGCTTAAAAAATGTTTGCATGTTCAGGAGAAGGCGTTCAGAGTAAAATTACACAATTGCGCAACAGGCGCTTGTTAGAAAGATACTACCCGTTTTCCGTTTTTTTTTTTAACCTCTCAACAGGATTACATATTGAGTAGGTTTACGTACACAAACATCCATGCCTTAGTGGGATTCGAACCCGGAACCCCGAGCACATTCATGACTAAGAGGCGTTGCTCTAACCATTAAGCCACCGGAGTCGACTTTACAGGTACGAAAGCAATATTCCTATTGAGCAGGTTTAAGTAAACAAGTTCAAAATGTGTTCAGAACATAACTTTGATATGGATGTTCCAATATCCAAAGTTCAAAAAAGAGAAGCAATTTGGAACAAAATAAATGTGATTCTAATAGAAAAATTATTGAAAAATTATGGAGAGTTATTTTTATCAATATGAAATGTGAAAGTATGAGACATAATCATCACCTGAAAATATGATTTTTGTTATTTTAATTACTTAAATAAAGTTCATTTAACTTATTTAGAAAATAGTTTGAAGAAGAAATGGAAATATTTAAAGGACCAGTTTTCGATCGAAATTAGAAAAATTCCAGAGCCAGGGTCGGGGGATTCGGCGGACAAAAGTTTTTAAATCTAATAATAATATAATAATAATAATTCTTTATTGTATATAAACTTTTACAAAGTTATTACAATCAATGTGCAGAGGGGGGTAAATAAATTTTTGCTTCAATATTTTGTAACCTTTTTAACTTTTCTCATTTACTTTTTCTCGTTGAATTGATGAAGATGAGATTATGAAAGATAGACACAAATATACATACCTTACCCGGGATTCGAACCCGGAACCCTTGGGTCGTGAGTTGGCTATGTTGTCCACTACATCACCGGTGTCGGTATTTTTTTTTTTTAATCTAAATTACCTTATGTCAATTCTGTCACTTGACAGTACGAGCAGTAAGGCTTGTTCTCTGTGTGAACATAACCTGCGCCGGCCTGCCTCGGCTTAACCGATTTTTCTCGCGCTTGTTAAGCTGAAGCGGGAAACCCGCTTTTTTTCTGAATAACTAAAGAAAAAACCCCTTAACCTTGACAATAATTTTAAAAAGTAGTAGTTTTTAATATTAGTTTTTAAAATTATTGATAAGGCTAAGGGGGTTTTTCTTCTGAAGACTCCATTTTAATTTTTAATTATTTTTCTCTGAACGTGGCCTTACACAATTTACAATTAACTGATTTCTTATGTTATGGCCAAAATCTCAATTTTCCCCTTTGCAATATGTTGTGAAATGGTAAATTTATATCATATTACTTGTCAGTGTCATGATATTATTTGTCAAATGTCCACAAACACATATACCAAATTCATATTTTCTTGTTACACGCAACTATAATAATTGTTAAAATACGGTAGGTACATACACACATTATCAAACAATCTCACTCATTTCTATCAAATCACTTTGCAACTAAGAATAGCTCAGTGATAAACTGAAAAATTTTCATTGCATATCACTTCAGTGAAAATTGAGAATTGGGTGTCACCTTACGGACTTTCATATCTGGCGTGGCGCGTGGCACGCGGCCACGAGACCCCATCTATTAATAATTAAGAACTAAAATTTGGCATGTTGATTCAAAATACAGTTTTTATATAAAATATAAAAATATTTAATAATTTTTTACTGTAAAAGCGCGCCATGCGTTCACGCGCGTAAACGGATCGACATATAGAACTAAAACAAATATCAAACTTTGAATATGTATTATAAGAACGAGTTTTTTTTTTAAATGTATAACGAACTTGTACAGTTTTTGTAACATAAATCACTTTCTTGTTTGTTGTTACCTAATAAAAAACCAATGAAATAGTTTTTGTGCAAAATATTTTTCTGACCTTTTGAATTTGTACATACGTATTTCTAAAACTCAAAACGGCGATGTTTTTATTTTTAGTTACAGGTAAAATTCGAGTGCCCAGTTCGAGCGCCAAGCGCTTCTACCTTGCAAAAAATTTCGGACCTTAGAAAAAAAAGACTCTTTCAATTCAGAAATTTATGCTCCATTTAGAAAAATCGCAAAAAATCTAAAGTGGAATAAGCTTAAAAATTATATTTGAAAAAATCAATTTTCAAAGTTTATCTTGTAGTATCTCAGAAAATAAATAATAGTTTATTCAAATTTTACATACTTATAACACTAAACATGTAGTCTCTTAACAGTTTTATTGAAAAATGGCAAAATGTTTTTAATAACCGAATAAATAAATAAAATATTATTACATATAGGGAAAATTCGTGTAGTCAGAAAAGTACCCTATTACTAAATCTCGTCCTGTTTTTTGCAGTAGGAAGAAATGTGGAGAAAGATTCAAAATTATTTTTAATGAAAAAATTAATTCTATATATCGTCGGTATCTTGGTAAAAGTGATCAAGTCCAAAATTTATACTTTTGAGTTATAGGCGTTTTAAAGTTTCAAGTCTTACCCGTAATTCATTGTATTATTTAAAAGTCTATTAGTATAAAATTATTATACTAAACAGACAATTGTACATTACTTTCAAAGTATTTTTGTAAAATTTTATGTCGTTAGGATGGAGGATAAAACAAAAGGACTTATCATCCATGGACTTGGTCATAGGGCACATTTTTGTAGTGACGTCAGAAGATCAATATCTGGCCATGGGCAGTTTTTCCTAGCTAGATATGTGTCTTCTCTTGCAGATAGTCATAATAACTCATTTTACAAAAAAATGGACTTGGTCACTTTTACCAAGAAACCGACGATGTGTATTTGTCATGTCACGAGTTATTAAATAGCTATTTGTGGTGTATTAAATGTGTCATTTAATTTTGAGAAGGGAGATTGGCAAGACGCGCAGCGGAATTATTCAGCAATTTGAACAAAATAAAAGCACTTTTAATACGTATTACGTCATACAATAGTTTATTTACAAACACTATTTTTTCATTTAATTGTATTTCTAATATTTTGACATATGTTAAAAATGTCAATTTGATGTTCCATTCAGGGGCCATTTTGAAAATGCTAAGACATGAAGAAGCGGCAATACCGCAAAGCAAGGGACAGGGTGCGAAGAAGGGAAATCAATCCACATATATTTGACGGTGACTACATAGACAAACTTGTTTTCACACTTTACATTCATTCCCGAATAATCCATGTAAAAATATACATTGTCATAAGATATTATTTTTTTCAATTTTATAAATACGAATATTTGGTAATATGATGCAAAATTTGCAATTTTCTAAACCGTGTTATTTCCAAATCGAGTAAAAATAATTGTTGAGAATGAGGTATTATTCTTAATAACCAAACTGTTCGCGCATTGTTGTAACGCTACCTAGGCGACTGTTAAATACATATGCATGTTTTTCTTGGTAAAAAATAGATGTCAATGTCACAGTTTTTATTTGTTCATTTCATGTAATTTGTATTCTAAAACAAAGTGTATTTTCGTTAATTCGGCGTTGATTTGTTGACTGTAGGATCTATATAATCTCTTAACAGATCATGGTGCCTAGTTGTTGTCTAAAGATAATTTCGATACATGGAAAATACACATGCGGGCACTTTTAATAAAAAATTACACCTGGACATAAATATGTAGATGGCGGGAAAGTAAAACTTGAACCTGGCGCAAGCATCGCGGCGGAAATCGCAACATCGGATGATCGCGACGGAAAAGTGATGTCTGATATAATTTTGGCAATACATACATGAGAGCTAAAGCAGATAAAAGATTGCAAAACGTTAAACAAAATCTGGTTACAGTTGGAATCAATCTATCCATCGAAGGGACTGGTGCGCAAAGCTAAGCTTTTAAAAAAAATCGTGTTACAACGGTTGCATGAAAACGATGACGTACGTGATCAATTGAGAAGATTCTTCGACGCGATAAACAAACTCAAAAATATGGACTTTACCGTGAATGATGATTTTCTGTCGATACTTATCTTTTACAGTCTACCATCGATATTTGAAAATATCAGGTGCGCGATAAAGTCTCGTGAAGAGCTCCCAAGTCCCGAGACGCTTCGAATAAAGACTGTCGAGGAGTACGATGTCAGGCATTGCGATCATCGTTCTGCGAAACAGTGATGCCAGGCGAGGAACAGGACAAGTGAAAAATCGGAGAACAATGGACAAAACGGTAAAAAAGGAACAGTGATCCGCTGTTTGAAATGTAAAAAGTTTGGTCATAAAGTAAAACAATGTGCAATCTTGAAGAAACGTCGCGAAGAATCAAAGTGCGCAGAAGCATCCTTACTCGATTGGCACCGGAAGTTGGGGCATCTCAACATGAAAGATCTGCGAAAAGAATCGAAGAAAGGAACAAAAGTAGATGACACGAAGTACGTTTCCAAAGAAGTCCGAGAGGAAAACAAATCCAGGTGAATTGATACACACCGATCTGTGCGGCCCTATGCCAGTTGCGTCGAACGGGAAAGCTCTACATTTCATCACTTTTATTGACGACGCTACCAGGTGGTGCGAAGTAAGATTTTTACGTCACAAAAACGAAGTTTATGAAGAGTTCGTCGGATTCAAGAAATTCTTTGAAATGCGTCCTACGAGATAACGGAACAGAGTATGTCAATATTCGGTTCGAATCCCTGTTCAAAAAGTTACAATCAAAACCCTCTGTCGTTTTGGACAGAAGTTATATCAACACCGAACTTTATCAGGAATCGCTGTCTGACAAGCAAGCTTGATGGAGGAATACCATTTGAAGCATGGACTGGGGACACACCAGACGTCAGCGATTTTCAAGGGTTTGGTCGTACAGTTTACTGTTTAAATAGAACGAAACCATCAGAAAAATTCGAGACCCAAGCGAAAAAGGAAGTTTTGCTTGGATTTGCCGAGCATTCAAAAGGTTATCGCATTTGGCTACCTGAAGAGCGAAAGGTGGAAGTATCAAGAAACATTAATGTCGTGAAGACAATCGAACGAGAACCGAATTCACAACTCGAGAAATCTTCATCTCATTCGAGTCAAGAGTAAGCTACTGAAGCGCATTCTTAAATACGATCGACAGATGGGGAGGTCAATTCGACACTACAAAAGATAATAATATCGACGGCATCGAACTTGAAGATGCCGAAGAGGAATTTAGAGGATTTGACATTCCACTCCTAAACATGTGATTTTGTCAAAATTACTATAAGTTTTTATTTTTGTAAATTTTAACCAAAAATATGTCAAAATTCTTCAGTTTTTTTTTTATAAAATTAATAGTGGAGTGCCGTAAGGTTTATACCTCGGAACCCGGGTCCACTGAACGGATTTTTGTAAAACTTTTTCGAAAGTGTTTTTAACACTAAATACTAAAATGTTTACCAATTTATTTTTGCCGATCTCAATTTTTTAACTATTAAAATAAATAATTATTATTTTTTTGGAGTTTTCATTCATTTTCTGTTAAACCTTTAATTTTTTTGCGATTAAAGTTACATTTTACATAGGATAACTAATACATACCTGTCCTTGAGGCTGTTATTGGCTTCCTCAAGCAAAATAAAAGTGGATGATGATATCATTCCAATTGACCCACTACTTTTATTTCAACGTATTTGCTTTTTAAAAAAATCAGACGAAGAACTAAAAACCTGTATGACTTTTGAATTAGCCCCTTATCCTCTGGCTCTTTTCGAAGATGGCGAAATGCACAAAACAAAAAAATCTACATTATATGACTTATTCCCAGAAATGACGGTGAATGTGAACGATGTACAAAAATTTTCCTACGTAATTGATGGAGGGATGTTATTGCAAATGGCAATTGGATGAAAATTTCGGCACTATTTTTGAACACTTCATAAGATATTTACGTAACAATTACGGACACAACATTTATGTAGTATTGTTACCAAAAAAACAGCACAAAATCGATCGAAAGAACGCGTCGCTCTAAAAGAAATGCATGTAATGACATCATATTTGACAAAAACATGCCTCTCAAAATAGGACAAGAGAAATTTTTAGCGAATGCCATAGATATGCTACGAAACACACTTGCAGAAAATCAAATATTTTCTTTTTCAAGCGGAAGCTGATACCGATAGATTAATAATTGAAACAGCAATTAATTTACAATCCGAAAATATTGTTGTAGTTTCCGAGGATGTGGATGTTCTAGTTTTATTGACTACGTTCTCACCAACAAATCGAAAAATTTACTTTCCAAAACCAGCAAAAGGCAAAATTCTACAAAAATTGTACTCATCTAAAAGTTTGGAAACAGTATTACCAAAGTGTAAACAGCATATCCTTTTTTTACATTCTTTTACTGGGTGTGATACGACGTCGGCATTTCCAACGGGGAAAAAATGTTTTTTTAAAAAATTTCGAGAAACGGTCGGACTTACAAAATGCTGCAACAGTTTTTGAAAATGAATGTAAAGACGCCAATGACATTTTTAACGCTGGTGTTACATATACGCTTGCTTTATACGCTGCCCCCCAAAAAATAAAAGATCTAAATACATCAAGGTACAACTCTTTCGTAAAAACAACCTATAAAAATAGATGCGTTAAATTACCATCTTTGGTACCTACTACAGACGCCGCTTTTGGACACTTCAAAAGAGTATACCTTCAAATTCAAACATGGCTTGGAAGGGACATATTACCAGAA
This sequence comes from Ophonus ardosiacus, assembly GCA_943142095.1. Classification (NCBI taxonomy): domain Eukaryota; kingdom Metazoa; phylum Arthropoda; class Insecta; order Coleoptera; family Carabidae; genus Ophonus; species Ophonus ardosiacus. The sequence continues at coordinate 35,388,038 of OW964826.1, read as the reverse complement.
GAATAGAGTTGGAAATATGAAAGCGGAATACTGACACCGGAAACAATGTGGAGCATTTTGTGGGTGCATGAAAAGTAAATTGAATTGCATTGTATCTTGCTTAGAATGCAATGACAACAGTTGCACTAATCCATCACCTATCATCCAAATTGATGAGGTTGATGACGACGATAATGCAGATAATTGACTGAAAATTTTTCAATTTTTATATAATACAATGGCATAAGAAATATTTGTATTTTTCTAAAAATCTCATCTTTTTTTATTAATGCAGTATATTTTACCTTTTTTGTATCTTCGGTCCGATATATATACGATTTTAAACAACTCGCCTTAGGATAATTTTTTTATGTAAATTTTTTTTGGCTAAAATATTATAAATACATTTTAAAGTTACTATAAAAATTTATTGTATATAAAACAGAAATCTTTACTACAATTTTTTTTTTATTCATATTTTTCTCATTCTTCAATTAATTGTTGTTAAAAATTGTTGTAATTGAGATCGGTAAATTTTGGTAGGTAAACTTTTTTATTTAAACTTTTAACAATGTAATAGAAAAGGTTTCACGAAAATCCATTCAGCGGCACCGGGTTCCGAGATTTTTACATTTTTTTGTCTTACGGCACTCCACTACAATGACTTTAAAACATCTTCACCAAGACTGCCCAGATGATGTGTAAAAACCCAAATAAACGAAAGCTCGACAGATTTTAAAAGAATCAACCTTAATTAAAGCCCAAAATCCACTGATATACCCACAAAATTTTCCTCCTTCTATATACAGGGTGTCCGTTTTTCGAGGCGCACCATTGGGATCTCGAGAACTGTAAGAGATTCAAAGTCGGTTAAATTGGGTCAAAGTTGGCTCATTGGGGGACCATCTTTAGATGTGTTTTTGTTTTTCCATTAAAATGCACAGGTAACTAGATAGAAGCTAAAATGTAAATTTTGCCAATTTCGTTTTTGGCTTATATCTTTTTTGAGCGACTTCGTACAAGTTTCTAATTTGCACGTTTTACAGGCACTTTTTACCTCCCGCTACCCTTGGTAAGGGAGGTATAGGGATCGTGCAAAAAATCACATATCGAGATTTTAGTAAATGACCACGTTTTTAGGTCCCTAGAATCCAATTTTAACATTTTCACGATGTCTGTATGTCTGTGTGTGTGTGTGTGTGTGTGTGTGTGTGTGTGTGTGTGTGTGTGTGTGTGTGTGTGTGTATGTGTGTGTATGTGTACGGATTTTGTTAGCACTCTAACTCAAATACTATCATTCAGAAAATTCTGAAACCTTGTATTTCTACCCTATTCTGATATGGAAAGACACCATTAGATTTTGGTGTAAATCGGATAACCGGAAATGGCACTTTACCTGAAGCTCATAATGGGTTTTCTTCAAAAAATACCATTAAATACCATTTTTCGCATTTTTGTCATAAAAAAATTAAAGATTATTGAATTTTCTATAGGAATACATTAATACTTTTTCTATATATTTAACAGATAAATTTAAAAATAATTTAAAAAAAAATCCCAAAGCATAAGATAAACACAATTTCTTTGTTATACAGTTCATATTTCAACTAACTACAGGTGAATGTCACTGTCAAAAAAATAATCACTTCAAATTAATAATAGTGTCATTATAAAAAGAAAATTGTAAATAAAGCGATAGTTATGTGCAATGTTTGCAGCATTAGTAAATACGGAGGTATGTATTTATATTAATAAAAATTAAATAGCGGGAGGTTTTTGTGTTGGCCACATCAGATTTTTTATGAGGAATTCACAGCTGTCTTCAAAATTTTTATAGCCAGTGCCGTTTTCGAGAAATTAAAACTAACTTTCAATTTTCATGTGTTCTTTGGAATCAAATGAAGAATCCTTTGTTTCAACAATACTTTTGAGTTTGACAGTTAGAGCAAATTTTATGTGAAAATGCTGCAATTTTCAAATGAAGAGAAGCGGGATAATGTTAGAAATTTATTATATTTCTCGTCAAAATAATCAAATTAGTTCAGAGACATATCTTCAGCGATACCCAGAAGACGGCAACCGGACCAGAGATATTTTCTATCTGTTCATAGAAATTTGGGCGAATATGGTTCGTTTGCAAAATGCAGAAGACGATACGGCATTAGACCTGCGGAATATGAAGAAGAAATTTTACAATTTGTAAGAATAACATGATTTTTATAATACCTATCAACAAATATTTTGTTAAATTACTCATTAGGTTCAAGATAATCCCTCTGCTTCGACAAGAGAAATTGCAACGGAAGTAAACTCATCGTTCCAACATGTATGGAGAACTCTGAAAAATCATAAATATCGTCCATACAAAATACACATAAATCAAATGCTCCAACCCAGGAGATTATGAGCGACGGGTAGTATTTTGTAGGTTCCTGGAGAACCAATTACGAGAAAATCTAAATTTTCTTAATAATATAATATGGACTGATGAGTGCAAATTCACCAATTCAGGATTGTTCAATCGTTACAATGAACATATTTGGTCTATTGATAATCCCCGTCGACATCAAGGAAGAAGACCTCAAGTGCGCTTTGGACTAAACGTGTGAGATGGTTTATTGGGCGACACAATAATTGGCCCACACATTTATGAAAACAATTTAACTGCAGAAGATTATTTGATTTTTCTGAGAAAGTTTCTCACAGATTATATCGACAATAATATTTGTCTTAATCGTTTGAATCATGTGTGGTTCCAACAAGATGGCGCCCCGCCTCAACGCCAGAGGGGTAGGAGAGTGATTAACGCAAATGTTTCCCAATAAAGTAATTTCAAATAATGGTGACGTACGTTGGCCTGCACGATCACCCGACTTATCTCCGTTGGATTATTTTTTATGGGGAACCATGAAAAATTATATTTATAAAACTATACCTGCCAATATTAATGAGCTGCATAGAAACATTGTTGACACTGTATCGTATAGGTAAAATAAAAAGAAGAGATACCCGTCGATCAATTTTTAATTTAAGGAAACGCATCGAGCTTTGTTTAGAAGTTGAAGGTGAAACATTTGAGCATTTGTTATAATATAAATTTTGTTTTGATTCATTTGTTTCCAAAGAACACTTGATAGAAATGAATAAAACCTTTAATTTTTTATTTTTTACGTTAATTTTCATATTAATGTGGCTGTGTTTTATATCGTTGGAAAGAGAAAAAAGCTCTATTTAATGATAATAAAGACAAATTTGAGCCCCATATGAAAATTGAAAGTTAGTATTAATTTCTCGAAAACGGTACGGGCTGTAAAAATTTTGAAGACGGCTATGAATTCCTCATAAAAAAAGTGCATGTAGAACGTGCAAATTAGACACTTGTACGAAGTTGCTCAAAAAAGTTATAAGCCAACAACGAAATTGGCAAAATTTATATTTTCGCTTCTATCTAGTTACCTGTGCATTTTAATGGAAAAACAAAAACACATCTAAGATGGTCCCCCAATGAGGAAACTTTGACCCAATTTAACCGACTTCGAATCTCTTACGGTTCTCGAGATCCCAATGGTGCGCCTCGAAAAACGGACACCCCGTATATAGAAGGAGGAACATTTTGTGGGTGCCTATATCAGTGGATTTTGGGCTTTAATTAAAGTTGATTCTTTTTAAAATCTGTCGAGCTTTCGTGTATTTGGTTTTTTACACACATCATCAGGACAGTCTTGGTGAAGATGATTTAAAGTCATTGATATTATAAAAAACTGAAGAATTTTGACATAATTATGGTTAAAATTTACAAAAATAAAAACTTATAGTAATTTTGACAAAATCACATGTTTGTGTTTGTTGTTCGATTTTAAAAGAATCAACTTTAATTAAAGCCCAGAATCCACTGATATACCCACAAAATTTTCCTCCTTAACTAATCGAAACACAGTGACGATTACACTCCATTATTATCGAAAATGGAGAATTATGCACAGGACGAGGAGATACAAATCATTGAGTAGTATTATTTTGATATAAACTGACAGGCAAAATGTCATAAAATTTGTTTGAGATTTTGTTTCAATACCATGGCTAACACTATAAAGAAGTAACTTTTATAAAATTTTAAATTCAATTTCTTCGGTTAAGAAACATGCAAAAGAAAATGTGATTATTGATTTAGATGCAGAATTTAATTCCCTACAATATTTATTTGAAGCATTTCTGTCTAAAATTAATAGGCCACTGTTGCGCAAGGAAAAGCTGTTTTCCCATGTTAAACGCCTATAGCTCTGTTTTCGTGTTACACCCGGTATATATGCATCTTCTCGTCCTGTGCATAATTCTCCATTTTCAATAATAATAATAATTCAATTAGAGCTTTTCTAATAGGTAAAATATGTTGCATTCTGATAGAAACGTTTTTGACAGGTAAAATATGTCACAATATGACAGATACGGTTCTGACAAGATAAAATATCTTTATATTTGTTTGTATTTTAGCTATCAGAAATGCTCTGCTTTAAGATATCATTACTGAACATACAGAATTATTCACAGGAAGAGAAGATAGTAGTATTATTTTAATGAAAATTATATTTTATAATTTCTGCCAGGTAAAATGTCATAAAATTTGTTTGAAATTTAATTTTAATACCATGGCAACTTTTAATTTTCAAATGGAACACCCAATATATTTATTCAAATTTAAAAAGTACATTGAAATTTGCTACCTAACAGTATAAAAACAATAAATTATACAAATAAATAAATAAATATATCATCATGGCATATTACCCATTTATGGGTGTGCCAGTCTGTTTTCAAAGATATCGGTAATGATGATGACATATTTGTACCGTGTGGGCGCTTACCTGGCATCACCTCACGGGCACTCATTGTTGGCGTGGAGACTGCAACACAGGGGTCTCTTTTGCGCCATTTAAAATTCGAAATATTTGGCTTCGGTCGGGATCGAACCCGGTTTCCTAGGTTCGCGACCAGACATTAAGGCACGCGGCCACGGGACCCCATTATATGTCGTATGATTCAAATATTACATTTATATAAATGTGGTAAGTACTTCCTGTTTAAAAAATCTGATGTGACACAAAACCTCCCGTTATTTAATGTTTATTAATTTAAATACATACCTCCGTATTTACTAATGCTGCAAACTGTTCCATTGCATATAACTATTGCTTTATTTACCATTTTCTTTTTAAAATGTCATTATTATTAATTTGAAGTGATTAGTTTTTTGACAGAAACATACACCTGTCAGTTACATTCATTTGCAATATGAACTGTGTAACAAAGGAATTGTGTTTATCTTAGGCTTCGGGGAAAAAAATAATTTTAAATTTATCTCTAAAATATATAGAAAAAGTATTAATGTATTCCTGTACAAAACTCAATAATCTTTAATTTTCATAATGACATAAAATGCGAAAAACTGTCATTTAATGGTATTTTTTGAAGAAAAATCATATTGAGCTTCAGGTAAAGTGCCATTTCCGGTTTTCCGATTTACACCAAAATCTAATGGTTTCTTTTCATACTAGAATAGGGTAGAAATACAAGGTTTCAGAATTTTCTGAATGATAGTATTTGAGTTAAAGCGAAGATAAAATCCATACACATACACACACACACACACACACACATACACACATACATACAGATATCATCGTGAAAATGTTAAAATTGGATTATAGGGACCTTAAAACGTGGTTATTTACTAAAATCTCGATATGTGATTTTTAGCACGATCCCTATACCTCCCTTACCAAGGGTAGCGGGAGGTAAAAAATAAATTTCAATGTCTACCTATTTAATATTTAATAAAAATGTAATATTTTAATCATTAGTCATTGTATTTTTTTATATGATATATAATTGTTTTTATCAAAAATTTCATGTACTTTTTAAATTTTAATAAATTTATAGGGTGTTTCATTTGATAATTAAAAGTTTCTATCAATTATTCGAAAACCGGAAGTATCAATCATGATGTACTTCCACTATTATATAGAGTAGTTTAAATACTGTAATTTATGTTGTATAGTTAAAACCGCTAAATGTAATAATAAGCGATATAATTGCTGGCTAATTTATAGACAGACAGCCTGTATATAGGGTGTTTCAAGAAAGTGTAAAAGAATTTAAGGGCATATAGCACTGACCAAATTGAGTAAAAAAGCTTAATCAACATCGGTCCGATTTTCAATAGTTTCCGAGATATGAGGCAGTGAAAAATAAGTTTTTATGGGGTTTACCTCTGCTATCTTGAAAACTACAAGAATTACGACTTTAATTAAATAAGACTTTTTGTTTACCTTTCAGAGAACATGATACATGAAAATGACAGATAATTTTATTTTCTTTTAATAGTTGAATGTTTGTTTAGCCTACTCAAAAATTTTGAAATAGAAACGAAATACTAACTTTGATTTGATTTTTATCAAAATTTTCGCAATGTAAGAGTATGATATTTAATATTTGAATTCTGAAGAAAATTCCTTAGGTATTTAATGAGTTTTAAAAAAATATAACATTGATCCATAAGTTGAGTACCACTGGTTTTAAAATAATAGTGGTTATGTCAAAATATATCCCCCTCTATGCCTTACAAAATATCTTAATCACATTTTTGTGTAACTTTGCACATACATGAGTAAAATGCACTGTTCCATTAACTTGATGCACCCTGCATGAGTTACGACTTTAATTAAATAAGACTTTTTGTGTACCTTTCAGAGATCATCTTAGATGTGCTTTTGTACTGTTAAATGTTGTGGCGACCTTGGTCCCAATATTTAATTTCCATATAATTACGTAACTATTAGAAATTGAGAAAAATATTTCATATATTTTTTTTGTAGTCTATTTAGACATGGACAAAATTTTGTTCGGTCACTAGCATTGTCAGTTTTTCTTCGATATTTCATTTATCTCGGAAACAGTTGAAGATCAGATCTATGTTAATTAAGCTTTTTTTACTTTTTTTTCGTCAGTACTATATGCCCTTAATTTTTTTACACTTTATATAACAAATAAGAACTAAATTCGAAGATAATAACAAATGTTAATTAAAATAATAACAATAATAATACAAACCTCATAGATGAAAAAGTCCCCACCACGTAATATCATAGTCAAGATCATTATAAGGCGATTCATTGAAGTACAACGAAGCATTAAGGCTCTACTTTTTAGTCGATCTATATACATAGGTGGACCTATTGTTTGGCAGTCGTACATGAAGAATTCTCCTAGGCGAACACGACCAAATGCCACGTATTTTGTTTTTGAGCGGCCATTGTTACAACAAATTATACCACAACGGTTTTCGGTAGATTCAAAAAAATATCGTAATCCTTTTGCTAAATTGAATTGAGTTGGACGAATTACGAACATAGTTCCTTCAATACAAGGGGTAATTTCAATATTAACATTGTACGGAAAAACATTTACATTTAATGGGAAGTCTTCTATTTTAATTTGATAATTTCTTTCTTTTACTTTACCAAAAGTTTTGTTGAAATACTGATCTCCATTATATAAAATGGCATCCATAATATCTGAATTCCATTCAGTAAAATCGTATATTTCTGTCATTATAATGGAAACGATACAATTGGCTATAGTTTGCTTGTTTCTGCTAAACTTTCGAAAAGAAGTAGAACACTGATGTTTACTTGAAGTGATAGAGTATAAATCACCTGGATACTCAACATCCCACTTATACCATTTCTGAGAAGGTAATCCCCTCAGAGCTCCTGAAGCTACGCTCTTTGTCATTCTCGACCAAGGAATTGGATACTCCTTCAACCATTCTTCATTTTCATGGAAAATTCTATAATCTTTTATCTTCTTACTTTTCTTAGTTTTCGTGACTCGAAGTTTGTATTCCATTCGAGCTTTCTTTGAAGCTTTACGAACATTGCTGATATTAACGGTAAAAAAGAAGAAATTATTTATATTGTCTTTATGATTATTTTGTATATACTGTAGTAATAATTCCTTCGTTGCGAATTTTATCCAACAGGCTTTTGGTTCTTCTTCTCCAGGAACACCATAAGGGTCGAAAAGATGTAAAGTTTCTTTATCTCCTTGGTACAGAACATAACAACAATTAGGAAATTGTACTAATAGAAACTTGTTTTTACGCATCAAATAGAATAAAGATTCGTTAAAATATTTAGCAGTTTGCGGATCAGTTACTATAAGACGGCTAACAATCATGTCAAAGAAATATTGATCGAATAATAAATTAGTAATATTACGTTTGTCTGCAAAATTCATATTATCAACATATTCAAACAGAGTCAAGCCCATATTATATACTTGATTAACACGTCTGGTATCCCAGGATTCTAGTGGTTTACCGAATATACCAATTAAAGCACAAACACAAACAAAATGACATTCCTTGATTTGGGTTGGCATTTCCTTTCCCACTTCTCTTCCAGTAAGGGCAGCAGTTCCTTCTAAGACCAAGTATTTGTTCTTTTTATGGTAACCCTGTTTATTCTTTTTTACAAGACCGGCCTTTTTCTTATTTTTCTCTGCTCCTTCTCCTGCTCCTTTTTCTTCTTCTGGTTCTTCAGGTTTTTCTTTTTCTGCTTTTTCAGATGATTTAATTTTGGAAGGATCAGATTCAAATTCAGCTTTTTTATATCCACCTTCAATCTGTCTTTCTCGTCGAGGAGTCAGAGGTAACGGAGGAGGAAAGATAATTTTGGGAATCACATGGCTAATTATAAACCTCGAAGCTTCTACTGGTTCCTGAAGTTCCCTTTGCTTTTTGTTGTATATGAATCTGCTTACCAATGCATACAAATTTGTAAATCTAAACATACAAGCTACTCCTATGTTATCTGGACCTTCTCCCAAACCTACCAAATTATTGCCGTATGGATCATACATATAATATAGATATCTTTTTTTGAAAACAGCAGCAGAATAGAGCTGTGTTACTACAATAGCTGATTCAAATTCTTTGAATATAAGCTTCTCTAAACATTGTTCTAAAATACTGTGAGCTAACAAGCTATCAAATGCATAATCAATAGTTACTTGAAAAGTAAGAGAACCAATTTCTAATTTTGGTATGTGAATTTTCGGAGCATCAGTAAATTTTACTTGTATGTTATTAAAGAGAGAAAAACCACATGCTGCAACTGAGTCTACTACATTTTGTGTCCAAGTATTGAGAGTATATTTCTTTGCCATAACTATAGATATTGCGGCAACAAATGGTGCGGCATCATCATACTTTTCTCCATATGTTGCAATGTTTTGAGTACCATACAATATTTGAGATCCATCAGGTAGATCAATGAAGTTAGAAGGTTTTGCTAGTTCATTTTTTTGGTTAATTTCCTCTTCTGCTTCGGTTGTTTTCTTTTTTGTTCCAGCTCTTCGTGTTGACCATCTTTTTGGAGGTTTATTAGGCTCTAGAACTTCTCTTTCAATGGGTTGTAGGGCTAATAAATCAGTATTAGTATAGACTCCTCTTTTCTCAATAATGCCTAAGTCTTTTCCTTTCTGAATCATCTCGTCTTCCATTTGTACACTAGCGCTCATTTCTAAATTTTCTATCAACTTCCAGTAATCTGTTTCATATCCTTCTCCTTCACCTTCACCGCCGAGTTCCATTAGTTTGGTTAATTCTAATTCTTCTTTTAGAATTTCATCTAATAGTTTGAATTCAAAGCTGTCGGTTTTTAAAGGACTCGGTCTATCTTTTTCTATTTGCGTATCTGATAAACTTGCAGAATCTAAATCGAATAGTTTATCTGGTGGTTTTTCAGGTTCTGTAATAATTGGTTTTGAAAGGCATGTAGGTATTTTTCTCACATATTTTTGATCTAGAGAACCGACATAAGATCCAACTTCAACTATGGAAGGATCTAATGGTTCTTCTAACATTGTTATCTTTGCAGCGGTCTCTGTTTTGTCGACTGTTATGTTTTTTGGAGTAAATGCATTTTTGTCAGTAATTTTAATATTTTCTATAATACTTTGTTCTGAGTTTATCAGACTTCTTGGATATTTTCCAAATTCAGGATCCCTGTTGATCCGTACAACTTTTAAAGCATGTATCTTAAAAATGTAGTCTTTAATTGTAAAGTTGTTAACAATTGTTTTCACTATAGATTCTATATTAACATTCATTGAAACACAAGCAACTCCTTCTTTTATTCTAAGACCTTCTTTGTCTCGAGAATATGGATCGAAAGAATAAAATACTTCTCTATGTTTCCAAATAGCTATCACAAATCTGTCTATTTCCACAATAGCCGAACTGTTATGGCAGAAAAATTTTGTCAAAAGTTCTTCAAAAAGGCAAAAACCTTTTCTATACATTAAACCAGCATACTGATTAGCATATATTGTAATTTCAATCATCAAAGGTCCAATAGTAAAAAAAGCAGGAATATTTCTTAGTGTCAATTCTTTTACTTCAGTATCTTTGACACATTCAATGAAAAACTGATTAGCTACCAACAATATTTTATGCACAGTCTTTCTATGCCAAGCACAAGCAGGCGTCACTTGAGAATATACAATTGCAATTGTAGCAACAGCAAATGCCTGTTTATTTCTAGTTTCCCCAAAACAAGGATCGTCTATGTGTACTGCTCCACGCACAACAGCTTTGTAAGGATTTATAATCTTGTATAAACTCTCTTCACGAAATTCTGAACTTAAAGATACTACATCATCTTTATCTTTTACGGTAGCTATTTTACGGATGGAAATCTTTGAAATAATGAAAGGCCAATTATCAAGTTTTCCTCTGTCTAGAAGCATAATTAGCACAGAAGGTAAGTCATAGAATGATGCCAGAATAGCTTTTCCGTGCTCCATGCTATAAAGCTCATTGGTTCGAGGTTCGGGATCAAAAACAAAGAAGAACTTTTTTTTAAATATTAGAATGTTGGTATTATAAGTCTGGAAGATTCCAGACCGATGCCGTTTAAAAAATAGGGTTAAGCCTTTTAGAAGGTTGTAGATCTTCGGATCATTAGACTTAGTGAATCCTGTAAAATATTATAATATATTTACTGAAATATAAAGTGTACGTAAATTATATTTTACCGGCAATATCAGGTTCATCAATTTTATATTTGATTTTTTTGTCTACAAGTTCTATGACATCACATAATTCTTCAGGCTGGAGAATTCGTGGAGTGTCATGTAAATGATTTATCTCTAAACTTTTTAAAAATAATTTGTCACCCAATTCTAGGACGAAATCTATATCTTTCGTATTCCACCTTAAAAAAGAAATGAATGGCAAATGAATATTTTAATAAAATTTAAGTGTAACATAGATGGCGACGCTGCGAAGTATGCCATGCTTCATCTATAATACCTACTGCCTGGAGGTTTTTTACATGTGTTCAAAATATAATAATTTCATGAATTCTACTTTTTTATTTTTTTGACTCATTTATGTCTAAAGTATTGTATGTACCCCAGGCCGAAGAAAATTACGCGCTTAGATGAATAAACTTTGTCCGCAGACATAATTTTTTTCTTTCGGCCCTCTATACGTAAATAACTATTACTTCCGTTAAAAAAGTGTACTTTTTCATTAAAATGGATTCATAAAGTATGTATTTTTTTATAACAATAAAAGCGTAAAAAATGAACTCTTAACGCAAACGGATGAAAAAAGAAACGCTGTGGCACTTTTTTCATGCTTTTATTGTAGATGTAAAAAATTGTATACAAGCTACACTAAAGTAAAGGTGTCTTTTTAAAAACTTTACTGTTCGTGAAATAAGACTATCATTATACCTTCTATTAAGCAACCACACGGTAAAATATATCGTCATCATTACCGATGTCTACATGTGCTGTAGATACTGGCACACCCAGAAATGGGTAATATGCCGTGGATATATTTATTTATTTATTTATTTATTTATTATACCACAGGCGAATTTTTTTTTCATTCAAGGTCAAATGCCTTATAATTGAAAGTTACATTTTTTCAAGGGATGTAAAGGTGTATGAAAAATGACCCCCATATTTAGCGCGTTTGAAGAAATGCTCAACTTCATTAATGTCTAATACCAATGTGACTAGAAAAATCAAATTTTAATATTTTGTAACCATGAGCTTTGTGAATAATTTAAACGTTATTTTTTTCAATTTGTTTATAATTAAAAAAGTAAAAGTGTTAGATCTCAGCCTCTATTAGTAAATTTTAATATAAAATATTAATATTTTTTTTATTTTATTGATTAGTTTAATTTTAATAATTTTTATTGTTAAAGGACAACATGCGTTCATGCGCATAAACATTAAAAAAGTAATGAAATTAAACTAATCATTTTTAAATAAAAATTTATGAATATTTTATATAAAAACTGCATATAGTCTATAAATGAAAGTGCGTTCCACATTTTTTTTTTAAGTTATTGAGTTTCAAACTCAACTGACTATAATTATTCCCCCGAGTTTTTAATATTAAGTCAACGACATGGAATTTGCCGCCCCTAGCAAAGTGCCGCCCGAGTTGGGTGCCCCCTTTGCCCCCCCTGCGCTACGCTACTGAAATAATAATAATATAATAATAATCTTTATTAATGGTTATAAAAAAATACACCATTAAGGGCGAGGTTCAGCTACAATGCTGATCTTCCACCTAACCCAGTTTAACAACAACAAAAGAAAATTAATTAATATAGACATTAGTACACAAGCATAGAAAAAGAGTACTATAGTAAAAATTTTTAGGCAGAGTAGTCACGTCATCATTTCATTACAAAATGAAAAAACACTGTAGTATTATATATGTTTAGGAAAACGAAGAAAATAAATACTATTTTTTTGCATACTATAAGTAAAGTACATTTTAATTAAATTTACAATTATTTTAAAGTCGAACATAATGTTTTTAATGACTTTTAATTTATTTAAAATAATTGTAGTTCATTTTTTCACCACATGTTGGTACTATTGGATTTCAATATTTAAACGTTTACATGACATGTTTCTCCCGGAATTGTCAAGCGTCTGCTGTCATTAGTTCGTTATTTTGAGATTGATCTTGAGCTTTTCTGTTTTTAGTTTGTGTTAATTTCAATAATTGTATTATTGGAGTATTTTCAATTAACTTGATCACATAAATTAGCATCGCAGGTAAATACAATTATTTTCTAAAATTAAATTAGTGTACCATGTAAACCTACTAATTTCGTGACGTCATTATCTAGTTACAAACTTTGATGACGTGACTACTCTGCCTAAAAATTTTTACTATAGTACTAATATGTTTTCAATTCAAATAAAGTTTAAACAAGAAAAATACTTTTTAATTTTATCTTGAAAGCGCTTAAAGAAAGCTTTTTCAAATCCATATTAATATTATTATACAATGTAGGCCCTAAATACGAAAATGAACCCTTAAACTTACTTTTTTTGAAGTAAAGGATATTAACAAACGACGAGCCGCGTAAAGTATAATAAGAACGCTTTTCCGTTAGCTTAGCAGACAAGTAACACGGTGTATCACATTTAATAATTTTATGAATTAGGCATAGGTATAAATATTTAATTCGATCATCAATGTAGGGCATATTAGCTTTGTGTCGAAAATTAGACACATGTTCATATTTGCGCACACCAAAAATGAATCGGAGACAGGACTTCTGGAAAAGTGTAATACGGTGTTTGTCTCTTTTAAACAAATTAGGGACATATACGCAGCCGCAATAATCAAACAAAGGATAGATTAGAGATTGAAGATTTTAAGTTTGGTAGCAGAAGATAGAGTATTTTTAAACTGATATAAATGTTTCAGTTTCAATCTTGCTGCAAAGAGTTTTTTATTTAAATGATGCCTGAAATTTAAGTCTTTATCGATATACATTCCCAAACCTTTAATGATCTCAGTACATTGCAATGGGACGCCATCAAGTAGAATCGGTGTATTGAAACTATAATTGCCTACTACTAGCATAGTAGACTTTTCAGCATTTATCTTAAGACCATTATGCCTTACCCAGGTAGGGACATTACTCAAATCTTCATTGAGTAGAGCTTTTATATATTGTTCATTTTCCTTTGAGAAAGATATTAAAATTTGAGTATCGTCTGCATATGAATGCATCGAACTGTGAGCAACCGTATTAGGCATGTCAGCTATAAAAATCAAGAAGAATAATGGCCCTAAGATTGATCCTTGAGGGACACCAGAACCCAGATACTGCATATCAGACGATGTGGTTTCCTCATATTTATTAGAGATGTGTACAGAAAAATTGCGATCAGTTAAGTAGCTACGACACCAGTCAAGTGCCTTACGAGAGAAATTATAATATTCTAATTTTGCTAGAAGCATGTTAAAATTTATCATATCGAAGGCCTTTGAAAAGTCAATTTGAATTAGAATAGAGGTTTTTGAATCATCGAGATTTTTCAAAAGATCGTCGACAACATTTAAAAGTGTGGTATTGGTACTGTGTCCCTCACGGAATCCAGACTGACATGTATTGTTAGTATTCAGATATCTCATTATTTGCTTGCAACATGTTTTTTCCAATATTTTGGAGAATACTGGCAAAATACTTATTGGACGTAGGTCATTAAAAGTTTCAGGAATGTTACATTTAGGAAAAGGTTTTACTATTGGAGATTTCCAGCATTCAGGAAAGATACCTTCCAACAACGATGTATTTATGATATGCGTTAAATATGGTAATATATGATCTAATATTAGTATTATAATTTTTAGTGAGATTCCATCAAAGCCAATTGCATTTGATTTAATACTAAATAATAAATGTTTAACTTCAAGTTCTGTGACACAAATAAATTCAAAAGGTTCATTTACGTTTCCAGAGTATTTGTTATTTTGAAAATACGACAAAGTATATGGACAAGTGCTTACGTTAGATGATTTATTTGATAAATATTTACAGTAACCATTTGGATCACATAATTCTCCTGGTAGACAATTAGTACTATGGTTGTTAACACCAATTTTTCTCAAAGAATCCTACAGCGATTTCGAATTATTGCATTTAGAGTTCACATAATGATTTATATAAGCTGTTTTTTCACGCCTAATTGCCGATGTGGTAAAGTTTTTAAGTTGTTTATAAAAAATTAATTTTGATTCAGTTTTATGCTTCTTATAATTATATAGAGCAGTGTCACGTTTTCTTTGCATAATTCGAATGACTGGGGTGATCCAAGGAGAATGTTTTTTGTTAGTTTTTATGGTTTTAATTGGAGCATGTTTATTAAATAGTTCTGTTATTGTATCATTAAGAAAATTTAATTTATCATTAATATTTTGTAACAATAGTATATAGTCCCACCTAATATTTTGCAATCATTAGTAAGTGCAGATATGTCAATATTATTCAAATCTCTGTATGTGAAAGATCGAGAAACATGCTGTGTCTTAGGAATGTTTGTAATACCAAATACACAGCTATGGTCAGACATATTTTCTGAATCAATAACTCCGGATTCACGGATTATTTCAGAGTTGGATGTTGCAAAAATGTCTAACAAAGTTTTTGACGCAGGGCGAGTAAATGTATCTATTAACTGTTGCATATTATGATTGTCAATTAAGGTATTAAAAAAATATTGTTTTATAATCATTCGTTAATATATCAATATTTATATCACCAAATAAGAAAAAATGATCTACTTGAGGTAAATATTCAAGAAATATTGAATCCATAATAGAGAGCTGCTTATAGTATCTATTGTGGGGACTATATACAACACAAAAACTTACTTTAATGTTTTCAACAATGAATGATATACATATATGTTCAACATCATTGTTAGCAATAAAGCTGGTATTCCAGAACAGCATGTTTTATAGAGTCTGCAATGTATATTGCAATCCCACCACCCCGCTTATCAAGTCTGTCCTTCGTAACTAAATTGTATCCAGCAATATTATATAGATTGGATGGATTATTTACACAAAACCAGGTTTCTGTTACTGCAAATACATCAAATTTATATTTATCTAAATATTCTGAAAATTTATTAAAACAGGAATTAATGGACTGAATATTCAAATAGCCAATAGTAAAGTAAGCACTATCAGTAATATTAATAGCATGCAAATCTGAATCTACTGTTAACATTAAAATCCAGATTAATTTTCTAAAGTATACTATAATTAATAAAGGAACAATCAGCTGATCTTAAACTAAAAACTTTAATAACAAAACAGATAAATAGCAAAAAATATTGATCACACTAAACAAATGTGTGAAGTGTGGATTCAGTGGCTAGTTATTGCCTGTAGCCGCACTTGGTGTAACAGAGAGAGAAGATGGTGCAGTGCCTGACTCAGGTACATGTGATAAAGAATCAACATCGCTCATATTATTAATTTTTATTATTTTGTCATTGACCTTTGCAAATATATTACCGTCCCGCGTCCACAATTGGTGTTTCGAGAGTTTCAAGGCCAGTGATTTATATATTTGATGTTTTTTGCGTGTAAGATCCTCTTTAATTACAATCTTGGTAGATTTAAGTTTTAGATTTCGCACAAAAAATGTCAAATTTATCATGATAGTTGGCAAATTTAACTAGAATAGGACGTGGTTTACCGGTAATAGAGCGGCCAACACGATGGGATCTATCGATCTTGGATTTGTCGAGGGTTATCTTGAGCTTCTCCTTACACAGCTGTTGCACTAGGTGATCGGTGTTCTCCTGGGGCAGCTCCGGGATTCCAAAGATACGGACGTTGTTGCGCCTTGAGTATTGTTCCAGGTCGTCGATATTTTGCTGGACTCTGACCAGGTCTGATCTTAGTCCAGCATTTTCTTCCTCGAGGGTGTCGATGCGAGCACTAAATTTATTTAAAATAACTTTGAACTCAGAGTTTATTAAATCCACAATTTTTTTAATGAACGCGTCGGACGCAATAACTTCTTTCACAGCATCATTTACTGAATCTAGAACTGTAGTAGTAACAGTAGTAACAGCTTCTTGTGCCTTATTACTTCGAGTCGGCGGAGCCATTTTAATAAGCGGACAGACAACAAAACACGTCTACTCACAGCGAGTGTACATTTAAAATGCATTACCTTTACGGAATGGCGAGCGGTAATTCGGCAGAAGCAAGGCGGTTGTATCAAGAAAGACATCCTGATCGCCGAGTACCACACCATAACTTGTTTCAACGCATTCACTGACGACTATGGGAGAACGGAAGTTTTAAAAAGCATACTGCTGATAATGGGCGGCCTATGGAAGTTGCAAATCCCCAAGTAGAAGAGGCTGTCCTCAACGAAATTGAAGAAGATCCGACCACAAGTACCAGAAAAATTGCTCACAACTTAAACCTACCTTACTCGACGATTTGGAGAATTTTGAAAAGACAACTTTTGTATCCCTACCATATCCAAAGAGTACAAGCCTTATTGCCAAGAGATTTTCCGCAAAGATTAGCTTTTTGTAGATCGATGCAAGACAAAATAGATCAAAATCCTCGGTTTTTAGCCGAAGTTCTGTTTACCGATGAAGCATCTTTCTTGAGAGATAGTATTTTCAATTTTCACAATAACCATATATGGGCCGAAGAAAATCCACATGAAATTTCAGAAGGTTATCATCAGCAACAATTTTCCGTGAATGTTTGGGCTGGCATCGTCGGTGATCATTTGATAGGCCCACATTTTTTACCAAACAGTTTAAACGGTGCAGAATATCGACACTTTCTAGAAGAAGTACTGCCGGAACTACTGGAAGATGTACCGCTTCAAGTAAGACAAAACATGTACTTTATGCATGATGGAGCTCCGGCCCACTTTAGTTTGGTTGCTCGCCAATACTTGGACGACGAATACCAAGACCATTGGATCGGTCAAGGAGGTCCGCACTCTTGGCCTCCGCGATCTCCCGAACTTAATTGTATAGATTTTTTCTTTTGGGGCCATCTCAAAACCCTAGTCTACGCTACTCCAGTTGAAAATGTTGACCAATTAAGAGAGCGCATTGTTGCATCTTGCGACATAATTCGGAACACTCCGGGAATTTTCCTGCGTGTTAGACAGTCAATGCGTCGAAGAATTGCTGCGTGCATTGAAGCTAACGGCGGACATTTCCAACAATTAATTTGACTGAGTATGATTTGTTATTGTTTTTTTTTTAATTTTGCAATTATGAAGTTAACGTTTGGTTTTGTTACTTGTTCTAAAGTTTGAATAAATTTTGTTTAATTAGTATAAAAAAAAATTATTTCAAAAAATTGACCATGTTTTTCAACATAAAAGTTGATTTTTCTCGAAAACGGTCAACTTTAGAGCTTATGAACAAGAGTAATTTTTTCATATTTTTGGACGAGCTATCACATCCTGAAGTCCTACGCATATATTATGTATAGTGTCTTTCAATAGGAGTGACAGTTTTTTCAGTAGAGATTTCTGATTTTATTATATTTTACTGTCAAAATATTCACTATAGTTTTCAATTTTGGGTGCTCAACGTTCAGAGAATTGGGTCGCCGTTATTCTGCGCAGGCTATACCCTGCATTGTAGAGAAGTTTGAGCGTAAGTTCACTTTACAAGACAAGAAGCCACCAACAAGACAACGAAATGTGCGAAATGAGAAGAATATCGCCGATGAGCCAAATTTGTCGATTTCAATACAATCTCAACATTTGGGACTTTCTCAGACGTCAACTTGGAGACTGTTGCGTAAGGATTTGGGCCTACATCCTTACAAAGTCGTATTAACTCAAGATATTAAGCTGATTGGGCCCTTGAGTACTTGAGCCAAAAAATCATCTTCTCAGACAAGGAGCACTTTTGAATGAATGGCTTTTTTAATAAACAAAATTACCGTTTTTGATGTGAGAACAACCCACAAGTGTTACAGGAAGTGCCGTTGCATCCCGAAAAACTCATTGTGTGGTGCGGTTTATGCATGGCGGCGTGATCGGACCTTATTTCTTCCAAAACTTGGAGCGTTCGTTTGTGTCAGTATAAACAAAGCCGTGGTGAATATTTGAACGATATATTGTTCCACACATAATTGCGATGTCCAAGCTTCAAAATAAAGCAAAAACTAAATTAATACGTCAAACCGTTTTTGTTTTATTTAAAATTAAAATCCTATATATGGTTCAATGATACCATGGTAAGAAATTACACACCACACATTAACTTTTGCCGAATATTGTCGATTGTGAGGGTTTCGAAAATTCGGATTGTAATCGCTCCAATATCTCATATGTTGAAATGCAGTACCATTAGTAGAAAACGTGGCCTCATCAGAGAATATAATATTGATTATCCATGATTTGAGTGCCCATCCACAGACAAAAATACGAACATTTCGCAGGATCTCTGGGTTTTAATCCGTGATTGAAAATGGGCTTATAGGGATGGAACTTCCATTGAATGAGCGATTTACCAATTCCCAATTGGAGCGGTCTTCGCCGCAAAGAAAGTTTTGGATAGTTCGGTACTGAGTCCATTACAAGAACAGTGGTGGCGATATCTTCATCGCGTACTATCTTGTTTTTTTTTTTACATTCAGTATGGAACCAGTTGATAGGGTTTTTTTTGACCAATTTTCGTGCACCTCTATTTGAGACGTAAATATCCAGAAACTTTTGATTATTCTTTGACAACTCGACGACAAACTCGTTCGTCTTTTGACAACATTTTCAACGACTATGGTTGATTTTCCTAACTGACAGTTAATGAAAATAAATAAATAACGGCAATTACCATGGCAACGCAAACTTATTTTTTGGGAGCTAAAACGATCAATTTTCTATTTTTATCGGATATTAAAAGAAAATTTGAAATTGTTAAAACTAAATTATCCGTTTCGAGACATGCAAAAACTTTTATCAAGAATATATATATATATATATATATATATATATATATATATATATATATATATATATATATATATATATATATATTTTGTAAAATAAAAAAGTTTTTTCTCTTTGGAACTCGATCCGTGGACATACTGTAGATTAAATTTCAAAAAAATTGCTGCTATTTATACAGGCTGTTATGTAAGTAAATGTACCTATGGTAGAACTGACCCCATAGATAGCAAATGCTTTCCATAAGAACCACAGGCCTTTAAAACTGACCAATCGTGTCGTAATTAAAAATTTGGTAAAAAAGTAAAAATCAAGGTGTTCTCTGGAAAAAATGATACGCCTATCACAAATGACATATACGATGAATGGTATACCTTTATTTGAAAATAACTCACTTTACCGTCTTGCAGTAGCACGACTATTTAATAATGTTTTTCCATAATCCATATGCATGTCTGCATACTCTTGATTGGTGACGGTAATGGCATTTTGAGAATATGAAAAGAACAGAGTATAAATTGTACGTCTATGCAAAAAACATGTTTTGACAATACTTTTTCCAGATAACACATTGATTTCTACTTATTTACAAAATTTTGAACTATGACGTGATTGGTTATTTTTAAAGGCACGCAGTTCTTGTAAAAAGCATGTTAAACAAAAATTATTTACTATCTATAGGGTCAGTTCTATCATGGGTTCAGAGTTGTATACGCGCTTGACGCTCAAATTACAACAAACGCCAAGGAACATATTGTTACTTTATCGGCTTTTACCAGTTGATGTCAGTAGGCAAAGGGAGAAGCGGTGCAATTCTGCTGCTTTTCCGAGAATATCACTTTTAATAATTATTCTCTCTTTTTAGAGATTATTTTGAATAAAAATAAAAATACGGGGTAAATATTTTTTAGTTTTCTATCAAATAATGCAAAGAAAAAAAAATTGCGCAATACCTCATTCCGTATAGCTAAAAGGAATAGGACCTATGTTCATATGACATTTTTTACTCAAAATGATGTCAGGAATAATCAATAAATTGTTTACGCTAGTCCCTGCACTATTTTTCTGGACTACAAGAAATATATTGGTGTAATTTTCATATAGCTGTAATTTCGGCTCTATTTATTGTAGAACGAATAGTTCGACAGGTGGTGGCAATTTCGGTATACGATTTGCTCGTCGCTAGGAATAATAGATAATATAGAAATAAAAAAAAAAAATTGCAGCTTATGAATAGGATGTCAGGTATCGCTGCTTTTTCGAAAAAAATATTTTCAAATTTGCAAAAATTAAAACCTCTCCTAAATTATTTGCTTGTGTATGTATGTGTGTGTGTGTATTTATTTATTTATTTATTTATTTATTTGAACCACTCTACAGGATATAGAATCCCATTTACAGAGGGAGTATACAAATAATGAACATATATATTAACAGTTTAAATAGTGTCCCATGAGAGGGATAAAAATAAGAATCCTAAAGTACAAACAAATTTCATGATAAATGTCTTAAAAGATTGAACAGATGTTTTACTTAAAATTTAATTTACAGAAATATGACGTATGATTTTATTTTTTATACAACTAAGGCTATCAAAAAATATATCAATGTTTGCATTTAAAGTAAGCTGATTAAATATCACACACATTCTATTACATGGCGTATTGATGTCGAATTTAGTTCGTGAAAACTTAGTATAGAAAGTTGGTTGAAATCTGCTATTAATACGGGGTATAAAGAAATTAAGCATAAACAAAATTTTGCTATCATTAATTACATTATGAATTACCTTGTACAGGAATAAAATACATAATATATTTCGTCTATTTTCAAGAGATATTAAGCTGAATTCAGTGAGACCAGTTTCGTAATGTAAATAATGATTATACACCTTATGTTTTTTGAACCAACAGTATTTCACAAATCTCTTTTGTACCCCCTCAATAGCATTTTTCAATTTGGCATAGTATGGACACCATACCTGACAACAGTATTCTAGTTTACTACGTACATAACAATTGTAGAGCATAATAACAGTTGTTACATACTTAAAATTTTTAGATGTTCGTATAACAAAACTCAAATTACGGTATGATGAAGATACTACAGATTGTATATGTTTATCAAATTCTAATTTAATATCAAACAGAACACCTAAGTCTTTGAACTCTGTAACTCTTTGTAGTGACTTATCATACATACGGTAATCATACAGAAGAGATTGTTTTTTCCTAGTATAAGTCATTATTTTACATTTACTAACATTAAAGTATAGTTTATTCGTCTCACACCAAATCATTAAATTATCTATATCATTTTCCAGTTCAATACAGTCGTTAAATGTATTAATTGTTCTAAATAGTTTGATATCATCTGCATACATAAGAACATTCGAATAATGAACATATTCAGTAATATTATTAATGAATAACAAAAATAGCAAGGGACCAAGATTAGAACCTTGGGGCACTCCAGATGTAGCCTTAAAAAGACCTGATTTAAATCCATTAACTTCAACAAAATGAAATCGATCAGTGAGATAAGAAGTAAGAAGTTGGCAAAGAGGAAGAGAAAAGTTGAATTCATTGTATAATTTATTAATAAGGATGTTATGTTCTACTTTGTCAAATGCTTTGGTGAAGTCTGTGTATACAACATCTACTTGTGTGTTATTAGTAAGATAATCTGATACAGTGTCTGTAAAGTTCAACAAGTTAGTTACGGTAGATTTACCTTGGACAAAACCATGTTGATCCGGTGATATATATTTACAAGCCTCGTTATATATTTTTTTATGTATTATTGTTTCAAAGACTTTGGAAATATTTGACAAAAGAGCTATGGGTCTGTAGTTAGATATTTTGCTTGGATCTCCTGACTTAAAAACTGGACAAATTCTTGCATTTTTCAAACAATTTGGATAGGTATGGTATTTGACAGATAAATTAAATAATATAAATAATGGTTCAACTACAATGTCCCTACATCCTTTCAAAATATAAGCAGGAATTTTATCTGGACCGGTACTAGGCTTAGATTTTAACTTATTAATAGCATCCACAATATTTTCTTTCGTAACATATTTAATTTCAATCATTTCTTTACTAAAACTGTTAGATTGAATATTAGTGCCTATATTTATATCACTGTGCTTAGAATAAACATTCGAGAAAAAATTTGCAAATGCTTGTGATATGGATGAACCGTTACTAAATTCTGTGTCATTTAACTGCATAGTGCTGGGAATATTCGCTTTCTTTTTACTTTTTATGTAGTTATACATTTGAGTTGAGTCAGATGCAATATTGTTTTCAATATTTAACATATAATTATTATAAGCTACTTTAATGTCACGTTTCGTTTTCGCTCGTAAATATACATAATCTTTTTTGCAAGACTCAATACCTGATTTTTTATATAGTTTACGATTTCTTTCTTTAGATTTTAAATCTTTAATGATTTCTGCAGTAAACCACGGTGGATATTTTGAAAAAGATGATATTTTAGTGGGAACACATTCCAAAAATACAGAATTCAGTATAGAATAAAATTTGTCAAAAGCTAGATTAACATTATCAAAGTTATTTAATACTGACCAATCAATAGATTCTAGGTTTCTATATAATGATAAAAAGTCAGCATTTCTGAAATTAAATATTGCATTTTTTGATAAATTTAAAGATTTTTTAATAGTTTCCAAATTTAGACACTCAATTAGTAACGCAGGGTGATATTTATCTTCTTCTACAAATGGACTTGAGTCTTTCATAACCGCACAACTTAAATTTGATAGGACAACATCTAAATATTTGTTATTGCAATTCAGAACATAATTATATTGATGTGCTGCTATAAAATTAGAAAAATGCACAAAATCTGTAGTTATCGGAGTTGAAGCACCATATTTATGATGATCATGTAATTGAGCTATATTTATATCACCAACAATAATGAAATCATCATGATATATGAAAGGTAATGTCTCAATGTAGTTATAAAATGAATTCAAATTATCCGATGTGGTAGGAGGTGGTAAATATACTGTAATAATGTAAATGCATTTGGAAGCAGTGACCTGTACTTTTACACACACTGCCTCAAATTTGTGGCCCATATTTTGAGAAGTATCAACTACAGAAGATTGCAAAGTAGAGTTAACTGCACAAAGAACACCACCTCCCCAAGCCTTGCCAGAGCTTACACAGTCTCTGTCTGAACGATACACATTATAGTTGTTATTGAATAGCTCCTTATTATTTATATGATCATCAAGCCAAGTTTCTGTTATGCATATAACATCAAAATCAGAAGAACAGGTGCTGTTATAGAATTCATTAATTTTAGACTTTAAACCACGTACATTTTGATAATATATATTCATTGTGAATAAATGTACTAAAATGACAATACAAAGAAATATACTATATACAGAATGTATGTATGTATGTGTGTGTGTGTATGTGTAGGGATTTTGTCTTCGCTCTAACTCAAATACTATCATTCAGAAAATTCTGAAACCTTGTATTTTTACCCTACTCTAATAGGAATAGAAGCCATTAGATTTTGGTGTAAATCGGATAAACGGAAATCGTACTTTACTTGAAGCTTATAATGGTTTTTCTTCAAAAAATACCATTAAATTCCATTTTTTCGAATTTTATGTCTTATGAAAATTAAAGATTATTGAATTTTCTACAGGAATACATTAATACTTTTTCTATATATTTTACAGATAAATTTAAAAATATATTTTTTTTATTAGTCGCGAAGCCTAAGATAAACACAATAATTCCTTTGTTATACAGTTCATATTTCAAATGAATGTAACTGACAGTAAATGTCACTGTCAGAAAACTAATCACTTCAAATTAATAATAGTGACATTTTAAAAAGAAAATAGTAAATAAAGCAATAGTTTTCTGCAATGGAACAGTTTGCAGCGTTAGTAAATACGTAAGTATGTATTTAAATTAATAAAAATTCAATAGCGGGAGGTTTTGTGTTGGCCACATCAGATTTTTTTAATTTGTTCTTTTTTGACTTCAGAAAAAAAAAATGCCAGATGTGTATGGCGCTACTTTTAGCAGATATAAAAATTAATATTATTAGATATTTTACATATTGAAACGAATAAAGCTACATTTTATTAAGCGACAGTACACATAATGTGAAAAAACAATGGTCAAATATTTTTAGGACGTATAGTACGAACCAAAATGAGTAAAATAAGCTTAAGCAACATGGGACTGATCTTCTAGTTTCCGAAATATGAGGCAGTGAAAAATTAGTTTTTGCTGGGTTTATCTTTGCCGTCTCGAAAACTATACGAGTTACGACTTCGATTAAATGAGACTTTTAGTGTACCTTTGACAGATCATTTTAGATGTGCTTTTGTTCTTTAAAGAACTAATAATTGTACTAAAACAAATGTTGTGGCGACCTTGGCCAATATTTAATTTTCAAATTGTATCGGCTGCATTTTATAGTGACATATTTCATATACTTAAATCATCAACAGTTTTCTGCATTGGGAATTGACAGAGAGAGGAGACGACGTTGAAGGCCGAGAAAGACCGTTTCTTTTCGCTCGGGTAGCGTTGAGAGAACATGTGATTCGAGAGATTCTCTGGGTCAAAATTTTTTTTCTACGTGCGCAGTTCTCAATATATTGACCAAATCTCTTCTAAATTCTTTCGGTTTTCTGGAAATTCAAAATTTACTTTTAGAGCCTAATTCTCAATTTTCACTAAAATGATATTCAATGATTTTTTTTCACTTTATCACTTGAAGCTATTCTGAATTGCAAAGTGATCTGATATAAATGACTGAAGAAGTACGATATTGTATGTATTTACCGTATGTTAACAATATTGGTTGCGCATAATAGGAAATTACGAATTTGGTGCATGTGTTTGCTGACATTTAACAAATAATATCATGACAATGACAAGTGATATGATATAAATTTATCATTTCATATCATATTACAATGGTGAAAATTGAGAATTGGGCCCTTATACTCTTAAAGTAATTCTGTTTATCACTACGATATTAGAGAGTTATTGCAGCTCCAACGCAAAAATAACGTGCACTTTAAAGTCACGTAACAGCCCGAGTGCGCAGGCGTACTAATAAGGTTCACGTTATATGAATAAGGAGACACGTTACGTGCAATGGAATAGCGAGCGTTTAACGTCACACGTTCTGTATCTTTTGAGGTTATGTTTCGGTGAAAAGTGTGGATGTAACCTCGTTTTTGTTGCTTTTAGCGTTAACGTTAGCGTGAATACACTAATTAAATGCGATAAACATTGAAATTGAAAGTCCTTTATTTCTAAAATAAAGTGTTTTCTACATAAGGTTAACGTTTACGTTCTTTCATCTTAGAAGTTGCAATAACTCCCTATTTACTCACCATTTTACTGTAAATTTAACCTTACTCATATGTCCTTTCTTTTATAAACAGCATCTGTCCCTTAATATGAGTAACTTTTCACGCCTACTTTCTATCATTCACATTACATCATAATTCCCTATTCCCTTTTGCCTATGCGAATAATACCTGAATGAGGGCAGAATTACTAAATTTGATAATAAATTGGTTCATAGTCGCGTTCGCGAATTTGTTTTGCATTCAAGTCTTTTTAGCATTTATTTATTACGGTTATTTTGGGATTTTCTTTAGTGTAAAATTTTCTCTGTTGGCTACTGAGTTTTCTTGGTTGTGCTATATGATATCGGGGGCAGACATTAAAAAAGCTAACAGGATTAGGACCAATTTATTGTGCATTGGACTGATTGTTCACTTGCAATTTAAGTTTACATTTTCTCCATGTTATTTATCACCCTCTGTTATCATATCCGCTGTGAACAAGAGATATAACATAGGTCCGAGTACGGTGCCTTGAGGCACTATTAGTAGATAGTATGGAGATGGTATTTTTTTCTTTAATTTTGCATAATAACCCTGGGTGCCAGACTTTGTCAAAAGACTGACTCACATCCAGGAAAGCGGCCGAGCAAAATTTCTTTTCTTCTAGAGTTCTTTCTATCTCTTGAGTCATTCTATATATTTGTTATACAGTCGAATGTTCGTTTCTAAATCCAAATTGGTGGTCGAGGATTAAGTTGTTATCTTCCAGTTCAAATTTTAACCTTTTAAGGATTAGTTTCTCAAGTACCTTAGAGAGGCATGGAAGTAAGGAGATTGGTCTGTAAGAAGAAGGTTGATGATCAGGTTTACCTGGTTTTAGAATTAAAATTATATGTGAGAGTTTCCACAATATTGGAAAGTATTGGATTCTTAATATGGCGTTGAATATTTGTTTTATAATGACGATTGTTTTTTCACGTAAGTTTTTTTAATATTGTTGGATTAATTAAATCATGCTCCTGGTGCTTTCTTGTTATTTAAGAATTTAATTTCGTTAATGTATTCTTCAGTTTTTAGATTTTTAATTGGTAGAGAAAGTTGCAGTGGTTTATTTAAATGTGCAAGTATTATATTTTCTTCCTCGTCTGTAATTTGTGTCGAATTTGGTTTGAATGTATTTGACAGGTGTTCCGCAAATGTTTCTGCTTTATCTTTGTCAGATCTAGTCCTTGTCTGGTCGGGTTTTCGGATTGCTAAAGATGTTTTCTGAGGAAAGACAAAATTTTGTTCGATTATTATCTTTTTCAATTTTTTCTTCGATTCTATCACAAAATAGACTCTTTTTCAGAAATAGTTGACGATCGGATACATATTTTTTTACTCAACCTTCATATACTATATCTACATATTCTTCTGTCTTTGGAAAATCAGTGATACTAATCTATGGCATAGCGCATAGTACTCGTAATATTTATAGTTTCAACATACAATAGAACAATTTAGCCCAGAGCCAGTCAGGAGCAAATAATTTAACGCGCCGCGTTTTTTTTTTCAATTATCAAAATTCGTCTTTTACTATCGTAATTTTCTTGTTTATGACCTAATTAACATTTTGTGTAAATTTTATTGATGAGAAAAACATTTAAATTTGGATAATGGATTTGCAGAACTTGTCATTAGTGGTTTTTATAATAAAAACTTCACATTTTCAATTTCTGCAACAGATGACAATTGACATCTACCATAGGGACAGTTTTACAATTCTGATTAAAATTTTAACTATCAGTTAAACAAATTTAAAACGAAATGAACTGTCAAACGACACATTGAGCATTGCTCTCAATAATTCAATTCAATATTGTTTATTTAACTTGTAGTTGAAATTCTAACCGAATATTGTAAAACAGGACCATAAAGTTTTAATAATGAATGATTTCATATAATTATCAATAATCATTAATTAAAAATTAATTTCATCAAACTAACAATTATTAAGACTTTATGACATATGTCATTTGTCAACTGAAACAATTCAATTTTTGTTCTATTTCTTTAGCGGTCTGTAGCTAAAAATTACAACTTTTGTAAGTTCTCGCGTACGAAACGCATGTTAACAATAATTTTGGACTTATTAGATGCCGTTTTTATTTCTGGACATATTTTGAATTCACACTTTTATTCTAAAATAAATAGGGCAGAAATTACAGCTTTATGAAAAATGTACCATTGTATTTCCTATGGTCCGAAAAATGTAGACACTCGGTATATATATAAAAGTGCCATAACGTTTCATTTTTTCATCAATTTACGTTAAAAAAATTATCCTTTTTCACGGTCTTATTGTGTTAAAAAATACATACTTTGTGAGCGTATTTTAATGAGAATATAATTCGTTAGACATGTGACGTTTCCCGCCGATCAGCATTCAGAATCTCCCTAGAAAACTGCAGCGCAGAAATATAACATAGAATGCCTAGGAGTATACCTATTAATAATAAAATACTGAAATATTAATGTAATATATAGTTTATATCTGACAACATAAAATATTTAGTTCGTATATTAAATTATTTGTAAAAATAACAAATACAGAAAAGTACTTTTTCTTTAGATGATAACTCGGAATTCTTCATTTAAGCTTGTTCAGACCGGATACTTTATTACATATATACCTTTCAGTAGAATTATTATTATTATTATTATTACTATTATTATTATTATTATTATTATTATTATTATTATTATTATTATTATTTCAATTTCAATGTATATTTATAAATGAACCATGAAGCTTTCATTGTATTAAATAAAGATTATGCACGATAAATTTTGGACACATATTATATATTATTGTAATTTATAAAATGTTGTACCTTGTTACATTGCGCTTAAAATACAATAAAAGGATCCCTATTTATATTTTTATGCTGTAACTTCCATCAATTGTGTTACAATAGGGCTGCTGCAAGAATTTTTATATGACTTTAAAAGTTTTACTATTGTCAATTACTTTTAAACTTGAAGAAATGAAAATTTTGAGTTTTATGTTCAGGGATGGGGACATTGTTTTCTTGTCGTTTGTCATAGTGTCCAGTGGATACGGTGAACAGTAAAGGGTTTCGTTTAACGAACATCACACACGATAGGATGTAGATGCAATGGAGGGGTAGGATCTGAAATAAACATCTGCAAGAAGTGTTAGATTTAACGCAACCATTGTTCTAATTATTGATTTTTGAGGAGGCTGTGTGTGTTGAATACCTCCAACATATTATACAGTAACATAAAATGGAATACATTTGACCATAGTAAAAAAAAATTAAGGTATCCTGACTAACGCAGATTTTTAGGTTTCTAATGACGAAACAGGTGATGTGTAGTCGTTTACATAGTGTCTGCGTATGTTCAACCCAAGAGAGGTTGAAGGCAACGTGTACACCTACTACTTTTGTAGATGTAACCAGCGTCACGGAAATATTTGAGATGCTCGCATCAATGTTGAAGTCATACCCTCGTAACTAAAATTGAATTGTTTGTCTCACGTGCATTAACCACAACACCATTAATTCTGCACCAGTTATCCATAGCGTCGATGCTCTCCTGTATTTTAGCATTTGGATTGAAGGAGCTGAAAGAGTTACTGACGTATCATCAGCAAAAAGACAGACATCGGTATTGGTTAATGAAGATGGTAAATCATTAATGAATAGTACGAAAAGAAGTGGACTTCAAGTACTACCTTGTGGTACACCGTGAAATACAGGTTCGGCCAGTGAAGTATGTCTAAATTAATTGATACTACCTGTAATCTATTAGTTAAATAGGATTGTATCCAGGATAGAGCTACTCCTTTAATACCATATATGTAAAGTTTATTAAAAAGTAATTTATGGTTTATTGTGTCAAACGCTTTTGTTACATCAAAATGAATGGTGGAAACTAGTCTTTTGTTGTCAAGATGTTCGAGTACACTACTTAAGCTAAAAAATAATGCATGCTCAGTTGATTTACTTTTGACGAAGCCATATTGACATGGCGTTGAAATATTTTTTGAATCAATATAGTTAACCAAACGAGAGTGCATAACTTTTTCAAAAATATTTGAGAAAGCTGGTAGTAGGGCGTTGGCCTATAGTTTTCCACCAGTTGTTTGCTGCCTTTTTCGTGGATAGGAATTACTTTTGCGGTTTTGAAATTCGTTGGATAACTACCATTAAGTAATGACTCGTTTAACTTATATGTTAAAACTGGAGTGATAATATCCACGATTTTTGAAAGAAGTGGCAGGAAATTTCATCGGCACCGGCAGAACTTTTTCTAGAAATTAATATTATAATATAAATTTCGCGCTCGGTAACTGGTTTCAAAAATATAGTATCGTTGGTTACGAATTCAGTCTCAATTTCAGTTGTTGCAGTAAGAAAGGAAGAAGTTAAGTTGTGGACGGAATTTAAGAAGTAATCATTGAAAAAAATAGGTAATTATTCAGGAATAGACACTGCTTTGTTACCATGGGTAATTGGCAGAGATATAGAAGATGTGCCACACGAATTGTTTTTTCAATATTTATTAAGCAGAAATTGAAAAAGGCTATTAATGTGGCCAGATATCTTCTAAACTACAATACTAAACTAATAAATGCATTTTGCTACAAAAGATTTACTGTTTTTATTTGAATGTTATGGTGTCCCAAATGTAACGTGCACAATCTTTATCGAGAAAGTGAATCTAAAACTGATCAAAACAAATTCAGCCTTCATCCTGGACTTGAATCCAGGACGTCTTGATTGCTAGTTCGCTAGTCCAATTATTCGAGTTCTAAATGGGAATAAAAAAATATATAATTACACTTACTTTGGAGGTGGTTTGATAAATGACATAACATACGCTGCTACACACATTGGAAGCCCTTGTCTATATCTACTTATAGTCGAGAATGTACCATCACCGTAATGCATAGATCCTTCCCTTACTCCAAAAAAGAATGACTTTGGTACTGCGTGCACCTTCGTAGTGGAGTGACTTTTTAGTGTCCCTGGCTTATATGGCTGCTTCTCTTGTTTAATGAGCTCAAGCTCGCTTTCGCGCGTATACTTCTGTAAGATGCGGTTGATTACGCTAGGAACCAAAGATCCACGGTCGTACTGGTCGTCCGCCGGGTATTGCATCTTGTACATGGAGGCAATGGATGTGGCAGCAGAGACTTTGGATATACTGCGCCTCAAATCTTCTTCTTCTCCTTCTCCATAATATTCACCATAATCCATTTCATTCTCGCTTGCTGAACCCGATAAATCAACTACAGACAACAAAAGCACATGAGTTAGAAACTATAGAATTATTAGTTATTTTAAATGTAACAAGAATTTATTTTATAATTAAAAATCTAATATACATGGTTTCAGATTTCGAAGGCCATCATTAGGATCTTGGAAAATATGAGATATATGACTTCTGTTAAATGAGACATCTGTGTTTACAAAATTATATCAAATAAAAAACTTGGATATTTTTATAATTTATCCAGGAAGGTGCGAAAATAATTTTTCTATAGCTAAATTTTCGAGGTACAATACAAATTTATATAATTTTTTAATGAAACCCATATTTGATTTTTAACTTCAAAAAATTGCCTATTTCTTCTTTTTTGATTGGTTTAAGAGTTATTTTATTTTATCTATTTTTTTACATGTAAAATTTTAGATTTTTCAGGATTCCATGTTCTTTTTAATATTTTTTTTTAGTTTTTTAAAATGGTATTTTATTTTACTTAGGTCCGGTATTTCAATCTCCTGGTAACGTGTCAAGTTATTTTTGGTATATACCCTAAGTAAAACACAATAGTTTTTCAACTAATCTTCAATTCATGTGTATATATTTATGATAATAAATATGCATATAAAAGATTCGTGCAGTGTTGCTCATTGAGCAAACAATAGTTAATAATAACAATAATAATTATAATAATAATAACAATAACTATTTCACTAAATTACATAATAAAATATACATTTGTAGCAAATACATATACAAAAACATACAATTAGAACTTTAAAAATATATAGTGCCGTGTGCCGTCAATACTTAAGTGACTATGAACAGGGTGTTTAGAAAATAATTAGTGGTGTAAAAACATTGTGATATAAGAAATTTCTTTGTTTTATTTTTAAGCTGTTGTAAGTGTTCTACTATTGTTTGAAACATGATTTGTAACGTATTTTTCGTATACGTGTAAGAATGTTGGCGTTAAGTTGCTCGGGCGCCAACGGTTCGGTAGCTGCTTTGGAGACAAGGTTCAAATAGTGAAAGAAAACAATTGCGTTGGTAGAAAGGCTGGTTTATTATTCCGAATTCGAGTACAAGAGGTCCTATGGCTAGGCGTTCCAAGTGAATTTTTATTTAAGACAGAAACGGGGTATTCGGGAAAGACGACGCTTGGCGTCGCGTCTGCTGGATAGCGGAAAGTTGACCGGATACGGTGGGGTTTACGAAGCCCTAAAGTACGGAGTCCAAAAGTGTTGTTTTCCGGAGAAAGACGCTCGGCGTCGCGGTGTCGGCGAGGTAGGATGTCTCAGAATAGTGTAGAGTTCCTTTACCGGTGACTAAGATTTCGAAAATGGCGTTATCTCAAAAACGACGCCCGGCGTCGCGGCGCCGATACTACGGGATTTTGTAAATACGGTGATGTGGACGCGTTTCCCGGTACGTAGAAGTGAAAAGGAGGCTCATCCACAAAACGACGCCCGGCGTTGATGCGTCAGGACGCTTGCCGGCGGTGATCTAAACTTGTTTCCGAAGAGTGGTTTTTCAAAGTGCGGTTTTCTCGAAAACGACGCCCGGCGTCGCGACGCCGATATGTCGCGACGCTTCCTTATACCGAGGAGGATCCGAGTCGAGGGTTTTCTCAAAAATGCCGCCCGGCGTCGGGCCGGCGTCGTCGGTCGGTAATAGCCCTGGACGGTCACGCACCTTATTGGCGTCAACACCTGATGGCGTCGAGGCGCTAAAGAGGTTAATCTCACAACAGGTCACTATCAGGGATGAAATACGGAGATAGCGTCGGCGTGGTGGCGTCGGGTCACTTGTAATGGCTCTGGTTAGACATGCACCTTGGCGACGGTAACGCCCGGGTTTACACGCCGGCGACGTCGAAGTGTTAAGGCGGTTGGTCTCGCAACGGGCCACTACAAGCGACGATGCTCGCGAAACAAACTATACTCTAGGGGTACGGACGGCGGCGGCTTCACCGTGGTGACCCTGGTGTTGCTCAGGTGCGTCTCCCAAAGACGCTGGCGGTCTACACGCTACCAGTGTTACGATGTTCGACGCTCTAAGGGTGCGTTTATGTTGGAGCTGCGATAAACGATAAGAGCGACGATACTAGCGAAGCAAAGAAAATTATGTCATTATTTTATATGCAGGTGTTTATATTGGAGCGACGCGTTGACACATGCTTGGCTGCCGAGCAACGATAAGAGCGGCACTAGTATCGTCGCTCTTATCGTTTATCGCAGCTCCAACATAAACGCACCCTAAGTCACGCAACGAGCCACGTCGATGGGCAAAAACAATAAAACAAACTCGCGGGGAGCTCACGGCGGGAGATAAAAAAACCACGGTTTCTCACCTGGAGATTTTTGCGGGTCCGGCTGAAGACTTTGGAGTCGAAATCTGCATCGGAAGAATACTATGTTTCGCATCTCGGCGGCGCGGCTTTTATAGCCGGAGA
The DNA here is from genome assembly GCA_943142095.1 of Ophonus ardosiacus. Lineage (NCBI taxonomy): Eukaryota > Metazoa > Arthropoda > Insecta > Coleoptera > Carabidae > Ophonus > Ophonus ardosiacus. Next base: position 35,354,110 of record OW964826.1, on the reverse strand, counting down.
CTGGATATTCAGGCTTTAGCTTGTTTTTCGCAGGTGGGATTTTAACCAAAATTTGGAAAAAAATGGAACGCGGACTTCTAGTTGAGATATTACGCTCGTACTTAATGTGAACGGTGTACTTTACGTCCGGCATAGCAAAGAAAAGTTTTCAGCGTCGCGTGAAAAAGGAGAGCGCGGCAAAAGCGGTTTGAACTAATATTCTTGTTACAGATCACATCGTCACAGATTATACAAATTCATATCTAAAGAATTCTTAGCTGAACTCGCGAGCATAAAATGAGGGCTGTAATGTTATCAGTTCACTGTGTCTCGTACTAGTGAATGTATTTTGTTTGTATATATGTCTGTTTTGATGGATTTCTTAACGAAAAATAAATATATAAAGTTAGGTAGAGGCATAATGTCTAATTTTATAAAATAAGGACGACAGTGACAGTGTTCATTCTGTTGAACATTAACAATTAATCTTACAATATATAAATTTTTTTTTTTTGTAATCTAAAGATTTTAATTTAGTGAATAGAATTTCCCCATATGGTTACTGCATACGACAAGTGACTGGTATATTTATGAGACTCTGAACGTTTAAATATTTTTTCAAATTTCTGAAAGATGTGTAATGGAAGAAAGATTTTTAAACAATTTATCAACATGAGCACACCAGTTCATAGAGCTGCTAATATGCAAGTCCGTTTAACATATTGCCTTTGGTCATTGTTAGAATTTGGAGATAAAATTAGTCTTTATGTTTTTCAGATTTAATTCCAGTCATGTATATAAATTCTCTTTCCAATAAGGTAATGTTGTTTATGTACAATTTTTTTAAATAAACAAGTTATTTGCGGTTAAAACTTAAAAATTTTGTAATCTGTTTTATTAGTTTTTTTTAGCCAAGTAAGCCATGGAAACAATTAATTCATTAATATATTGAAAGATGTTTTCAGAACTCATTTTAATAAGATAACACAATATTTGGGTATAAGTTCTGTATTATTTATTGAAAAAATACAACGTTTCGACAGCTAGGTGCTGTCTTCTTCAGGTAAAAAATTATAATTTGTATTTTTTCAATAAATAATACAGAACTTATACCCAAATATTGTGTTATTTTAATTAATTCTTTGTTTGCTTGACGTTTAATAATTTCTCCCGTAAAGTTCTCTATGTTTAATAATGTTTAATAACTTTACAAATGAAGAAAAGTTAGATATGATCTTGCTATATGGAAAGTTATATCTAGACACCAGTTACGCAGAACGATCGGCTCTCTCCCAAAATTTGGGACAGGATATATTTTTTAAATGGAATTATATATTTTTTATCTTATTGGAAAGAGTATTTTTTTCTCTTTCCAATAAAGTAATATTGTTTATATACAATTTTTTCAAATAAACGAGTTATTTACGTTTAAAGATAAAAATTATCTTTTATTAGTTTATTTAGTCAAGTAAACCATGGAAACATTTGTCTTTTATAAAATTATTATTTTATTAATTTATTTTACAGTAATAACAAATCAGTTAACACGTTGACTGCCACGCTGGTCCCATGGGACCAGCACTGGTTTTCCTTACTACGCCACGCTGGTCCCATGGGACCTGCAGAAATTTTCATTTTCTGCTGGCCGCAGTTTTGAATTTATACTGAAATATGTATTAAATCGAATGAATATGTCCAAGTAGGAGAATAAACTGCAAAGATATTTTGAAAACATTGTTTTACACTAAGTGTGGTCCCACATAAATAAAATAACAAATTATTATTTTACATTTAATATTATACATTATAAAATAAAAATAATTGTTCATAACTCAAAAACGAATTAAGATATTGAGATTTTACAAGTATGGTATGTTATCAGCTATAATATCCCGAGGACATTGATAATTGCGAAATAATTTTATGACAGTTACCGAAAGCGCGTTGCTTGGTAACAGCCCGACGCGGAGGTGGTGTTACCTAAAAGCAACGTGCTTGAGGAAATGTGATAAAATTATAAGTATTTATCAATGATCGAGGGGTATTCGGTGAGAAAATTTTTTGCAGTTTTAACATTAAATTTGCCTAAAATTTGTATTTGACAGAATTTTTGTGTCTAACCCAGTAGATGTCACTAGTAGCTATGAACGTGAATGTGGCTATGAATATGTTCAGTGTGAAGTGTGCAATGAGAATGAGACCTCTTTGAGTGAGACCAAAGAGAAGAAGATAAGACATACAAAAGTCCATAAATATTCTCCACATTTGGTTTTTTATTTAATATAGTATTTTTTGATGTGTTTTCTTCTATAATTTTGTTGAATAAATCATCATTTTCATTGACAGCGTGAAAATGACATATTTAAATTAAAACAATTAATCTTTAATTATATGTCAAAAACTGTTTGTTACTTAGCAACAGTGACATAAGTGATAATTGTCTTAGGATAATTATCAGTGTAAGTTTGTTTTGATTGGTTACTTTCGCACACGTGGTCAGCAATAAAAGGATTCAATTGGATAATTTTTTAACCAAAAAATTTTCGCTGTAAGTCCTAAAGCTATTGCAATAAATGACCCCATAACGGAAACATCAAAATATGCCATGGCAGTCAACGTGATGAAGAAAATATTCAAATTGAAAGCCATTATTTCTTTGGCACATTTCAGCTCTTTTGGAAAGATAGCCGACCGTTCTACGTAACTGGTGTCTACACCTTTTCCACTTGTATTTCAGAAAGCGTCATTTGTAATTCAGAATAATCAATTTAATTTCAGAACTCGTCAAATGTAATTCAGAATAATCAATTTAATTTCAGAAAACATCATTTGTAATACAGAATAGTCAATTTAATTTCAGAAAACGTCATTTGTAATTCAGAATAGTCAATTTAATTTCAGAAAGCGTCAAATGTAATTCAGAAAGTATCATTTGAATTTCAGAATATATCAAATATAATTCAGAAAGCGTCAATTGAATTTCAGAAAGTGTCAAATGTAATTCAGATTGCATCATTTGTAATTCAGAACAAAGTAGGAACTGAAATACGTGTTAGCCTTGATTTAAATGACCGATTTTAGAAGTTATAATTTGTAATTGTTGAATTATTTATTATAAGCAGAAATTCATATAAGGGGAAAAAGAAGTTACAGTTAATAATATTGAAGTTAAATATAGCACAAATAGTAATTGTTAATATCATTCACAATCATTAACATTTTACAATACAGAAACTACTAATAAAATAAAAGTTTAAACAAATATATAACAAATGGGAAAATCATTATAATCATTATGCTTACAAATTACACCTGCATTTCAAATCCTAAAAGTAAATAATTATTATAGATTTTCATAGAACAATATTTATTACAAAAAATATAAACAAAGAACAAATTGAATGTTTTAAAATAATTATCAATATATACAAGAAATTATTCATCTAAATCTAATTTTGCAGCATGAAAAGATGTGCACGAGCACAGTCACCCCAACAATACTATCTTTGGCCTATCACAGCAAATAACTTATAATTATAACGTTCTGAATAATTTATGAAAACGTTACAGAAAATCAAAGCTAACTTGTTTCGCAATACGTATAACGTTCTGAATTACAAATGACGCTTTCTGAATTATAATTGACGTATTCTGAATTACATATGACGATTTCTAAATTACAAATGACGCTTTCTGAAATTAAATTGACTATTCTGATTTACAAATGACGCTTTCTGAAATTAAATTGACTATTCTGATTTACATTTGACGCTTTCTGAAATTAAACTGATTATTCTGAATTTCAAATGACGCTTTCTGAAATTAAATTGATTATTCTGAATTACAAATGACGCTTTCTGAAATAAAAATGACCATTTCTGAAATACAAATGGAAAAGGTGTAGATAACTTTCCATATAGCAAGATCATATCTAACTTTGTAAAGTTATTGAACACAGAGAAATTTACGAGAGAAATCATTATACGTCAAACAAACAAAGAATCAATTGTTTCCATGGCTTACTTGGCTAAAAAAACAAATAAAACAGTTTACAAATTTTTTAAGTTATAACCGTAAATAACTCGTTTATTTGAAAAAATTGTACATAAACAACATTACCTTATTTCAAAGATAAAAAAATACTATACTCTTTAGATAATAAAAAATATATGGTTCTATTTAAAAAATATATATTTTATTCCAAATTTTGAGAACCGCTGACACAATTTTTATTTTGTCTACATGACCAATTTTCTAATATAAAATGGCACAATTTTGCTCATTTAACCAACCTCGTATCTCTTCAAATGAAAAAGTTACCAATAGTGAGCAAGCTTATTGAGATACCCTGTATTTGGGTAGTATGATGTAGAGGGATGGACGAATTGACCCTGAAATTGATAGGAGGGTGAATGCGGGATGTAAGGTAATGGGTGCTCTGGGCACGTTTGCTCGTTACGTATATGTATCTAGAGAAGCTCGGTTAAGTGTATATAATGGAGTGCTGGTGCTTGCTTTTATGTATGGAAGTGAATGTTGGGCATGGACGAGAAAGCATAACAGGAGAGTGACTGCCGTGGAAATGAGGTATTTACGTGGTGTTTGTGGGTATACAAGACGGGATCGAGTGAGGAATAATTTGGTGTATGAAGAATGTATGGTTAGGAAGAATGTTGTTAAGAAAGTTGGAGTGAGTCAGTTGAGATGGTTTGGTCATGAGGAGAGAATGATGAGTGAACGACTTGTAAAACGCATATATTTTGGTAAAGTTGAGGTGTTCCATTGCGTGGCCGTCCAGTGTGTAAGTGGATGGATGTGATTGGTAGTGTTTTGAAGGAGCGTAAGTTTCCGAGTGGAAAGAGAAGAAGAGCATGTATGAATAAGATTATGAATGTGGCTGAGGCGAAAGAAGTTTGCCTGGATAGGAATGTGTGGCGAAGGATGATTGTTTCGTAATTATTGTGGTGTGAAGATGTATGGTTAGTAAGAATGTTTTATGAGAATGGAGAGACAGCTGAACTTTTATGTGGACGAGAAAAACGTAGTATGTTTGTCGAGGAATGTGTAGCGAAAGATGATTTTTGTGTAACTATTATTGTGGTCCGGATGCGGTTATTCGCTACCGGTCTCTATAATATGTTATTATGTATGAATACGTTTATGAATGTGGCTGAGGTGAAAGAAGAGTGCACGGATAGGAATATGTGGCGAAAGATGATTATTGTGTAACTATTATTGTGGTCCGGATACGGTTATTCGCTACCGAAAATCGGTCACTTTAATATGTTCTTTGTATGAATGTTATGTTGATTTTGGACAAGGCGAAAGAAGAATGTTATTAAAGAGTTAAGTGATTCACTGGACCTCTTACTTTCATCCCTTTTCTTATTGTTTTCGGGTTTTTGCTAACCCACTAAGTGGGAAACGCGTGATTTTATGTATGTATGTATGTAACTATTTATTATTAATATTATTATTATTATTTATATTAATAACTTCATCCTAACTTTAAATGTATTTTTTTAATATAACTACAAATAAATTACTTTTGAATTTAAATCTTCTACCATTTTGATATTTCCTCTATAGAAAACTTGGTTCCTGTTTTACAGTACAAAATACAGTGCTGTCTTATAAATTGTAGTTTGCAGCCAACTTTGATTACCCTCCAGCCCCCAAACTCAGAGCCCTCTCATTGACCTAGCGGCTATTGTAAAACAGTCAGATCGATTCTAGATAACTTTCTACATTTCCTATCGAGAATAGTATACCTGTATTAAAGTAGGTTAAATAACATTGATTTTTTTTTGTATCTATAACCTTACGGCGGAAAACAGGTTACACAATATTTACATTAAAGGTTTGTAATTGGTTTCTAAAATAAATTCATTACCAAAAACATAAATATGAAATTTTTGAATACCCCATATAATAGCTAATGCTTCTTTATTTTGCACTTAATATTTTTTCTTCGGCCCGAAACCCGCCTCGATTTCGAGTCGATCATCGAGCCGGGCCGAAAATATATTTTATCGGGCCGAATCGGGCTAGTCATTTGCAAAAGTTGAGGCGAGTCGGACTTTTGATTTTGGCCCGACCCGAAAATTCGAGCTTTTCAGGCCGGCCCAAAAAATCTTATAGTTCAAATGCACAGTTTCCATAATATTTTAATGAAAATGGATGAAGTTGAAAAGGGTCAAAATGATTTAATAACAACATACTTCACATCTTAATAGTAAAAATGTTATTTTACTTCAAAAATTCAAGGTTATTCATTAAAGCATAATAATGCTATTGTCATGTTGTTATAATTACTATTGTTACTATTCGTATACTTAAATAAAAGTGATTTTTATTTCTACTATAATGATTTCTTGTCTTATTTTTGAGTAGAAATAAAGTTAGATAAAAAAATCCTTATGTAAATAATATCTTTTTGTATAAGATTTGTGAAACAGTTTAAATTTTCGAGCGCCTTAGTAAAACAAATGTTAAATACTCGTAAGTCTGTAATTTTTATAACAAACTTAAACTAGAAGTGTCTATTTTTTAACAACTTATGTTATCTAATGTCGAAAGTTATAAGGATATACAGGTTTTTTATAAATTTGGCACGAAAAAAAGTTAAACATTTCGCTTCACATAAAAATCAAAATTAGGAATGTCAGATGCACCCAATGTCGAGCTTTGGCCCGGCCCGACCCGAAGCCCGGCCCGATTTCGAGTCAATTTTCGAGCCGGGCCAGCTAATTTTTTGTCGAGTCGATCTTCGAATCGGGCCGGCAATTTTTATTTTCGGGCCGAGTCGATCCAAACCTCAAAGCCCGGTCCGGCCCGGCCCGAATGCATCTCCAGTACGCCGTACGCCAGGCGTAGGCTGTAGGCAATAGGTTTTTCGATTCCTGAAGGGTAAACATGTGAGAGAACTGCACCCAAACCGTATAAAGATGCATCTAATGTTACTTTGAGTGGTACCGTTCTATCAAAATGTGCTAGTACTTTATTTGAGGTTAATTCTTCCATAAATAATTGAAATGAACGTTCACAATCACTTGACCAGTATCAAGGTACTTCTTTTTGCGTCAATTGATACAGTGGTTGTAAAATTGTGGCCATATTTGATATAAATCTATAATAATACGTTTCTAGCCCTATAAATTATTTTAAAGAAGTGACATTAGTATTCTTGTTAATAATGTGCCCCAAATATTCTACTGAACCGGCAGGGCTAAAAATTAGTAACTTAACAAGTGAGAAATGATTTTTTTTTTTTAAATTTCATCGAAATTCAAATTTTTCTATCATGGCGCGCTTGTGACCTGATCTTGATATTGACATCTTATTAATATTAAAAGACTATAACTACTCTTTACGTATCAAGAATTTATATATTGTTCCCTCTTTCACTAAAGCAAAATTTAAAGGGTCATTTTCGTTCCTGGCACCCACACTATATAATGAATTACCGCTGTCAATGAGATCTCTGTCGTTTGGTAACTTCAAAGTAGCAATAAAACTTTTGTATTAGGTACCGATTATTTTTAGGTTACTTATTATATTATATATTAATTTCTACTGTTATGTATTTCTTTGTTTGTGTTACAAATTAATGTTGGCATATTATTTACATTTGTTTTGTAATGTGATTGGTTAGGTGGAAGAACAGCCTATGGCTGAACCTCGCCTTTGTCCGTATAGGCAATAAAGATTTATTATTATTATTATTATTATTATCTGCAACGAACTTCAGCGCCTAAATCCGCTTGAGAGCCATTTGTTTCTTTACATATGGTTTCAGTAAAAGCAAGTATTTCATTGTTTGTTTATGGTAAAAATAGGAGTATTAGGTACAATTATGGAACCTGGTTATAAAAAAGCTGATTCTGGTAATTTATCTGTTGTGGAATCTGCCAGGGTACTTAACCTAAATGGTTATTATTGATTATTTTCTCCATAACTCACAATACGTGAGTGCAGAAAGACGTATTGTTAAAAGTCGAAGGTATGCTCTAGAATATAGAGGTTTTATTTATTTATAAATGCAAACAAAATGTAGGAAATGTCAAACACAAAATATATACGCTATCTACTAGCAAGGACCTTTCTAGATTTATAAAAGTTCCAATTTTCTTACATTAAATAATGAATTAACCTTATTATTAAACATGTTTTATTATATTTTCCTACTATTATGAAGTTGTAAACTATAGAAAAATTACTATTTTGCATTAATTCCGTGTCACCTGAATACCCCATTGGGAGTGAAAAAAAAATGGCCACTAATTTTGTCCAGCAGCCTTCCTAATTTTATTCTATAAGTCTTTCTGAACTTAAATCATCAATCAGAATGAATCCAACTGGTTTTTAAAACGGAATGTTTCTTAGCGCCTATGGACGGATGTATTGAAAGAAGTCAAATTGCAACCTGGTATCTCAATTTTCAATAAAAATTACTGTTTTGCATTAATTCCGTGTCACCTGAATACCCCATTGGGAGTGAAAAAAAAATGGCCACTAATTTTGTCCAGCAGCCTTCCTAATTTTATTCTATAAGTCTTTCTGAACTTAAATCATCAATCAGAATGAATCCAACGGGTTTTTAAAACGTAATGTTTCTTAGCGCCTATGGACGGATGTATTGAAAGAAGTCAAATTGCAACCTGGTATCTCAATTTTCAATAAATTGGTGAATCAAAAATATACAAGGATGGATTAGCTATTTTGTTCAGATGTATTTGTAAAATCAGATTTAATAGGACCCTGGTAACCCGGCACCTTTGGGAAATCAGCAATGCCGGATTATCAGATATGCCGAATTAACAAGTTCTTATTTTATAACTTAGTGAAAATAGAGAAAAAACGTACCAACTGTATTTTAAAGTATATAATTACATAGTTTATTATTTAAAATGTTCGTAATTTTATTTATTATTGTACAGTACAGTTTAGTCCAAATCAGTGTGTAATACGAGTAACATATGATGACGTTGATGCAGTTGAACATGAAGTACCAGCATCTGACGACGATGGAGCAGATTGTATGTTGAGTGAATCCCTTTTAAACATTGTAGGGATGACAAATTCCTTCTTAGAGCCTTCTTTTTAGAAAAATCATTTTGGAATAAGTGAAGGTTCCTTATTTCTGTAAATTTTACAAAAGTTTTTAAAGAATCTGCAGCTTCACCCCAAATGATATAGGTTGTTGTGTTAGCATCTTCTTCAAATCCTCATCACTCTCAAATTCGTGTGGATTTTCACATTTTGTATGGTGACCTTATCTTCGTCAGTATGCTCCAGACTAGTTTTAAATGCCGAGAGCAACCGACCCGGGTGAGTGCCGGAATATCAAGTGTACTTAATCATCGAGTGCCGGATTAACGCGGTCCCACTGTACAAAACAATATTTAATCATTTTTGCTGTAAACGAAAAACATGAAAATTATGTTTTAACGTAAGAAAACTTACCACTTAAATAAACTCCATTTTTATATTTATGGAAAGCTTAAACACTGGAAAAATGGCAAAACAAAAATGTCGAATAAAGAATATCGTGAAATGGACGTTTAATGATTCACAATAAAATAAGATGACAGTAAACGGTACAATAAACTAACACTTTGAACAAGTGTTGTCATGCTATAATCGCATGCATATGTACATCCGGTGGTGTGTAATATTCAATAAATTTTTAGCAGTAGATACGTGATATATTATAGAAAAAATAAAAAAATACGTATGTCTTATTTTTTCATGTAGATTAATACATATAATTTTCAAAAATTATGATACTCCCCAATTGTGTTAATCTCAAAAAAGAAAAAGAAAAACAGTTGAGACAATACTATTTACATACTGTTGAAATCAGAAAAAAATCCTTTATTTTATAAGTCAATAATTTATAGTACTTGTCGTTTAAAATAATATAACTTTTTACCACTAGAACAAATATTTTTTTTTTTTTGATATGCTATACAATCAGTTCCTATGTACTAATTATTTTTTCCTAACGATATGTTTTGCTAAATCCATTAGGTAAAGAAAAAATCGATCACTTTCCTTGAAACACCCTGTGCAGGGTGCCCATTTAACTGTTCCCGGAAGAAAATTAATGAATAGGCAATCCATTCAAATTTTCATAACTGATATGGTGTTTAAAATTTTTATTTTTATGATTAACGAATAAGTGGCTGCTGATTATGTCAGAAACAATTTTGAAGTGACTGGTGAAATGTATTTTTTGTTGCCTATGCTTAAACCAGGTAGGACACGTGTGTTTCAATAAATACATACGTTATATTATTTATTTCCGTAATTCGCGATTCAAGCTAAAAATGGTAAATTTTGGAAATAAAGTTACTATATTATTTTCTAATAATATTTTTACAATTGGCGCATCCGAATCTAGTAGCAATCACTAACGATTTATGGTCCCTTTAGTTGGTGTAACGAAGTTAAAACTTCGTCACAATAATGTAATAAGATAGGTTTAATGTGTCTTCTAGGCCCCTTTTGTAGCATATCAAGAGCAATACTAAGTACACAGTTAAATGAAGAGCCTTAAGTATGTGATAAGCCGAAAATATATCGTCGGATTTCTGGTAAAAAGACTTAACCGCCATTTGACTAGTTTTGAGATAAACAGGAAAAACTTGTTTTTATTTACAATATTGGTTTATTTAACAAGATATTGTGTTATGTCGATGAGATTAATATTTTATACATTTTTCAACATACTTTCGCAACATTTTGAAGCATATTTCATGAAATATTTAATAAAAATGTTTTTTTTTTTTGTTCAATATAGCTTAATACCTAAATTTTTAATATTTATATAGTTGTGAACACCAGATTAATAAATAATATCAAAATAAATTAACTTTTGTGGAACACAACTCGTTAACATCTCCCATTACATTAACACAGAATGGCGTTTAAGACATTTCGTATAAAATTTCTGTGCGCATCAAATAGTGTCAGATGGCGTTTACGAAACTTTAGAATGAATTACCTTCTAACATAATTTTTTTGGCGCTCAGATATTGTGTTTAGAGCATGCGTCGTGAAGAGACGTATCCGTTTATGTGCATAACTCATTTTATAATTTTTTGGCGGTTAAGTCTTTTTACCAGAAATCCGACGATATATCAAAGTATGTGATATTAGAGCAGCACTATAAATTTGACACATCTTTGTAACTAATAATTGTATCACAATGACATTTATACCATAGTTGTAACAATGTATATTATAATATTAAAGTTTCAGAGTCGTAGATGTAGCGCGTATCCGCTTTCCGTGATATATAAATTTCACATATAGAGTACCACAGCGTACGAAATGTGGAAGTTTCAAATCGTTTGAAACCAAACTAAACTTGTAGTTTAAACTTTTGTGAACTCTATTGTACGTACATGGAATGGAAACGTGTGTACCTATAGCATTGTAAGGGGCTGGTCATGCGAACTGTAACAAATTCCACCAGTTGACGCATGCGCAGAGCACAGCTCATGATTTTCCAGAGGTTTTAATACATTTCTGAATGGGTACTTTTACTAATTATTCACTGAACAGTGCTTATGAAATCATCATTCTTTGAACAGTTTGGTTGTACTTTGTGGTCATTTAAATTTTTTTGGAAAAATCTACTCGTACTGTGGGTTGCCTAGAAATTTGAAGTACTACACCAGCAACGATCGTTTCCGTTCCATAGTAGTATAGAGTTCACTGTATATAAGCCAGGCTGGTTTGCAGACAAATCAGTTGTTTCGAGATCTCAAATACAACAGTACCAGGCGACAAAGAGTGATGAGTAAACAGTAAATCATCCTTCCAAAACCGTCTACTGTCCGAAAACCGTCCACCGCCCGTCCGGATCCATCCGTCCTTCCTCCGAAATTGCCTGCATTGGCTTCCTGAGTTTTCGGGGTGTCAAAGTTGGCAATATAAAAGATAACACCCAGAATACCCGAGTGAGTTTTTACAAGAACTATTTTGAAGATTATCTATCTCCCGTTTCAGCAGACGCCGTTGGTCAACATTACCTAGTCGCGGGCCTTTATCGTTCTCTGGGCCCACGCTAGGGATGTCCCCGCTATCCTGTCCCGCCGTCCGACCAGACGCCATATCCCAAGACGCCCTCAGCGCATTCAATTTCCGTGCTCATCGACGTCACCGACGCCCGGCTTCGGTTTTCGGATTTTTGTAGAAATCAAAACAGCAAGACCGTGTTTATTCATCCAAACAGCTACCACTCCGAAGCGACGCCTCCTTTTGACGACGCCGGCGAATTCTCACGACACCTGTTACAAAGGAAACGTCGTTGGTCAACAATACCTAACCGCGGGCCTTTAGCGTTCTCCGACCGAACGCCCTTAGCGTATTATGGCACTGCATTCAATTTCCGTGCTCTTTGACCTCGCGACGCCACCAACGCTTGGAGTCGGTTTTAAGATTTTCGCAGAAATCGGACACCGAGATCGCACCTATCCTTCCGAACGGTACTTACGACTCTTCTGAAGCTTAACACGAGTGTAACAGCTGGTTTTGAGAATAAAAGAAACCATTACCCAACGACGTCTATTGTATATATTTTTGTCACCCCCATTTCCCTGGACCGTCCTCCAAATTGAATTATTTGACCGTTGGCGCCCGAGCACCTTTGTTACGCCAACATCCTGTGTGATAAAATTAGGAATTTCCCTTACATTGGTTATGTTTTTACTAAGATTTATTCGTACTTCAAAATCATAATTATGAAACCGAATGACAGTTGAAAGCTGGCGCCGATAAGCAATAAATTTCAAAAAAAACAAATTCAAAATACAACAACACCTATATCAGGTGTCCGTTATTATCTAGTAGCTTAGAAGAATTTTTAAGAAAACAAAAGCACATATGCCTCCCCCTCGGAAACCTCTGTGATTAAAATATACCTGGTTACTATAGTCGTTTCTGGTTTCTGTCTAATTATATGACATTGGTCAAATATCTTGTTCGTAGTGTGTAGTACGATACATATGATTTAAATATTGTTATAATACAAAATATGTTTACAAACCGCAAATAACCGAAATACACAATAAAATGCGGTTACCATGTAACCGCTTTGAATAATAATAAACGCGCCTAGTTTCTCAAAAAGTCTCAATAATTATCCAAAATCGTTGCTCTTGTAATTTTAGAAATTCCAGTGGGACATATTGAATTGAAGTGTGTTACTATGCCTAGAGAATATAATTTGAAAAATATTTGTATATAATGCTACTCCTACATCCAGATTTGTAGCTAAAGATGAAAAGGCTATAAATGTCGGTGACATCATTTTTACAATACCCAGAAGAAGAACTTAAGCCCAGTTATAAAATATAAATTTAAAAAATGTGATAAATCAGTTTGTCACCTGCCATAAATAAGCAACAAACATAGTATATCTTGCGGATCCCATATTTATAGGAACTTTTCTCCACAGATTTTAATTTTCCATGAAATTTCTATGATCATTCACTATTTCTTACCCGAGGCTCTGAGAGTGGTCTTGGGTTTCATAGTACTTCGAAGGGACATTGTCTTGCTCGGTTTTTTGTCGTCACCGTCTTTTGCAGATTCCCCTTCCATCTCATCTATGGTGGAAAACGGAGTGCTTTTTTTATTTGCTGGTGTTGGTGGTACTTTGGTGCGTTCTTCTTCTTCCTCCTCCTCCTCCTCCTCCTCTACCACCACTTCTGTAGCAGGTGGAATAGGCACGGGAAATAAAGTTGGGTCATCTGGACCGCGATACATTTTGTACCTAGGGAAATAATTCATTATGAGCAAATTTGTCGATTGTGGCGTAGATGAAGTGCTAATAAATACTCCAATTCCCAGTCGTATCGCTGACACTTAAATTTTAAGCTAGGCTAGTGGCGTACCCAGGAGGGTACATTTAAATTACGCGTCCGTATATTATAATTGTAGAAAGGTTTCATTTTCCACAGACCAAACCAATATACAATAGCATTCGTCAGAGGTAGTCGCTGCACGCACTGATATAATTTTAACAATTTAAAGTGTAAAGTACGTAGTTATAAAATTTCTGTCTCTTTAGTATTTTAACATGTGAAAATCATACTTTTGTAATTTCCTACTTACCTAGTTATTTTAAGTACTTAGAAAAGCTCTAAATATAAATTATAGGGCTTAAAATCCTACTTTTAAATTGATAAGCAATATTATTTTCCATGCTTTGTGTAAAGTCAGTAGGTATAACAATAACGACAGCTATGAAATTGAAACAAAAGTTAACCAATTTTTGTTATTTGTAATTTTGATTTAAGTGAATATTTATCTATTTAGGCCTAATCTTACCACTTGAAATTTTGAACTACCAGTTAAATAAACAATATTGAATCAGAATATTGGCATCAATTATAAATTTGTCATTTGACAGTTCATTTCGTTTCGGTTTTGTTTACTTTACTGGTAGCTAAAATTTTAACGAAAGCTGGTAAGATTGGCCCTTAAATTAATAAAAATAAGCTAACCTAACTTGTCAGGTAATTCGTTAAACTTTTGTTAATTAATTTGTTTCAATTCCATGGCTATCGCTATTTTTGGGATGATTTTCGACATTTTCATACCAAATATCTGCCGCAAACATGATAAATAAATTTTGCCCATTAATTCGGATACATAATTTTAAGTTGTACACCTCATTTCATACATTTTTATGTAAAATAATTTGGGAATGTTCGGGAATTCCATTCAGCATTTTGATATAATAGAGGTTATTTTGAAAACCCCTCCGAAAATGCGCCCCTGAGCTATGCTTAAACAAGAAAAAATGAAAATCGAAATATTGACAGCAATAATCAATTTCTCATTTGACGTTTTGTTTAAATAAGTTATTGCCAATTTAAGTAACATTTAAAATTTAAGCATCAGCAATGCAACCGGGCATAAATCTCAGGCATACTGCATTTATTCTCACAAAATTATCATTACTCAAATTCGAAAACAATATAATATTTGTAACAATAACATGAGCAATCAAAATATTAAGCAGATTATTACACATAAAATCATGTACGGGGTGTAAATTGAAAAGTGAGACATAGGCATGTAACATGGGAATTCAGTTTTTCTTTGTGCAAACAACCTAATTATTTAAATCCTGCATCTAACGCATGTGAAACAATTATTCTAGCTCTTCATATAAACGTAAAAATTAATTATAAAGTTACAGTTCTTATGAATTTTTAATTTAGGCAGCAATGGATTTATGAGAAAAAATAAACATATGCGTTATTTTTAACTGTGATTTATAATTAAATTTGGATTAGAGCAGTAAATTAACACAAAACACAAAAAGGTGAAATGTTTTATTTCTTATTGACATTTAGAAACAATGCATTTGTTTACTTTTGTCATAAATCCATGGATGCCTAGACTAAAGTCTCATAAAAATTGTAAATTTATAATTAATTTTTACATTTATATGGAGAGCTAGATTAATCGTTTCTCATGATTTAGATGCAAAATTTAAATATCTATAATTTTTATTTGAAGTAGTTTTACATAAAATAATTAGGTAACGTTTGCGCAAAATCTGAATTCCCATGGTAAACGCCTATATCTCACTTTTCGATTTACATACATATACTGGTAAATACATTCATTTCAACATTTACTTTCTCAAACATCCTACAAAAGTTAGTAAAAAGCGTATGAAACACATTTGTCCGCTCTCCAAATCGAAAATAGAAAAATTCATAAAACAACCGGATATATTATTTCTATTTCGGAATTCTTATGAGTCTACTGACACACTGAAACAAGTCATTAAGAAGATCTATAAACGCACTAATTTGCGCTTTTTTTTTAGAGATGATATAACTGCTTTCAAAACTGACAAACAGATGACATATAATCTCAAATTGCTGTCAGTCAACAATGACTTTTCACCTGTAGTTAGCATAACTAATAACTAACAAAAAAAAACCAAATCATATTTTTGATAAGTCGCATTTTTAAAAAAATTACAAAATTACCTCCATAGAAAAAATTGTATAAAAAACATGTTTCATAATGCCTGTTATCGTACTCGAACATTAGGCGAATTCTGGCGACAAACACAAATCCATGAATCCGTGAATTTCTGGTGAATTTGTTTCCAAACAATGACGTCAAGAATCCATGCATACATCATGATTCCATCATCACGCCAGAATGCATAATTCCATGTTTTGATTCCATCAAACGATTGAGCGACAGTAGTAGTAGTATGGTTAATAACAATAAGTGAAAAGTTTGAAAAGTTACGGTTTCGAAATTTCTGTACTGGCATCATATTTTGATGTATTATTTTCTGTTGATAAGTTTATAATATATGACTGCATTTTAAATAAAATGAATAGTGGAAGACAATTTAATGCTGTATCAAGTACAGTAATTTCAGTAAAATGAAATATCTTAAAATGTTCCTGAATCTGTTCTTATGCTAATAACACACTTTACATTCCACATAATAACCAATTTTCGGTATTAGTATGTCATTTCAACATTTATTTCCACCTAACCTATTGCATGCACTGACAGAACAAATACAAATATCTGCTTGAGGAGAGAGAGAGGGATCTATAATAAGAAAAAGACAAAGCTATGGAATCTGCTCGCTAGCTGCATCCATAGAATCCGACGGATTACTAACTCATGACGTCATGAGTTCGTCGCTAGAATTTGGTTATTCCATGTTTCCCACGAACACACATTTGTTTCCGTCGCCAGAATTCGCCTATTGTAAAACTTGGACTCGTGCGTTAACAGATTGCCTTATGAAACTTGTTTTTTTAATATGCTACTAGAAGACTGCAGACTAATAATTTGATCGTATATAAAGTAATAGTTAAGTAGAATTGCTATATAAATTTAAATAAAATATAAAAAAAATTAAAGTTAATCTGAAATCATGAGGTGGAACGTGATAGTGACAACCGCGTGTTTATTGTGTCAACCTAAATATTAAAAATCAAAGTTCGAATCACGAGTTCAAATTCCGGAGGACAGAAGTCATCTTTCAGGTAGAGCTCAAATCACTACTATAAAACTTTTATCCCCACATCCCTTTCTATCCTTCCTAATCTATCTAAATAATACAAAATCTTTTCAATACATATGAAAAATACGATCTTGCTACCATCTATTAACCAATAGAAATAAAATAAACTACAGATAAACAGGTACCTACCTACTGAGTACAGAGGCGCCTCAACAAAAACATGACTCCCGACAAGCCATCTACAAGTCAAAACACAGTTCTAAAGCCTGTTTTACATTATACTATTTTTGTCTATTTTCATACTATATTTCTAGACAGATTTTTGATCGAGTTCCATTCAATTTCCATGCTATCAAGTCGTGCATAATCGGTAATCTTCGGAATGTATCGTATTTTAAACCAAAATAAATGAATACCAATCTAACAAATTTGTACAGTTAACTTTGTTAATGAAATGGATAAAATATAAAAATAAGGAGTTACAAAAATTCATTTTAAATATGTCTGTGTCATATTAAATATTTTATATTAATGTTATTGAATTTTTATTTATAACCTCACACTTTACAAAATAAATGACATGTAACAAAAGTTGGCAACTATTAATATCACGACTTCGCGCCTGCGCATTAACGATCTAGTACGAATCTCGTATAGAAATATACAGCCGGACGTATATTTCTATACTAGAATCTCAGATGAAAGTCGGATGAAAATTTCTGATTTACATTATGCTAGATTTGTTTAGAAATTTTTCGAATGGATCTCGTACTAGAATCTATACAAAAAAATCTGATGTGGCCAACACAAAACCTCCCGCTATTTAATTTTTATTAATTTAAATACATACTTACGGATTTACTAACGCTGCAAACGGTTCCATTGCATAAAACTATTGCTTTATTTACTATTTTCTTTTTAAAATGTCACTATTATTACTTTGAAGTGATTAGTTTTTTGACAGTGACATTTAATGTCAGTTACAATCATTTGAAATATGAACTGTGGAACAAAGGAATTGTGTTTTTCTTAGGCTTCGGGACTTGTAAAAAAAATTATTTTTAAAATTATCTGTAAAATATATAGAAAAATCTGATGTGGCCAACACAAAACCTCCCGCTATTGAATTTTTATTAATTTAAATACATACTTACGTATTTACTACCGCTGCAAACTGTTCCATTGCAGAAAACTATTGCTTTATTTACTATTTTCTTTTTAAAATGTCACTATTATTAATTTGAAGTGATTAGTTTTTTGACAGTGACATTAACTGTCAGTTACATTCATTTGAAATATGAACTGTGTAACAAACGAATTATTGTGTCTTAGGCTTCGCGACTAATAAAAAAAAATATTTTTAAATTTATGTGTAAATTATATAGAAAAAGTATTAATGTATTCCAGTAGAAAATTCAACAATCTTTAATTTTCATAAGACATAAAATGCGAAAAAATGGCATTTAATGGTATTTTTTGAAGAAAAACCATTATGAGCTTCAGGTAAAGTGTCATTTCCGGTTATCCGATTTACACCAAAATCTAATGGCTTCTATTCATATTAGAATGGGATGGAAATACAAGGTTTCAGAATTTTCTGAATGATAGTATTTGAGTTAGAGTGAAGACAAAATCCCTACACATACACACATACATACACACATACACACACACATACACACACACATACACACATACACACATACAGACATCATCGTGAAAATGTTAAAAATGGATTCTAGGGAACTTAAAACGTGGTCATTTACTAAAATCTCGATATGAGATTTTTAGCACGATCCCTATACCTGCCTTACCAAGGGTAGCGGGAGGTAAAAAGTATTAATGTATTCCTGTAGAAAATTCAATAATCTTTAATTTTCATAAAGACAAAATGCGAAAAAATGACATTTAATGGTATTTTTTGAAGAAAACCCATTATGAGCTTCAGGTAAAGTGCCATTTCCGGTTATCCGATTTACACCAAAATCTAATGGCTTCTTTTCTTATTAGAATAGGATAGAAATACAAGATTTCAGAATTTTCTGAATGATAGTATTTGAGTTAGAGTGAAGACAAAATCCCTACACATACACACACACACACATACATACACACACACATACACACACACATACAGACATCATCGTGAAAATGTTAAATTTGGATTCTAGGGACCTTAAAACGTGGTCATTTACTAAAATCTCGATAAGTGATTCTTAGCACGATCCCTATACCTCCCTTACCAAGGGTAGCGGGAGGTAAAAAGTATAATGTAAAACAGGCTTAACTCAACCGTTCGCAAATGCAGCTCGCAAACAAACAGCAGATACCTTCCCAACCAAAGATTTAGCAATTCTCTTAAACTCAAAAGAGGGCCTCAAAATTAAAGACTATATCATCAGTGTTGGTAATATTGTTGGACCCAAAAATATCACATTTGCCTCGGAATTTCAAATAATAGAGTCTGCATATATTTGAAAACGAAAGATGTTATAGATAACTTAATAAATAATCATAGCAACATTATTAAAAACGACCACTCTGTAAACATACGAAGATTAATTACTCCAGCAAAACGCATAATTCTATCGAATGTCTGCCCCTCTATACCGTACACCAAAATAGAAAAAGCATTCAAAAATATATAGGTCTGAAATTAGTATCTCCTATTAACTTCCTGAGAGTTGCTATGCTAGAAAATGAATGTCAACATATACTTAGCTTCAGAAAGCAAATATATATCTCCCCAGATAACATTACTATACCTGATAGCGTCCTATTACATTTCGGAAAAACCGACTATAGAATATTTATCTCAGAAGAAAATATAACTTGCTTCATATGTAAAAGAACAGGGCACAACAGCAATCAGAGTACCAAAAACTCTGAGCCAAAAATGATTTCTTTAACACCACAATCACAACCTGCCAATAGAACACCCTTACCTCAAACAGAACATAATAATAACCAAGACAACCAAAAAAACGAAGCAGAAATAGTTATTCTAACATCACAAATATTAAACACTAGTAAAAGACCCTTATCCCAAACGACAGTTGAACCGGAAGAAACAGAAACAAATAATGAAACTTTAAATGTCCCAATTAATAATACCATGCAAAATGAAACAACTTTATCAAAGCCCACTAAAAAGAAATCCAGACCTAACAGCACGATAGGAAAAACACAAGTAGAAGAATTTCTGAGACCGATCGAAGATGAAATAAAAAACAATGAACATATCTACATCCTAAAATGCGAATAATTTAAAGAATTTATAGAAAACACGAAAAGTGTTACAGACCCACTTACAATAGCAAAATTATATGCAGCAGATATACCAAAACTAATAATGATGATGACTTGGCTCTACCCGTTAGTAAGAATCAGAGAAATTCGTTAACACAATAAACACAAATAACCACGAATAGGGTAGTTGCGCATTTCCTAGTTTATTTTTTTTCTGAAAGAAATGTTCAAGTTATTCACTTTAATACATATTTTATGTCTGGCAACTGTATATTTTTCAAAATATAATTTTTTTTAAAAAAATTATTATTTCAAATTTTCCCGTGGTGACGTTTTTTATTAATACCAATCACAGTCTTTCTTGCCCAGGCGGTACACTCTCGGTTGTACACTCTGTACACAATACTACCATTTTTATTGGAAACGATTTATATATTTGAGAGAAGCTCTATTTCAAAAGAAATGATTCATTTTCACACAAATTCATTAGTTTCATTACCTTGTTTTAAATCTGCTAATATAAAAAAGAAAAATAAAATATGATTTTATCACGTAAAACATAGGTTATGTCACTAAAAATGACATGTACATTCACTGGAGTGTGCAGACACCTGGTGGCAAAATTATGAAGTTGTCTGTATAAGAATTAAATATCTTGAAAATATTTGGTATTCAAGTAAATAATTATAAAATATACGTACTATTAAATAATACTTTTGTATCTGTTATTTTTCTTTTAGAATTATACTGTAAATATTTGTATGATACAATTAAATATAATTCAACATCTTTGCTTTGTTGTGGTATTCTAACAAGCTTGTATGAGTCATACAGACTTGGTCGAACTATATAATTATTAAAAGTCTACGTCACAAGAATTTCACCGCGAACTTTATTTATGGAAATTATGAATGAAATTATTATATTTTCTAATAATTTTTACATTAATATGTTTAGAATTAGTTTATATTTCATAATTGATAGGAAAAAATAACATTTATTTTTTTCGCAACTACCCTATTGTATGGGCCAAAATAAGAAAAATAGGAAAATATAAAAATGACGTCGAACCTAATGAAATAACTACAGACAATGACAACAGCGATGAAATAAATTTACAATTTACCATCAATGAACTTAACTATGCACTAAAAAACATAAAAAGCAAAAGCAGCCCTGGACCAGACGGCATAACTTACGAGATGATTTTAAACTTACCAGAAGAAACACTAACGTGAGTAACTCTTCAATTCGCACGTAAGCTTCTTACAACTCTCGCAATGTAATATACATAATTATAATATATATAATTTCAATCCAAATAAAGATTAACTTCAACTGTTAGTCACTAGTACCCCGGTACATACGATTTTGGTTTACAGTTATTACATTTGTTTATATATTATTAAATAAGTTTACATTATTTTCTTCGGGGTTTTAAGTCTTTTTTAAGGTTATCTTTGAGGTTGTTTGCGATGTGTTGTGTTTGTTTGTGAATTGTATTTTACAGCCTATAATAATCTTTCCTTGTATTCTGGTGGCGTTGTCTATTGCACTTTGTATGTCTTGTATTGTTGTTTCCTTGCTGTAGATGTTCTGAATACTTAGTATGTCACTCAGAGAGTCTGAGCAGATAATGTGTTCCTTGTGGTTTGTTTGACCTAAGTACTCTATGGTTTTTTTTAATGCTGTAGACTTCCGCTGTATACGTACTGCATTCATCAGGTAGGTGGAATTTGTATGTGGATTCATTTGTTACGACACTACTACCGGTGTGATTATTTACTTTAGAACCGTCGGTTAGCTTGGAGGTGTTCTTCTTTTATTGTGCGAAATATATTATGGTAGAGCTCGGGGGAGTTACGTTTTTGGTGTATTTGGTAAGAGTGAGATTATATTTGGGTTGCAAGTACAGCCATGGGGGAGATTTGTGGTAGGATAACTTCTGAATATGTGAGATGTTGATTTTGAGTTCTGTTGCGTATGTATGGATATTTAATTGGATAGGTGTTGATTTTTTCAAAGTCTGCTGGTTTTGTAATAGGCTGTTAAAGGCTGGATTGCTGTGGTTTCTTGCTATTCTAGTTATGTAATTTAGCGAGTTGAGTTTTCTTCTTTGATTTAATGGGAGTTAACCTGCTCCGACGTGTATACTAATTGTAGGGCTAGTTCTAAACGTTCCAATAGCTATTCTTAGTGCTGTGTTTTGTATTGTGTTTAGTATTTTTAGTGTGGTTGGTTTAGCTGTGGAATAGACAATAGATGCATAATCAAGTTTTGATCTTATTAGGGCATGGTAAATAGTGAGAATGTAGTCTCGGTGTGCTCCCCATTTGGTATGTCCGATTGTTTTAATGATGTTTAATCGCTGCATATATTCGTATTTTAGATTTAATATATGTCGTGTCCAGTTTAGTTGACAGTCTATAGTAATACCTAGGAATTTTATATTGTCTGTGTAAGTGATAGAAGTATTATTTATTTTTAGTTTTGGTTGATATTGTTGGTTTCTTTTCTTTGAGAAGAGCATGACTTTAGTTTTTGTTTCAGAGAAGGTAAATCCGGTTGTTTTAGACCAGTCTTCTACGGATTTTATTGCTTCTTGGAGTTTTTCCCTTACAGCATTTGCGTTCCTTCCTCTGTGATAAATTACTAAGTCGTCCGCAAATAATGAGATCTGTGTGGCTCCTGTAATATGTTTTTTAATTTCATTCATTGTAATGAGGAATAGTGTGTTACTCAGTATTTCACCTTGAGGTATACCGTTTTTTTCTTTTTTGTATTTTTTCTTCGGATAGACATCCATTTGTTTTGATCCGGAATGTTCTGTTTTTTTAGGAAATTTGCTATATAATATATTATGCGTCCTTTTAGGTTGTATTTTTTGAGCTGTGTTAAGATATATCGTTTCCAGGCGGTATTATAAGCTTCTTTAATGTCAAAGACGATGGCAATTAAGCGCTGTTTGTCTTCGAAGGCGTTTTGTATGGATGTTATTAGGGTGACTATTTGGTCTATAGTGCTTCGTTCTTCTCTAAATCCACATTGTTTGTTGATTAGTAATTTGTTGGATTTTAAGAACCATAGTAATCTTTTGTTGATCATCTTTTGGAATATCTTACTTATACAATTAGAAAGTGATATTGGGTGGTAGTTAGAGGGGTTTGTTTTTGATTTGTTTGGTTTTAATATGGGTATTGTTATTACTTTGTTCCATTGTTTACGATATTCGGTTTTGGCCCACATGTGGTTATGTAGTTTAAGTACGTTAGTGTTTCTTCTGGTAAGTTTAAAATCATCTCGTAAGTTATGCCGTCTGGTCCAGGGCTGCTTTTGCTTCTTATGTTTTTTAGTGCATAGTTAAGTTCATCGATGGTAAATGGTGCATTTATTTCATCGCTGTTGTCATTGTCTATGGTTAGTTCATTAAGTTCGACGTCATTTTTATATTTCAAGAATTCATTGTTGTAGTGAGAGTCCGAGGAATTTTCTTCGAAGGTGTCTGCGAGGGTGTTGGCTATATCTTGGCTGTTCGTGATGCTTTTAGTTCCTGTTTGTAACAATGTTGTTTGTTGTTTTTCCTTTTCCTATTTTTCTTATTTTGGCCCATACAATTCGTGGTGGTGTATTTGTGTTTATTGTGTTAACGAATTTCTCCCATGATTCTTTTTTACTTTGGATAATGGTTTTTCGTAACATTGCTTTGCTCTTTTTCAGAGTTATTAAATTTCCTTGAGGTTATCTACGTTTTCATATAAACGGTCCTTTTCATTTATTTTTGTAAGGTTTTTATATAGGTCCCAATTAGTGTTTTCTGTTTTCCATTTAGTGTATATTGAATGAATTTTTATAGGTAGGTGGTTGGTACTGAATAGTGTATTTATGGTTTCCCAAGAAAAATTCATAGCTATTTGTGGGTCGCATATAGATAAGTCGATGGAAGAGAAGTTGCCAGTTTGGCTACAGAAATGTGTTGGTGAATTGTCATTTAATATTTTTAAGTTGTAATGGTCGATTACGCAATCTATTATTTTTCCTCTTGGGTTGGTGTTCTTAGAACCCCATAGTATATTGTGTGCGTTGTAGTCTCCCAATATTACATATGGTTTAGGTAGTTGATCTATCATTAATTTTATATCTTGTTCGTTTATGCTGATATTTGGAGGAAGGTACAGGCAACATACGTTGTAGTTTTAATAATTTATTATGTCTTACTGATGTACCTGATATTTTCAGTTGTACTTTGTATGTATTTAAGAAATTCATAAAAAATATTTGTACTCATGTGTCCACCTCTTTCTAAGTTTGAATCACTTATTGTTATTTTTCACCATATTTGTTGTGTCTTAACAGATAAGTAATATTTGTAATTGATTGTATTGTAATCGTGCTGTACTGTTATTGGGACCTTGTCCTGTTGTACGGCCATTTTTCATAAATAAATAAATAAATAAATAAACATACTGTCATATGGATGGGTTTAAATATTTTAATTGCGATTGCTTCCAGGTTTGTATTTACAGTAATTTCTTCAACATGGTGTATGTTTCTAGATAGAATCGCTACTTTTATGTTGGTTCTATCTTTTCTATATATGTTATAGTTTTTGACATGGAAGTTTTGGTTGTTTTTGAGTCTTGTTTCTTGTAAACATATAAGGTCAGGATTATGTTCGGCAGTTATTAATTTTAGTTCGCCTCTGTGGGCGTAGATACCATTGCAGTTCCATTGAAATATCATTAGTCGGATTCTTGTGTAACCATTGTTGTCAGGGATTCTAGTGTGAATTACAGTGTGTATTTCTTCTTTTAGCTGTTGTTTTAATTTTTTCTACAGTCTTGATATTCTGTTTTTTAGAGTTCGATTTACTAACGGGTAGAGCCAAGTCATCATCATTATTAGTTTAGGTATGTCTGCTGTATATAATTTTGCTATTGTAAGTGGGTCTGTAACACTTTTCGTGTTTTCTATAAATTCTTTAAATTATTCGCATTTTAGGATGTAGATATGTTCATTGTTTTTTATTTCATCTTCGATCGGTCTCAGAAATTCTTCTACTTGTGTTTTTCCTATCGTGCTGTTAGGTCTGGATTTCTTTTTAGTGGGCTTTGATAAAGTTGTTTCATTTTGCATGGTATTATTAATTGGGACATTTAAAGTTTCATTATTTGTTTCTGTTTCTTCCGGTTCAACTGTCGTTTGGGATAAGGGTCTTTTACTAGTGTTTAATATTTGTGATGTTAGAATAACTATTTCTGCTTCGTTTTTTTGGTTGTCTTGGTTATTATTATGTTCTGTTTGAGGTAAGGGTGTTCTATTGGCAGGTTGTGATTGTGGTGTTAAAGAAATCATTTTTGGCTCAGAGTTTTTGGTACTCTGATTGCTGTTGTGCCCTGTTATTGTACATATGAAGCAAGCTATATATATATATATATATAACGTCAAATTAATTGTTTTGCAGGTAATGTTGTCAACATGATTCTAGGGATAAACAAAAATTCCTCTACAAACAGTTACGTAATATATATATATATATATATATATATATATATATATATATATATATATATAGGTACACTGACCGGCAAAAAAAAAAAACGGCCACTTAGAAATATTTTATTAAGATCCTCTATCCGGATATTTTACAGATAAATATTAAACTCAGCTGATTATTTTTAGTTATCAATTCTTTAAGAAGTTTATTTCATTATAAAATACTTTTAGTTTTAATTTTAACAGGGTAAATTCTCTTCCCAATAGCATTAACATGTTACAGTAAATCACGCAGCTATAGACTACACATCGTTTCTTATCATTTATGGAATTGTTTTTGATGGTTAAG
Organism: Ophonus ardosiacus; assembly: GCA_943142095.1. Classification (NCBI taxonomy): domain Eukaryota; kingdom Metazoa; phylum Arthropoda; class Insecta; order Coleoptera; family Carabidae; genus Ophonus; species Ophonus ardosiacus. Next base: position 35,328,008 of record OW964826.1, on the reverse strand, counting down.
AAAAAATTTGAACGCAATAACAATGCCATTAACTGATGCGCAAGTTGCTCAAATTGTTGCTTTGGTTGAGGATGGTCGTAGTCAACGCTATGAGCCTCATACGTTAGGAATACCTCGCACTACTGTTCAGGATGCCTGGAATCGTTCTCTAGAGACTGGCAGATTCTCGAAAAGAGCAGGATCCGGAAGAAGAAGAGCTACAACTGAGATTGATGATCGTTTCATTGTGCTGAACACATTAAGAGATCGCAGAACGACAGCGATTCAACTTCAACATCGCTTGCAAACAGTGCGAGGAGTTGAAATAAGTGAGAGGACCATCAGGCGGAGGCTTGTCGAAAGAGGTTTAACTTCGCGGAGACCTGCCACTGGACCGCAATAGGGCTAAGTATTAAATTTTAAAAGATATTGTTCTTTAAAGAACCTCAAATTTGAAAATAACACGCAATTTCCTTTAGATATTTTATAACTAATTTTTGAAATTTGGATAAAATTTTGAATAAATCACGTGATCTGAAACAGAATGTAACGTCAGAGTACATACATCTTCAGCGGTTCTAATTGGTCCGTTTATAATGTAAAAATTTTTGTCTTTGGTGTCAAGTATATTGTCAAAGTTGTCAAGCAAGTGTCAAATTTTTAACATTGGTTCAAGTTGTATAATATGTAGGTATAAAAAATTCAAAATAAAATGAGTAATTTACGATATTGTATTGTGCCTTCTTACAAGAATGCTGTTAGAAACAAACCTACTATAGTTTATAAATTTACCAAAAGATTGTGGCTGGAAGCAATAGGTTGAAGAGTTGATAATTTGTCAAAAAAATCGTGTCTTCATGTTTGTGAAGATCATTTCAACTTCATCCACCTTCAAGATAACAGTATATTTTTGTTGCTTCACTTTATGTTCAGAGCAAACTTTACATCTGGCTATACGGATATTTTTTTCTCAACATAGATCTACATATCCTATAGCAGATTCAATTTAAGAATTCAGTTTTTATATTTAATGTTACCTGAACTTTTTAACACCTCTTATTCCGGTAGCAGTAAAACAATCGTTCTCTGATATAAATTCAGCCACCATCCAGCTATCGACCTTCGGTAAATTGTCCGATTTAGCTTGAGTGTAATTTGAATTAACCATTATTATTTTATTGTTCATTTACAATGACTAATGTCAGCGTCAAATGTCAAATTAAATATTTTTTTATTAACATGTGACAAACTATAGCCTACGTTTATTTATATAAATAATATGAATAAACGTAGGTGATGGAAAAACTATTTTCCTATTGGCTATTAATGACGTAATATATGCACTTCTACGACACAGGAGTGGGGGGTAGTTTTTCAGGACGCCAATCTTTTTATTTAATTATTTCCACAAATAACAAGAAATTATTAAAATAAAAATTATTACTAAGAAAATCTTTGCATAAACTTTCATTTAAAATAGTTTTTTAAAAATGTGAAACAGGCTCATTGCTACCTATGCATCGAAGGGCACGTCTTAAGTTTGCGCGATTACATGCAATTTGGACTTTTGAACAATGGAGTAAAGTTCTCTTTACTGATGAGTCGCGCTTTTGTCTGCGAGCACCTGATGGTCGAGAAAGGGCGTGGAGAAGACGAAATGAACGATATTCAGACTGCATCATACCTGAACGACTATCTCTTAACGGAGGTTCTGTTATGGTGTGGGCAACGGAAGCAAATACCGGCCTCATATTTGTTGAAAATGGTGCTTTGAATACCCATAGATATGTGGAAGATATTCTTCAAGATGCAGTCGTCCCATTTTCCCATTTTATTGGACATGCACAACAATGCCAGACCACACGTTGCACGAGTCGTAAATGAATACCTGAATGAGGTCGGTATTCGAAGACTTGATTGGCGAGCCTGTAATCCGGATTCGTCGTCGTCCAGCCATGCCAGAGACTCTTCAAGAACTACGATTGACCCTTCAAGAAGAATATGAAACATTTCTTCAAATGTTCATTGCAAATTTGATCAAATCAATGACACGACGGTTGAACGGTGTAATTCTTGCTCGAGGTGAATTACAACCAGAAGAAATAAAATTGGCCAAAACTTTATTATTACAAAAAATTCAACAAGATAGCTTCCAGAATGAGATTCATTTACTTACAAATAAGAAAGAATTACCAAAGTCAAATCTACTTAATTCGCTTAGAAGCAAGTTAGACAGCTCGGGACTATTAATAATAAATGGAAGACAATAACGCAAGTATTTTACATAAAAATACAAGAAATTTTGTTATTCTATTTCTATCACGAAAAAAATAAAGAAACAGTCGTGCAAACTTACATGCTCGCCATACAAAGTATCACTTTTACTCCTAATAACACTATTATACTATAACTAGTAGGGATATTTTATGATAACGTAAGTCTTCTGCCATTTCATTTTTACCATAGTGGCAAAAGCCCGACACTCGCCATATAAGTTTGCAAAGGTTGATATGGTAGAAATGAAGGCAGAAGACATCAAAAAATATCCCTAAAATAATGACGTCATATACTACAACGTTTACATGCGATACTAATTTATAAGACGCGAGCAGTCATGTGACTTTTTGTTGGTCTTTCTTGGTGACAAAGAAACTACATATTTTCCTAAAAAAGTGCAAAAGTAGTGGAATTTTTCCAAAATTTATGAAAATAAAACCAGGTGAACTTAAAAAATCTTGAAATTTGAATTAAAATTTGACATTTTTAAGTTATGTACATAATTACTAGCTGTCATTCTGACATGGGCCCTATATTTTCTTTTCAAGATTTGCTTATTTTGCAGGGCATCTTTTGCTTTCTAAAAATACATAATTTCGAGCATAATTTAATTAAAGATTGATAACAAAAGAAATATTTGAACAAAATACCTTTCGTATGGCTTTCAACAGAATTAATGGCCCATCGTTGAACAATTCCCATTCAAATAGTTCACAATATTCATGGTTAATTTCTGAAATTGCTTTATTAAAGCTTTGGGCATTATTATGGATTAAAACACACGTAATATTGTACCACAAGTCACAAATACTTCATGCAGAGAAAACTGACAACCAAGTGACAGTAGTGACAGGATCGATATTCGATAGATATAAAAATTAATGTAAACATTGTCATGCCAACTTATGCTATAAAAATCATGCAATTGTTTCAAATAATTTTATATTCCGTAAAAGGAATAGAGATTGACTTATAGCCGAGACAGACGACAAAAATTAATGATCATTAACGGTTAGATATAGTTTGCGTACGTGAACTTGATACTATTGACAGATGTCAAAATTGCGTCCTGTAGCAAACCAGAAAATATTGAATGTAGTAATCTCGTGCTACTTATTGTATTATACTCATACAGTACAAAACAATAAGTAACACGTACTTACTACAGTCAATATTTTTTGGTTTCCTAATAGATGTAATTTTGACATCAGTCAATAGTCTCAAGTTCACGTGCGCTTACTACATCTAAACGTTAATGATCATTAATTTTTGTCGTCTTTCTCGGCTATAAGTCAATCTCTATTCCTTTTTCGGAATATAAAATTATTTGAAATAATTGTATGATTTTTATAGCTATTAGAAACACTTGTAAATTTCATTAATATATACGTTTCTTAATACAATTATTTTTCTTTCTTCTGTATTTAAAAATAAATAATTTCTGCAAGGTATATTTCTCGTTATAAGGTTTTTTTCACGTCGATTACGTAAGTCTTCTGCCATTTCATTTTCACCATACCTACCTTCGTGTATTCACTTATAGGTTCTATTACACAGCGTATAGAGTAGGTACGATCTTTTTCTCAAATACAGTACCCATTACATAAATAAATCTATATGCTTTGAGGAGAAAAATCATGCTTTTTTTCTTTAAGTAGACATCTAAAATGACACTGACAGCTTCGAATGCACCGAAACGAATAATTAAACGCACCTACTATTTGACTGCAAAGCCTTATTGAAATGAAAATTTAACAAGTAAACATTTACTAAAGTCTAGAATCTACGTTATTGCTACTGTGAGTTTATTTAGAAATGCGAGCATTTCAATATAAATATATATATATATATATATATATATATATATATATATATATATATATATATATATATATATACGAAAATATACATATATCGTGAGCGTAAAGTTATAAAAACTAGAAAAATATTGTTCGTAGGATAATCGCTCAATAGCAGCTGTAGACACGTGTTTCGCTCTTATTAGAGCTCATCAGTACAGCATAGCTAGTTAATAGATGGACATTAACTAGAGATAGTAATTAGAAAACCGACAAATTGTAACAGCACTAGTAAGCAGCCAAATACACATTTGTTGCTTCGGTCAGCATTTCCACGGATTTGTGGATAAATACAACGTCGCAGCGGCGGTAATTTATAACCACCCACCAGACCCGTTACTTGGACCCCAAGGTAAATAAACGAAAATATACATATATCGTGAGCGTAAAGTTATAAAAACTAGAAAAATATTGTTCGTAGGATAATCGCTCAATAGCAGCTGTAGACACGTGTTTCGCTCTTATTAGAGCTCATCAGTACAGCATAGCTAGTTAATAGATGGACATTAACTAGAGATAGTAATTAGAAAACCGACAAATTGTAACAGCACTAGTAAGCAGCCAAATACACATTTGTTGCTTCGGTCAGCATTTCCACGGATTTGTGGATAAATACAACGTCGCAGCGGCGGTAATTTATAACCACCCACCAGACCCGTTACTTGGACCCCAAGGTAAATAAACGAAAATATACATATATCGTGAGCGTAAAGTTATAAAAACTAGAAAATCCTACGAACAATATTTTTCTAGTTTTTATAACTTTACGCTCACGATATATGTATATTTTCGTTTATTTACCTTGGGGTCCAAGTAACGGGTCTGGTGGGTGGTTATAAATTACCGCCGCTGCGACGTTGTATTTATCCACAAATCCGTGGAAATGCTGACCGAAGCAACAAATGTGTATTTGGCTGCTTACTAGTGCTGTTACAATTTGTCGGTTTTCTAATTACTATCTCTAGTTAATGTCCATCTATTAACTAGCTATGCTGTACTGATGAGCTCTAATAAGAGCGAAACACGTGTCTACAGCTGCTATTGAGCGATTATCCTACGAACAATATTTTTCTAGTTTTTATAACTTTACGCTCACGATATATGTATATTTTCGTTTATTTACCTTGGGGTCCAAGTAACGGGTCTGGTGGGTGGTTATAAATTACCGCCGCTGCGACGTTGTATTTATCCACAAATCCGTGGAAATGCTGACCGAAGCAACAAATGTGTATTTGGCTGCTTACTAGTGCTGTTACAATTTGTCGGTTTTCTAATTACTATCTCTAGTTAATGTCCATCTATTAACTAGCTATGCTGTACTGATGAGCTCTAATAAGAGCGAAACACGTGTCTACAGCTGCTATTGAGCGATTATCCTACGAACAATATTTTTCTACTATATATATATATATATATATATATATATATATATATATATATATATATAATAATAATAATAATACAATATTACATAGCAATATTTAAAAAGATAGGTTATTGACATTGCTTGCAAAAGAAATGTTACTACATGCCTGTTCACTTGTTAATTTCTTTTTATTCATGATATAGTCTACCCGTATGCAACTCAACAATAGAAAATTCTCGATAATACGAAACATGTTGCCTGGAAACACGTTTCGTACTATCGAGAATTTTCACTCGTCTTGTTGCATAATATATGAAAATATTTTGACAATTTGTCATTTAGAAAATGTCAGAATAATTAGACACGTCGAAGCGAAATAAGAAAGTAAATTCGCTACAATTAGAAATTTTGTTTAATTAATGATAAACACGGATATATTAATTACATTAACTATATTTTTCAATGAAAATGAAGAAACAAATAATTTACATAGTAGGTACATAAAAAAATTAATAAAAGTGCAAGATAAAATAGTTAAGATTGGAAGAAAATTATTATTTAATATGTTTTATGTTCCTTCTGTTTAATAAACAATTTGTTTCAAACGACGTACGAAGTGCGGAGTACCTTTACAGAAAACAGGGTAACATAAAATACTAACACACTACCGATAAAGTGTTTCAGTATAGTGCAGTGCAGGTTAAAAACTGCCACACTAGATTCTTCCTAGTTAACCAATATATAAAACATAGTGCTACACATCTCGAAACTAGATTGAGACTGACATTTCAAAGTGAGAATCAAATAAGTAGGATGATTTTTTTTATCTCTTGTTGTACCACTATCTTTTACCTCTTTTCTATATCTTTGGTTTATTTGGTTCTTAGGATTTGTTCAAATTAAATAACAAGAGCATCCTTCTAATAATTGAAAGACTTAATAATAATACTGAATACTTTTAATTTTAATCGTTACCTGAGTGTCTGGTAGCGAATCTGGTGCCCTGGGTTCGATCACGACCGACGCAGAAGTTATTTTCCAATTTTCAATTGTACAAAAGTGACCCCTGTGGTGCACTCTCCACGCCAGCAATGAGTAGTAAGCGATACAAATATTTCATCATAATGAGCCTGTTTCACATTTTTCAAAAACTATTTTAAATGAAAGTTTATGCAATGATTTTCTTAGTAATAATTTTTATTTTAATAATTTGTTGTTATTTGTGGAAATAATTAAATAAAAAGATTAGCGTCCTGAAAAACTACCCCCCCACTCCTTTGACGTAGAAGTACATACATTACATCATTAATAGCCAATAGGAAAATAGTTTTTCCATCACCTACGTTTATTCATATTATTTATATAAATAAACGTAGGCTAAAGTTTGTCACATGTTAATAAAAAAAATCTTTTAATTTGACTTTGACGCTGACATTGCTCATCGTAATTGAAGAATAAAGTAATAATGGCTATTTCAAATTAAACTCAAGTCAAGTCGGACAATTTACCGAAGGTCGATAGCTGGATGATGGCTGAATTTATATTCGAACGATTGTTTTACTGCTACCGAAATAAGGGGTGTTAAAGAGTTGAGGTAAAATAGAATATAAAAACTGAATTTACTATATAAATTGATAATATATTTTACTTTAAAGTTCTGGTCGTGATTCTTAAATTGAATCTGCTATAGGACATATAGATCTAGGTCGAGAAAAAAATATCTGTATAGTCAGATGTAAAGATTGCCCTAAACATAAAGTGAAGCAACAAAATTATACTGTTATCGTGAAGGTGGATGAAAGTTGAAATGATCTTCACATACATGAAGACACGATTTTTCTGACAAATTATTAGCTCTTGGACCTACTCCTTCTACCCACAATTTTCTTTTCTTCGCATGTTTTGTAAAATTTATAAACTCTATAGTAGGTTGGTTCCTAACAGTATTTTTGTAAGAAGGCACAATACAATATCGTAAATTACTCATTTTATTTTGAACTTTTTATTACCTACAAATTATACAACTTGAACCAATCTAAAAATTTGACACTTGTTGGACAACTTTGATAATACACTTGACACCTTAGAACCGCTGAAGATGTATGTACTCTGACGTTACATTCTGTTTCAGATCCCGTGACTTATTCAAAATATTATCCAAATTTCAAAAATTAATTGTAAAATATCTAAAGGATATTTCGTGATATTTTCAAATTTGAGGCTCTTTAAAGAACAATATCTTTTAAAATTTAATACTTAGAAGTCATATAAAAATTCTTGCATCAGCCCTATTACCGATATCTGTGTACAGGTGGAACAAATTCGAGTTCCTTGGAAGAAAAACTTTCGTATTATGCACGCAACAGAAAATTGATGTAGATCTTTATGGGCCACGATCATCTTTTGTTTTTCAGCTACAGGCTAAAACTTGTTTTTTGCTTATTTTGAATTTACCTTATATTTCACTTATTATAAGAGATACAGAAAAAATGTATAGATATACCCAAATCATTCAAGCAGCCAATGCACGTCATCACTAGTGTAAAAACCTTAATGCATTAAAATCACTAATAGTGAAAAATGGAATAAAATTTTAATCATTTTTAACCGTCAAAAAATGTATAGCCTTATATAATTATTATTAAGATGAATAGTAAAGTTCATTACTTATCGCATATTACAGGAATAATATATAAATAATGTACATCAACGTCATATTATTCGTTTAATTTTTGCTATAGTTGACAACATTGATAATTTGTATGTTCATACTGTCAAAGTTGTTATTTGAAAAATATTTGTATCGTGTTTGAAACATTTTTGTGCGTTGTAAAGGCCTATTTATAATAAAGTAATGGTAAACGCAACGCAACGACGCAACGTGACCATTCAGGCAAACAAATTCTGTGAATCTGCCGAAGGTAGCACTTCTAATCAATCAGAAGAATTCGGTATATTTCTTTTCTTTTCTCATTATATACCTACATAAGTATAAATAAGGTTAGTATTATAAATTAATTTAAATAGAAATGGACAGTGACGAAAATGTAGTATTTATTTTGTAGATGTGACAGTTCATTACCATGTCGATAATACAGATTGCAATCTGTATAACTCTTTTCCTAAAGATTCTAAAACCTCTGCAAACGGACCAGTACATTGGCTGCTTGAATGATTTGGGAATACTACGTTATTCTATGTAAAAAACTATACCCAAATTATTCAAGCAGCCAATGCACGTCATTAATAAAAATTGAATAAAAGTAACTAGATATGTGACGTCATGTACTGATGCGTTTGCAGAGGTTTTAGAATCTTTATAAAAGGAGTTATACACATTGCAATCTTTATTATCGACATGGCCATGAACTGTCACATCTACAAAATAAATACTATATTTTCGTCACTGTCCATTTCTATTTAAATTAATTTATAATACTAACCTTATTTATACTTATGTAGGTATATAATGAGAAAAGAAAAGAAATATACCGAATTCTTCTGATTGATTAGAAGTGCTACTTTGGCAGATTCACAGAATTTGTTTGCCTGAACGGTCACGTTGCGTCGTTGCGTTGCGTTTACCATTACTTTATTATAAATAGGCCTTTACAACGCACAAAAATGTTTCAAACACGATACAAATATTTTTCAAATAACAACTTTGACAGTATGAACATACAAATTATCAATGTTGTCAACTATAGCAAAAATTAAACAAATAATATTATTATTATTATTATTATTATTATTATTATTGCGTACTATATCCTACAGGCAAGAGCCCAATTATAGGATAAGGGAAAGAAATTAAATGAATTACAATGAATTTATACAGAGTTTAACATCATTGATAGAATTGAAGAATATATCTACTTGATTCTCTATCAAATGATAAGATCTGACCATTTGGTATATGGGTGATCTCAATAACATGTTTGTACGCGCAGTATGGAGATAAAATGTATTACTACACCTGGATGACAATCTTGGAACACAGATATTAATTTTTCCTAGAATAGATGAACAATCTATGGTGTTATTAATGATTTTATACAGTAATACAGCCGCGTACATGTCACGTCGTTGGTGTAGAAAATTTAGACTAAACGATTGAAGCATTGTACTTTGCGATGTACCTCTGGGGGGATAAGTGCCTTCTAGAATGAACGTAGCAGATTTTAGAAATCGTCTTTGCACTTTTTCAATATATTGAACTAAATAAGATGACATTGGGTTCCATATAATAGAACAATACTCTAAATGTGGTCTAACTAGAGAGATATATAGAAGCCTCAATAAATTCGGGTCATTGAACATTTCAGAATTTCTGACCAAGAATCCTAAACATCTGAAAGCTGTGGACACCTTTGTTTCAATGTGTGAAGTAAAAGTTAACTTAGGATCAAATATGACGCCTAGATCGAGTAAAGTTTCAGGTCTTGATAGAATAAAGTTATCTAGTGAATAATCAAATAAAACTGGCGTAATTTTTTTTGTGTATGTCATGACATTACACTTATTAATATTTAAATATAATTTGTTTTCACGGCACCAGTTTTGAATTGTGACCAAATTGTTCTGTAGATTAACGCAATCAAAAACAGATGTGATGTTGGAAAATACCTTAAGATCATCTGCGTAAAGTAGATGGTTGACATTGATGTTTTTGGTAATATCATTAATAAATAAATTAAATAGTAAAGGACCAAGTACAGATCCCTGCGGTACACCAGATTTTTGCAGAAATTGTATAGATCTGAAACCGTTAACACTTACGAACTGATACCTATTACATAAATAAGATGCTAGCAGTTCAATGAGAGAAGAAGAAAAACCATATGATTCTAGCTTATGTAGTAGTAGAGAATGATCAAGTTTGTCGAAGGCTTTGCTGAAATCCATGTAGATGACATCAACTTGACCCTGATTATCCAAAGCTTCACATATATATTGTGTTTTACTCATTAGGTTTGTGGAAGTAGATCTACCCTTGACAAAACCATGTTGATTGGGAGATAACATGGAGGATACATGCTCATAAATTTTAGAATGAATGATGATCTCAAAAATTTTGCTGAAATTTGATAATATTGCAACCGGTCTATAATTGCAGATGTTGTTCTTGTCGCCTTTTTTAAATATTGGATTAACTCTGGATATCTTCCATATATCGGGAAATATTGCAGTTTTTAAAATTAAATTGAATATTATAGTTAAAGGGAGTATAAATGTAGGATAACAATCTTTTATGATAAAAGCTGGTATCAAGTCGGGGCCCATGGTCATTTTAGGTTTTATCTTTTTAATGGCGGCGTCAACATCACTATCCGATATTGAATTAATATGAAGAATAGTACCGTTAAATATGTCCTGATATGTTGGAGAGTATACTTGCGTTGTGTCGTCAAATGATGAAGAGAAAAATGTGGCAAAAGAATCGACAATCGATTGTGGATCAGTAATTGATATGTTGTTGTCATTATTATGTAACACAGAAGGAATTCCCGCCTCATTACGTTTGTGGTTAACGAAGGACCAGAATCTTTTAGGTTCTCGAGTTATTTCATTTTGCATTTGCAGACAATAATTTTTGTAGGCTGCATCAACTTCAGTTTTTATTTCAGTGCGCAATTTACGAAATATATCTCCGTCCATTGGGTCGCCAAATTTTTTAAACCTTTGCCATGCTTTATGTTTTTGCTTTATTTTCTTAATAATATTACTCGTATACCATGTTGGATATGTTTTAGTGCAATTTCTTTTCTGTGGAATATTATTGTGGAAAATATTATTGATTACTGAGTAAAATGCATCTAAGGCAGAGTTACTATCAGAAAAATGGCTTAAAAAGTTCCAATTCGCCAGAGAAAGTTCTTTATATAGACAGGGAAAATTAGCTTTCTTAAAATTTAAACCTTTGTTGCTAATAGATTTTAATTTTCTCGAACTATTATCAATATTTACTATAACTGCTAGAGGTGGATGGTAGCTATCTTCTTTTAAGATGTCATCCATGGCACGTGTTACTTGACAGTATTTATTACTAACTACAAAATCTAAAATTCTTCCATTACAGTTTAATATGTAATTGTATTGTTCCATATTTAGAAAATTTAAAAAGTTATCGAATGAATTATAGTAAGAACAATTAGTGGAGATGTTATTATAGCATTCGACGTAACTTGGAATATTAAAATCTCCGAAAATTAGAATGTTTGCATTGAATAAAAAGTATAAAGAAGTGAGCGCATCAAAAAAGATAACATAATCATTTAATTTGCACGATGGTGGAATATAAATGTTCATAACGTAGAGTGTATGATAATTAATTATTGTTTTGATTAATAATATATCTATATTGGGAATGTCATTGAATTTTTCGCAGTAAGAAGAAATATTGACTTCAGATACAGTGAAGTGACTTTTCAAGGCAAGAAGAACTCCTCCACCGCGTTGAGTACTTACTCTTGAGAAATTGCGATCTTTTCTATGTACAATAAAATAGTTAGAATCAAATAGCTCAGAGTTATTGATGCCTTCGTGGCACCAAGTTTCAGATAGGGCATACAAATCATAATTAGACGAAGTGAGTGAATGTTTGAATAAATTATTGCATTTAGAACTCAACCCTCTAACATTTTGATAATAGCAGTTAAGACCATGTTGTTTAATACTACTAGAAATGCTTGTATCAGATAATTGAGATTGCCCGGAATCTGTTGGATTCATTAATTGCTATATGTTATTACCAAGTATTGTTTTCTTAAATTTATTGAGTGTTTCTTTATACACATGGCATTCATTATCCCAAACTGCATGTTCGGTGTTTATATCAAGTTTGTGTGATATTTTCAGTTGTAAACAGTGAATACATTTAAGAGTTTTCGCAGTACATTCACTGAGTTTATGCGATTCGGCACATTTTGGACATGTTGGACCTTTTTTAGTGCATTTTTCAGCAAGATGATGAAAGCCACAACAATTGAAACATCTTCGTAGATCAATGGCGTCGTAAACAGAACAGTAATCGTAGCCAATAAATAATTTTCCTAACTTTAATGCTTCATAATAAGTATTACGATTAACTTGAATAACTGCCTGAAATAGATTTTTATTACTGCGTAAAGGTTTGATATTTATGATTTCACACACACTTGATTCAGGGAAACAAGATTTATTTTGCATTTAAAAAAATTAAACAAATAATATGACGTTGATGTACATTATTTATATATTATTCATGTAATATGCGATAAGTAATGAACTTTACTATTCATCTTAATAATTATTATATAAGGCTATACACTTTTTGACGGTTAAAAATGATTAAAATTTTATTTCATTTTTCACTATTAGTGATTTTAATGCATTAAGGTTTTTACACTAAGTGATGACGTGCATTGGCTGCTTGAATTATTTGGGTATATAATTAGATTTTTTCAAAACTTATTAATTCTCGAGATATAATACAAACACCATATTTTTGAAAATAGTCTCATCTTTTTACTTATTTTATAAGCTTTTCAACAACGTATAACAAGCCTACATTCTTTTGTTTTAAATATGAATAAAACTTGAATTATTAAATTTTGGGGTACGTAAAAAACTATATAAAATTTTTCTGTATCTCTCATAATAAGCGAGATATGAGATATTTTCAAAATAAGCAAAAACGACAATCGAAAATTCCTGTGGTGCCTATCAAAGTTGTCTCAAAAAGTTGGCCCATAAAGACCTACATCAATTTTCTGTAGGTTCTATAAGAAGAAAGTTTTTCATATAAGGAACTCGAATTTGTTCTACCCTCTACATAGCAAATTGGCACACCCTGCAATGGGTTATATCTTATGATAACATTTTTTTTATACAAAAGACTAAATAATATTTTTATCCCTCATAAACATTTTGATCTTATACCTACAATTCATTTCTTGTAATAGCATATGCATATGAATTTTATTGCATATTTTTATTTGAAATATACTCATTTTTAAATATTTTTGTAACAAGTTACATCGTTACTACCACGTTTCATCATCAGAATTTCAAATAGTGAAAAGTAACTATGAATGGGCTTGTTTGTAGCAACAGTAACTCAAATGGTTACTATTTGAGTAGTAAATTATGCTGAATGTCAGGTTGTTGCTCTGATATATCCTACATTTATTTATTTATTGTCAAAATGACATGTCAAATAGTATTTCTGCCTTCACCTAATGTTGTTTAAACTGTATAACAAAAATGTTCTCTGTATACAAACAGAAAAAATATAAAAAATACGGTAGAATACCCGATTGTTTTAAAAGTTTTTATTGCCTATAAAATACAAAATATTTAAATGGAAAACAATTTATACGCAGGTCTATACGCACCAGTAGTAGTATTTATTATGAAAGTTTTTAAAAATGTATTATTATTATTATAATGCACTAGAATAAATTCTTCTTCTCCATTTATCTTATATTTTTAAAAATCTAAATCAATTGATACTTCAGTTCCATATTATGTACATACATATTTTTCTACAAAACTATTAAAAGTAGGCTTTTTAATGTTTATTTTCAGGGTTCAAATAGTAATTTGCGATATAATTATGTAAAGCTGGTCTTTAGTCACGAATGGTTCAATTAAAACACCAGAGGAGACAGGCTTTTAAGACCTGTAAGTGAACGTATGTGTATCGTACCAGTATGTTAAAAAAAACTAACTCGGAGTAGGCTATAGACAAAGACGTATGTCTTAATTTAAAACTAGGTATTTAATTAAATATCAATTTGGAACGAGACATTGTCAAAAATGTTATCTGAAGAAATCAAATATTTTCTTCTTGAATATTATTTTAGAAATAAAAATAAATCAGTAAACGGAAAATGGCAATAATCTGTTTTCTTCTTTATTATCTTTTCTTCTTAATATTATATTTCAAGATCAATTTTGACAAATTGGCTTTTGAATTGATTATGTCATACGTTTCTCTGTTCATAGTCTACTTCGAGTTAGTTTGTCTAACACTGTAACTGTAATCTAAAATTTCAATAAATATAAAAAAATATTTTTTCTGAAACCGGAGCGAAAGTATTATTTTCGCGCCTAAAATGCGGAGCGAAAGTTGTATCTACCTAACTAGTCACGAAAAAATTAAAACTTTTTAAAAAATGTTATTGGATATTAATGTTTATGGTTGCGTTATTTACATTAGATATGTTTATTCCAAATTTGAATTTCTAAAAGAACCTCATTGGAAGATATTGCAAATGGAAAGAAATGCATATGGAGTCACCAAAAATGTAGAAATGACAGTAAATTCGTTTTTGTTTATTTACTAAATTTTTTCTGTCACATACATGTCATCAGTAAAACGTCTGTACTTGACTCGGAGCCTTAAAATACTCGGCACAAAGTGCCTCGTATTTCATTATGGCTCCTCGACAGTAATGTAACATTTTCTTGACTCTTATGTAAATAAGTATTTTCTGAAACCGGAGCGAAAGTACTATTTTCGCTCCTAAAATGCGGAGTGACAGTAAATTCGTTTTTGTTTATTTATTCATTTTTTCTGTCACCTTCGGTAACGAGAGATGACTACTAGATATCTACAGAAAATCTGATTTCAATATTAAATTTAAAATTAATTTTTAGTATAATTAAAGATTTCACTCGTCAGTAAAATGCCTCGTATTTCAATATGGCTCCTCGACTGTGATGTACCATTTTCCTGACTCTTATGTAAATTACTATTATTTGAAATCGTTCGAGGTTCGCAACACTGAATTCGTTTGTGCAGTATTGCCAGCCTGATTATAATTAATGTACATATAAGATAATGGCAAAGTTTAGCGATTTTTTTTATATTCCATGGGAAATTACTTGACGAATGATGTAACATGTTTTTTCAAAAATGCCCAGCTTTTCCGGAAAAGCCGTTTTTAAGCTGTGATGACATCGGTAGAGGCTTGGCACAACGTATGTCGATTTATACATTGACGCACGCGGTTGCGGTTACCAGTCACTTCAGACTGAGGTGTTGTTACGACCTATGTTCAAGTGGTTCGATTTCACTGTTCTGTCTGAGTTTGCACATAACTGACTTGTGACGTACTCACAGTTTACCCAAAAAATATTAATTATAAATAAATGGAGCAATAATTTCAATTTCAGCAGTCATTTGTGTTATATTTGTGAGAAAATAGTATGTTATGTAGAATTTTTACCATGCTAAACTTCTCCACTGTACGATGCACAATAGCAAATTTGTACTTAAATGACAAAAAAATATGTGCATGAAGAACGAATTAAATACTTAATTCCGATGAAGAAATTTGAGAGAAAATACATAATTTTGAGTGCTCGTTTCTATTCAGTGTGCGCAGGTCCGCAACACTGAATATAAGTTCGTTCGTTTGACTGACAGCAACTGGCAGATATGTCAAAAAAGTAGAATTTCAGTACCTACTTTGATACATAAATAACTATTATTTATGAATTAGGTTAGGATCACAATATTAAATGAGAAGTTTGCCATGATGTAGTTATTTTCGTAACAACTTATGAAAAATACCAAATATCTTGCGAGTATAAATTGACGCACGACGTGTAGCGGAGTGCAAGTCAATACACACGAGCTAAGATATTTGTATTTCATACAAATTATGAACATTATTTTTTAGACGAGCTTATATAAATTTTACTTTTTTTACAAAACTGAAATTTAGGTTCCAACGTACGGACAGCTGACAAATGAATAATGTATACATTTAGCCAGAAAATAATGACATAGTAACCTAGCAACCGTGCCAACTATTACGATATGAAATATATCGTAACACTAATGTCATAAGTTCAAGTTTCAGTGTTAGGATACTACGTTGATATGACATATATATATGGTCGTCTAAAAACAAAATATTCACCCTGATTTGCATATCTAGCGTGTTTAAAAATCTTAATTTCTCGTTCTTTGGTAATCCATGACCAATGAAAACTTTTTTACTAAACAACCGTTTCACAATATTAAAACTAACAACTAAACGTTAATTTTACGCACTATCGTACATAGAAATATAATTGTGACACGAGTGTTAAAAATTGATAGATCATTGTTACCTACTTTTAACACCAGTGTTAAACAAATAAAAAAAAAAGTTGTGGCCAGCACAATACCTCTCGCCATTTTTATATTAAGCTATGTACATACTGTATTTAACATTTCTGTTACACAGAAAAATTCTAATTACTATTCTTTATTTTTCAATTTATTCTATGAACAAGTTTTCTCCTACTCTTTTCAATGAGTTATATTCTATAATAAAAAATTGAAACAATTATTTATTTGACAATTTTTGTAATTTATTGCAAATTTTGCAATATTATTAAAGTAATTAATATTAAATAATGTACTAGATGTAATGTACTATTATCATGTTCAATAGCATGGCTTGATTTAATAATTAAATAATGTAAGTGTTAAATGTGATTTTATTTTGTTCAAAGTTTTGGACTACTCCGCTTCACGTCGTGTTAACTTCCTTCTCACAAGATAAAATCTCACTTTTAACACTTATATCATAAATAGCTACATTTTCTCTTTAGCTACAGTAAAATGTTTTGAATTTTTTGATAGTCTTACCAGTGGTGCTCCCTCCGGTACGGGGGTATGTAAATATAGTCTACGCTGTCTACTGGTGGAAATTTCTTAGCTTTTTTCTTGTCCTTATTGATGATGATCTTGCTTTTGGGAACTTTGGTCATTAGTTCCTCTGTAGGTGGTATTTTTGGCCACTTCAAAGTACTTTCAGTCATCGAAATTTTTGTGGGAACTACTTTGTCTTTGTCTGTTACCGCCGTGCTTTCACATTTCAACTGCGAAATACATACAAAACAATTAATTTAATAATAAATAATGAAATTTGTAACAATATTATTTTATATACAGACAGAATACGAGAAACTGTGTTATGGGTGTTTAACATAGAAAAACAGTTTTTACCAATTATTATCTATTCCGTAAAACTTTATGGTACGGTTTATGTATGTAATTTTAAAGAATAAATATCTGAAATTTTAGGTGTCAAATTTTTTTAATTTACACTATAAATGACCGAGTAAAATTAATAAGACGTGGTAAAAATAAACTTAGCATGCGTTATTTCAAGAAATGAGCGTTGATAAACTGTCAAATACTTCTTTTTTAATGTACGAGTATTATTTGATTTGGCATTTAATTTATACAGGGTGACACTGAATAAAGAGCGACTCAAAATAATCAAAATATTTTTATATGTAATTATTTTTTAATTTTCTTGATATATTTCTAAACTAGGCTAAAGGGCTCATAAATCATAGTTTGGCATGATGGTAGCGCTTCCGATTTAACCGGAAGTGACACTAACTATCATATTTCGAATAGGACATCGTAAATATTTTATACAGGGTGTTAAAAAATAAGTGTCTTAAATTATGAGGGCTTATACAGTGTGTCCTATTTAGAGGTGCCACCATTGAGATTTCCAGAACTATAAGAGATACGATGTCGGTTAAATGGAACTTTTTGTGCACCTTTGGAAGGACATTTTAGATGTGCTTATCTCATAGGGCACTAGATAATAACGAAAAACTGAATATTGTTGATTTTTTCTTTTTCAAATAACTTCTAAACTATTAGTAATTGAGAAAAACGTTTCAAATACAAAAGATAGATATTTTTATTAACTAACCAGTGGCGTATGAAATAAATTTTTATATCAATTTTCGAGATATAACACACAGTTATATTTTTTAAATGCAACCCATATCTGATTTTAGTCTCAAAAAAATCATTATTTTTTTCTCTTTTCAACGATGTAAGGGTTATTATGTTTTATATTTGTTTTGTATTCAAAATTATTATTTTTTCCTTATTTTGTATTAAATTTATAATTATTTTGAAAATATTGGCGGATTTCTATTTAGAAATACTCCTTGTATTTAAATAATTTACTACGTTAGAAAATTTTGCCCAAAACTCGTATCAAACTAATTTTTATAATATTTTGTATCTGGTCGCCCTTGGCACATTATAGTGTAATTTGTAATTATGAGTCTAGAATAGAAATATAAGTAATAAAGGCATAAAACAAATTATTTCGATCAAATACAATATAATTAATAAAAATAATATTTTTTTTTTGTTGTAAATAATAAGAAAGTTCAGGAAAATAAAGAGAAAAATTAAATTTTAGGAGCAAAGCAAATATAAAACATAATAACACTTATATCGTTGAAAAGACAAAAAATAATGATTTTTTTGGGACTAAAATCAGATATGGGTTGCATTTAAAAAAATATAAGTTTGTGTTATATATCGAAAATTTACGGATATAAAAATTTATTTTGTACGCCACTGGTTAGTTAATAAAAATATCTATCTTTTGTATTTGAAACGTTTTTCTCAATTACTACTAGTTTAGAAGGGCGCCACAACTTTTGTCGTAGTACAATTATTCGATTTTTTATGAAAAACAAAAACACATCTAAGATGACCTCTGAAAGGTAAACAAAATGTCTCATTTAATAAAAGTCGTAACTCTTACAGTTTTCGAGATAGCACAGGTAAACACCGAAAAAACTCATTTTTCATTGCCTTTTATCTCGGTAACTATTGAAGATCGGACCCATGTTGATTTAACTTTTTTTTATTCATTTTGGGCAGTACTATATGCCCTCATACCTTGGGACACTTATTTTTTAACACCCTGTATAATTTGGTATCTACGTAAAATTACGAATTTTATAGCCGAGACAGACGACAAAAATTAATGATCATTAACGGTTAGATACAGTATGCGCACGTGAACTTCAGACTATTGACAGATGTCAAAATTAGGTCTATTTAAACCAGAAAATATTGAATGTAATAACCTCGTGCTACTTATTGTATTGTACTCATATAGTACAAAACAATAAGTATCACTTACTTACTACAGCCAATATATTCTGGTTTGTTAATTTACGCAATTTTGACATCTGTCAATAGCCTTAAGTTAACGTGCGCATACTATATCTAACCGTTAATGATCATTAATTTTTGTCTCGACTGAAGTGCATTTGTATAGAAGTAATACATACATTACAAAAATGTAAGAGAAAATTATGAATAATTAACCTGCTAGCTAAGCCATAATTATCAGGCAGGAGAAAACAGTTGAGATAATATTTAGTAATATTTCAGTTAATTGTTTAAATAGCAAGTTATTTTTGTAAGATTCTGTATTTTGTTACAAAAAAATCTGTTGTGGCCAACCCAAGACCTCTCGCCATTTCCATATTAGACTAAAATATATTGCACATATTTAACATTTCTGGTATACGCAAAAACACATATCTTCTTTGTATATTTTTATATTTTTTAATTAATTCTACGAACAAGTTTCCTCTTATTCGTATAATGTACGAGATTCTTCCAATTCACTGATGAAATTGGCGGTATTTCTGAAGGGTCTATGCAATACATCTTTCTAGAATTACATATATTTAATTAATAATAATAAAAAAATATTAAATTTATTCCCCAGAATAAGTTTTCAGTAATGTCTCTGGTTATTGGACACTGACATTTATCCCTCAATTACAAACGTTTTAAATTTTCTACTTGTTTTCCATGGGCTGAGAGATTCCATTACATTTTATTTTTATTTCTCTATCTCTAACTAATAGAAGATATAATAAAAAAATTGAATGTATCGGATATAGATTTTTACATTTTTTAATATATGTAATAACATAAATGTTCTTCTTCTTCTACTTCTTCTTCTTCTTCTTCTTCTTCTTCTTCACAGATGCTTTATCCCCTTTTTAGGGTGCCGGATATGGTTTGCTGCTACTCGTTCTTGACCCATTGTTTCCATGCTGTCCGTTCCTTTGCTTATCTCTTCTATTCGTCCCTCCCATATTTTTCTTGGGCTTCCCCTTGTTCTTTTCCCAGTCTTTTTTTTTGATTCTATCACTTTTTTAACTAGCTTATTTTTCTCCATTCTTCTATGTCCAAACCAATTCAGTTGTTTATTTTCTATTTTTAATAATATTTGATCCTGATCTGCTTGTTGCCTAATGCTTTCATTAGTTTCTCTGTCTCATTTTGTTTTCCCCATAATTTTCCTCAAATACTTCATTTCTATTGCTGTTAGTTTTGATTCATGTTTTTTCTGTATTGTCCAGGTCTCACTTGCATAAGTTATTATTGGGGTTACTACAGCGTTATATATCTAGCTTTATATCTGTTCCGATATCTTTCTTTCTAAGCATTGTTTGGTTAATTGCGTAGTACACATTATTTGCCTTCTTTATTCTACTTGCTATATCTGTATCTATTTTTCCATCCTGTGTTACTATACATCCTAGATATTCGTAAGTTGTGACTCTTTCCATTATTTGCCCGCTTATTTCAACAATTCTTGTATTATCGTTCTGGGATTTGTGATTTATTATCATGGTTTTGCTTTTTCCTATGTTGATTTCCATTCCCATCTTCTTTATTTCATCTGTCCATACTTGTACTAGTGCTCTCATTTTTGTATGTGTATCTGCAATTAATATTATGTCATCTGCATATAATAAGCTGTCTATCTTCACGGGCATCATTCTATTATATTCTACTATAGTCTGTATATTAATGGCCTTTTCTCTAGTGTTTTTCATGATTGTGTCCATTAAAATTATAAAAAGTAGCGGGCTTAAACTATCTCCTTGTTTGACTCCTTTTTCCATTTCGAAGCTCCTTGATATTCATACCATTCAGTTGTACTATGCCTCTTACTTTTTCATAAATACTACTTATTACTCTCTGTATTTTACTAGGCTTTCCTATTTACGTTAAGCATTTCCAGATAAAATTTCTGTTTACTGAGTCGAAAGCAGCCCTTAAGTCAATAAATGTTAGGCGTAATTCTTGTCCATTCTTTATTTTTCTATCTATTATATTTCTTAGTATATGTATGTTATCATTCGTTTGTTAGCCTACTCTATATGCTGCCGGTTCTTCTGCTAATTTGTTATCTATTAATTGTCTTAGTCTATTTTCTACTATTGCTGCATGTGGAAGAGAGGCATATTGCACGATTGTTATCGCAATTAGTGTAGTCTTTTTTGTGTATTGGTATGATTATATTTCTTTCCCATTGTCTCGGCAACGTCTCTGTCATCCACGCTTTTTTACATATATCCAGTAGTCATTCATTACCTTTGTCTCTTAAGAACTTGATCATTTCAGGTTCTATTTTGTCCTCTCCACTTGCTTTCCCAGTTTTTATTTTCCCAAGTGCCTCTTCTAGTTCCTCCTCACTAATATCCTCTTCCACTGTCTCGTTATTTTCCTGGTTCATATATTCATTGTCTGCATCATTTTGTATTGTGTATTTGTATAATACTTTGCCCACTCTTCTATTATTTCCTCGGTTGTTGATTTAAGTTTACCTTCTTTGTCTATAAGACCACTCATCTGTTTAATTTTTTTGTTTTTCAGCGACCTGACCGTATTTCAAAAATGTCTAGCTTCATTTTTTATTCTTATATATTCCTCTTTATCTCGTTCATTTTTGGTCTCCTGATACCGTTTCCAGGCAGTTTTCTTTTTCTTCATTTCATTTTTGACGTCGTTATTCCACCATCTTGTTTTCTTCAGGTTAGGATTGTATTTTCTTTTCCCACATATCTTCTCTGCTACATTGTATATTGTATCTCTGAATGTTTCCCATTTTTGGTCCAGATTATACTGTCGTATTCTCAACTCATGTCTTAGAAGCGCCTTATCCGTTTCTTCTTGGTATTTTGTTTTCGTTTCTTCATTTTTCAGTTTATATATCTGTATCTTCTCGTAGGTTGTTTTGTTCTCTGGTATTAGTTCTGTGTTTTTAATTTTAGCCATTAGTAGCCTATGCTGTGTTGACAGTTCTGCTTCTAGTTCCGTGTTGATCTGCCCTATTCTACTTTGTATTTCTTTTGTGTAAAATATGTAGTCAATTATACTTTTTGCATTCCTTTCTTCCGCACAAATGTATATCTATCTTCAAATGGTTGGTCCCAGAAGGTATTTCCTATTATGATATCATTTGTTTGACAAAATTCTATCATTTTATTTCCATTCCTATTGATTGTCGGTTCTCCATAGTTTCCTGTACATCCAAGCCCTCTTGTTATATCATTTCCAATTCTTGAATTCCAGTCCCCCATTATAATTATACATTCATTATTTTCTTTTAGTTTATCCAGAGTCCCTTATAGGTCTTTATAGAATTTATTCATATTTTCTTCGTTCATTCCTTCTATCGGAGCATATATTTGGATTAGTTGCTATATTCCATTCCATTCTAATTCCATAGTCACGATTCTAGAGTTTATTGTTTCGTATTTCCTTACTCTTCGACCCATTTCCTCTCTCATCATTATTCCTACTCCATCTTTAGCTCTTTCTCCTGTTTTTACTCCTGAATAGTATAGGTTGTAGTCTGCTGTTATTTGTATTTCGCCTTCTCCTATCTTTTTTTGTTTCTGAGATTCCTAGTATAATGAATGAATCGGCTTCGGGAACATTAAATGCAATAAAATTATTTTCGCGACTCTTGAATTTCAGAAATAATAGTTTCAGTGTCAACAATATTAGGAGGTGATGAAATTTGAGAAGTGCGCAACTGATGAATTTCTTCTTTTAAAAGTCCGACAGTACGGTGCAGTTGAAGTATCAATGTAAGTGGATCTATGGACTTACATGTTGTACATCTGAATGATATGGTGCGGTTGCGAGCTGTTGGGCACAGGATTTCAGCGCGACTAAGTAGACTGCAGGTTGAGTGAAGAAACCCTTTGCACGTATGATAAGTTGCAATATTCTTAAATTTCGTCTTCGTCGCTGGTAATAAAGCAATAATAACTTTGACATTAATAAACGTCCAATTGAACCGATATGTACAAATGCCAATGCACATATTTGTTGTTTCCCTATAAACCAATATTTTGCCGGCAATGTACCATTCGAAGTTGTATTTACGGAAAGTCAACCTGAATTTTGTTTTAAGTCTTTGGTTGAGATTCATTCTGGAAAGACAGAGTCTATGTCGGTCTCTCATGTCCAAGCGACATGTAGAGTTTTACTTTTGTCTCGCATTCTTCGTAATGCGAGTATTTTGGCCTAGGCATCTTTAAGATTTAGTTATGTTTGGTGTAGTCATTAATAATAAGTTGTAAGTAAATATTTAAGCTTGTCCGTCTCCATAAATCCATATGTGTTCGTAAGTGTTAGATGTTATTGCGTGTGTTCATCCTCAATGAAGCGGTAGTCAAGCCGGCAAGCGACCACCAGTTAGTTAAAAGCATCGTTCGGTAAAGAAGTAAGTCCCGATGATTTATTTTTATCTTTTTATATTTACTGTCAAAAGAGTCAAAGATGGTCGCTGAATACTGATACATTGAAACAAAGGATATTAGCATTCCCTGGAAAATTTAAAAAGAAAAACGCGTTCATCTGTCACATTTGAAATGAAAATATTTACAAATTTAGGACAATTTAAAAGAAATTAAATTAAAAATCACAGATTATAAGAACGAGCAAACATTTCACACAATTTAAAACATCTAACTGTTGGTATTTCACAAAGAGGGAAGTATATCATCTGCACAGGGATGTAATGGAATTACTTACATCCCGTCGTTATAGACCGATACCCTGGCGGTAAAATAAACATACATCCCTACCAACTATGTCATAATAACCTACTTACGGAATCGGGAGTGGGAAATAGTAATTTACGTTATAAGTCCGGTAAATAAGATATATTGGTACGAATAAAATGCACAAGTCATTTAACGGACGTATGACGTACAACATTTTATTTCATACCTGTGTCGTATTTTAAGTGTTATATTCCTCAATACTTTCTTTCTCAAAAAAATCACGTCGTCTTGGTTTTAATAAAAATAAAACAGTATTGACAGCAACCAATTTTTTGACATTTCTAATATTTGTTAGAAATGAATACGAAAGACGTAATATAAATTCAAGTTATTTCAATCATATATCGTTCAATATTTTTCAAGATTATTAAAATTTTCATTAATAATTTTGTTAATAAAGATCCGCGGCATCAAATTCTGACATTGACACTGAGCGATGAGTACTATACGATCTATTTGCGAGTGAAATAGAGCAACATGAAGTCTAGCGGCGAAAATATGAACTAGTACATGGTAGTAATGCCCGGTTGCACCGCCGACCCTTAAATTTTAAGTGTTCCTTAAATTGACAATATCGTATCGAAACGAAACGTCAAATGTATAATTGAATATCGCTGTCAAAATTTCGATTTGCATTTTTTTGTTTAAGTCTAACTTAAAATTTAAGTGTCAGCGGTGCAACTGGGCATTAGTCCTAGCCGAGGTAGCGGCGAATGCATTGTTTCTGTCACTTACTTAACAAATAAGTCACGAGTGCTGTGAAATTTGTAGGCTATACTTCATTTTGCGTAAGAAAATAGTAGATTGTTCTTAAGAGCCGACCGTTTTTACATACATTAAATAAAAAAATAAAATTTGTGAAACCAAGCTTTGTCAATAATAAATATTTTTATCTGTAAAAATTTCAAAATCAAAAATTCCAACAAAATATAATTAAACCACTTAATTAATTAATAATTAAGATTTTATTTGACAACTGACAAGTGATATTTGTTTAGTTTTTGTGAACTAGGTTTATATTCTGACCAATCAAAGGGTAGAATTTACATCCCTAACTAAACCAAACGCTATTCTTACGCGAAATAAAGTACAGTAACAAAATCTAAAACTTCGCATGTTTTTGTTGCGTTTAACGGATGTAGGTCATTAGCACGCGGAAATCCAGAAATAATTAATTTTCATAATTTCCTGAAAACAGGAACCTAAATTCTATAGAAAAATTTATTAGAGAAATTTGCCAATTTGAAATAGTTGGTAGACGACAGTAATGCATTCATCTTTTAAAAATGGGAAAGGAACCGTGCAAAAATATGCGTGCTCCTTGCATTTTGTAAAGAAAGATTATATTTTGCTGGGTAATACAAAATTATAATAATTACTGCGTGTCTTTATTAAAATACTTCGTAATGAAATCTAAACTTGTAGACCTGCCTGCACAAAAATTACATTGAAATAATAATACTTATCTCTCCATTAATCTTTCAAAGACTGCAATAATGCAGTATTATGTAAATTCAAGAAAACAAAGACTCGAATCATCTAAATTCAAAATTCGAGTGAATGCTAAACATAATTTTAAAATGAAAAAAATTCAAAGTGTTATTCATACTAGAAACATTATTTTTATATAATATTAATATTACTTTGCACTTCAAAGGCCGCAGTATATAAGAATAGACAGTTGCGGGAAACGAAGCATCTACCTTAAGCTGGCCATATTGTTACGTCACGCGCTAAGCTCCTCCTCTTCTTCACTCGCGAATAGGACTCATTGATCGATCACCAAGTTAGATAATAAAGCTGATATATCATTTGCTTTTCGTCTCCATTGTTGTTAATATGATCAATAGTTATTTAATTTTATAGAAATTATAAGCATCTTGTTTACGCAGCCACAACCACTCATATTTTAATGAGTGTCTCATTTATGCAACTACAATCACTGATAATATTTTAAGTTAATTTAATTATGTAGGAATTGTATGTGTGTATTGCGTGTACGGGAAACAAAAATTATATTACGTTGACAAAAAAAAAGAGAGAGTTCAGTTTAGAATAAACAGTCATACGATACAGACGCATTTTCTTTATTCCCTTATTTCGTCTAGCGGGTGACGTTTTCAGTTCAGAAGTGGGATTGTACTCAGGGTTTCCACTAACGGTGCAGTGTACTAGTGTAATTGTGTTAAGTTAAACCAGTGCAATTATAAGACTATGCCGCGAAGCCACGGAAAAAGGCGACGAGACCGCCAACACGATTCTAGCTCTGACGAGAGCCCTAAACGCTATCGGAAAGATGCCAAAGAACGATTCCATGGTGAAAGGACGGGCAACGCCCAATCGGCTTCCAGCAGGTCACGTGGCAAACGTAACTGGCCTAGTAGTAGCGACAATAACGTAGCCCGACTAGAACATCTGGTCGAAAAATTGGCCAACGACAAGCAAAATGATTTAAATACTTCGCGTACGCAATGTGATAATACAAGGTACGTAGTTAAGAACGAATGTATTCCCGAATTTAGCCCAGGTCTACCTAACGCGAATATCAATAAGTGGTTACATAAGATAGAACAATTAGCCATTATTCATAATTGGGACGAATCTCTGATGACATACTACATGCAGTCACGCTTAAGCGGTTTAGCTCGAAGATGGTACGATAACTTGACATCTTACGATCATAGCTGGGACGAATGGAAGTCTATGCTAATTCGTGCGTTCCCAGAAAATAATGATTTCGCGTCATCACGTAGGAAATTGATCAATCGCATTAAAACACCTAACGAAACTATGTTACAATATTATTAGTAAAATGGAGCTCCTTCAAACATGTAAAACATCAGGTAAGGACGCTGTATCGTGTCTTATTGATGGTTTGGACAACCCCACGCATAAAACTGGGGCAAAAGCAGGACGTTATGATACTCCCGAATCGCTTTATGAAGAATTTCTCTCTACTATAAATGACAAAAGGTACAAAACGCGTGAAGGGAGTGACGCAATCGGGGACCATGTTCTAGTTCGTAAAAACAAAACAAAGCTAGTAATGATGGCGAGAGTAAAAACCTGGTCACAAAATATTCAGGGCCTTATGAGGTCATACGAATTCTTCCTCACGACAGGTATGTTACTGCTGACGTTAAAGGCTGTCATAGGTCTCAAAAATCATACACGGGCGTATGCGCCGTTGATTATATGAAACGTTTTACTATCGTGGACAACGAGTCCGAATTGAGTTCATCTTTAACGAAAAGTGACGATACGCTCAACGAGAGCGAGAATATCACGAGACGAACGCAGAGTGAGCCGTCAACCGATGATGACTGTCTCGATTTAACGAAAAGTGACGATACGCTCAACAACAGCGAGAATATCACGAGACGAACGCAGACACTAATTCCAAATTTCAGGTGACAAATAACGATGATGCAAGACCTAAACACGGAAAACGAAGGAGTAGGCGAAGACGTCGCGTTTTTACTCCATACCAATATATTGTGTGAACAAAAACAACCTTAAATTAATTTCTCTGTTACAGAAAATCTGATGCCTTCACAAGGACGCGAAGGTCCGCAGGATGGCCGACTGTGAGCATCTTGTTTACGCAGCCACAACAACTCAATATATTTTAATTTACGTAAATACAATCACTGATAATATTTTAAGTTAATTTAATTATGTAGGAATTGTGTGTATTACGTGTACGGGGAAGCAAAATAGTAAGTTACGTAACAAGACCTGAAAGTGATACTTTACTGGGTGAGCAAGCATATTCCAGTATAGACACTTTCAGGTCATGTTGGGTACAATATTTTTTTGTGACCCTGAAAAAAGAATAAAAAAGTATTATTTTATTTTTTACTGCGAACAAATAAGATATAAATAAACAACTGATCTCCATGGAAACATTTAGCTTTACCGGTCCCGGGATCAGTAAAGTACTTTCCGATCCCTTATAGACAACTTTCCGAGCTATCTCAGCAAAGAAGGACTTTCCGGTCTAAATAGTGATCAGAAAGAGCTCATTTTTTGAGCGATCGCGAAA
Source organism: Ophonus ardosiacus (assembly GCA_943142095.1). NCBI lineage: Eukaryota > Metazoa > Arthropoda > Insecta > Coleoptera > Carabidae > Ophonus > Ophonus ardosiacus. The sequence continues at coordinate 35,299,780 of OW964826.1, read as the reverse complement.
AAATTACATTACGTTGACAAAAAAAAAAAGAGAGTTCAGTTTAGAATAAACAGTCATACGATACAGACGCATTTTCTTTATTCCCTTATTTCGTCTAGCGGGTGACGTTTTCAAGATGTTCAATTATTAAAGAATTAGTGTGTTACTGCTTTTTTGTGAACTATAAATAATATCGTATTTATTGTTTTCTGTTTTTACTTTGTCGCTCTATACACAGGTTTTTGAAATGTCATTTGGAGGCCACATATGTCATATGAAATCAAACATTTTGTCAAGTCAAGTTCCTTCTTGGTTATACAAGTGTTTGATCATTGTTAACAGGTAAACTTATACATTTATTATAATGGTATGTGTAAATATATATTAAAGACACTTGTTGTAGGCAAAGATGGTTGTGAAATATTGTATAGTAGTTTCAGATTTGACCAATGGAGGAAAATGCTGCCGCATCGCTAAGTGAGGACATGAGACAATTTAAATTTTATTAAAAATTTTAAAAAAAACCTTCAAATGAAAGATCTAGATCTTAAAATTCTGCGTCTGAATCAATAAGCACGATTAATTTTGAATGCTTTGTAACGGCAGAAATTAGGTCTGAAAATGTCGAAAATCATATGAATAATAGCGATGGTCCTGGAATTAAAACAAAAAATTAACAAATGTTAAACGGTTTATCTATGAAGTTAAATTAATTGATCTACGACTATTGAATTTAGCCAACTTCAAATAAAATATGCTACTCATATTACACTAGTGGAATATTCATATTCCTCAGTACGAATTTTTGTATTGTATTATTGATACTTTTATAAACTTTTGTAAGTAAATATTGATTAATAAATTTTAAATATACTACCTATTTCAAACTTATTAATAAAGAAATCAGTTATTTATGCCAACATGTGACATCAACATCTGACATTTGTCAGACGTCAACATCTCTAATATAACCGCACATAATATATTTATTATGTTTTTTAATTTGTGAAATTGATAGTTGTAGATAAATTATAGTATTTGACTCGCATATAATGGCTAAAATACTCTCGGATGATTACAATTATTTGCTCCTTAAATAATATACTATTATTTTTATTTGTAATTTATATGCAAGTGAATAATTGTATTTTTAAATTAATAGATAATAATTGTTCACTTTGCCGTAAATTATAAATAATACCTAATAATAATGTACTAACATAAATTAACAGATAAATTGTTAAACATTTGTTATTTTATTTGTTTCAGTTCCATGGCTATCGCTATTTTTCGAGGTGATTTTCGACATTTTCATATCTAATTCCTGCCTGTAAAATCATTTTATTTCATACTGTGTTGCATTTCATTGTTTACTCGAGTGATTTCAGACCGGTAAATGAGGTTTTACAGTCTTATTATAATGAATGAAGATACACCCAAGTGTGAAGTTGAATTATTAAGGATGAAGGAAGGTTTTAAAAAAAGAAAAACCCCGAAGTCTTGTTCACACTGTTCTTTAATTAAAACGTGGACCGGTTTTGGTTACTTAGTAACCATCCTCAGCACCGGTTTTTGACTACAATCAAATCAAAGCAATATTATAGCCACACGACACAATTTACAACATGACAGGTAACCCACACACAAAATCTGTGATTTATAATAAACGCCAAAGATAGCACTTCTAACCAATCAGAAGATTGAGGAATTTTTCGTTGAAATTCGGCTCACTTTTATTAAATGTCTTTATATGACATAGGTAAGGTATAAGGTTCAATTCAAATAGAAATGGTTAGTAACGAAATTATAGTATTTATGTATTTATTTTGTAGTTGTGATAGTTCACGAATATGTCGATAATACAGATAGTTATAGTAAAACTGAAACAATGAACTCTGATTGGCTAGCAGTACGGCAGTCAGGTAGAAAGATGAGAGTTGGTTATCTTCTGCGTTGCGTTTATTGCGTTAGTTTTCATTATAAATTAACAGATAATAATACCATGCGCACATGTTTTTCGTGACCTTACTGCAACTGCGTTACCGCTTGCGTTACTTCATGATGACAAAAGCATAAATGAATGTTAACCCTTGATCTATAGAGAATACGAATTAAACACCCATATTTAATAAAACTAAAGACCGAGCGATATTTAAGACCTGTATAAATGATAATCAATCTTTATTAGATGGCTATATTTGGGTGTCATATAGTCATTTTTTATTTGTTGTAGATCAAGAATTTCGAACACAAATATGAAAGACAGAGAATACATACTTTTTTAAATACAAATATGTTGGTCTAGGGGAAGGGGGGGGGGGGTGGATCGCCCTTCCCCCCCTCTGGATAGGCCACTGAGCCGCATGCATTTGTTTTGACGCGGTGACTCGAAGCCATTTCGCTACTCTGCGTCTACCGCAAACCGCAGCGATGAAATTCGCTGTTCTATTAAGATTCTGTTCGTTCCGTTTCCTAGTAACTTGCGGTAAAATTTTGAAAATTTAAAATCATGACTCGGTGGTAAAAAAATAATTGGCGGCAATATTCGCGTTCTACGTATGTATGAAGTGCCAGTGTGACAATGTTTGACAAGTAAATATTTAGGAAAAAAATGATATTTTTCAATAAGTATGATATGTACTTTTTCAGTTAGTGACGAACTTTACTCTAGTATATTATACATCAAGGTTATGGAGAGTGTCATTATTGACCGACCGACTCGGTCCCTCGGAATTATAATTCGCGAAGACAATAATTATCTTCATAACCATGGTGTATATATTATTTTTTTCACTACTAGCACATTATGTTTTTCTTGTTAATTAATTATATCCTGTCCTGTATTTGGGCTTTGCCTGTTGTATAGTGTACTTTAAAATAAATAAATAAATAAATACCTAATTATAAGAATTAGTTACGAAATTTATTCCATTATATTGACAACTGACTTTAAGGAATATGACATCTGGTGTCATTTTCGGAACTATCGTTGATTGGGCAGTTTGGTTGTATAAACATTAATTTTATTCATAAATAAAAATAAATATATCATCACGGCATATTACCCATTTCTGAGTGTGCCACAATCTGCTTTATCGCAGATTTCGGTAATGATAATGAAATGACATATTTTATTCATTATATTTATATTACTTACTTTTAGAAATGCAGTACTTTTCAATAATACACACAGTACAAAATTATTAAATATCAATTTATCTCAATTCCTTGAGTTCAAATAAATTCCGCTTTGGCGCTGCGAGCAGGTAGTTACATGTACTTTATTTTTCTATTTTAAGCCACACAGGCCTTAAAATCTAAACAAAATATTCATTTCAATATATTTTGTTGTTTTGTGAAATTAAATTACTAGGCTCAAAACGTAATCTATACAGTACAACAATATGAAAAGTCAAAATGACATAACCTGTTAATTAAATATCCAATTTAATATTTTATTAGTTTAAAACGATTTTAATAAGATTAAAAATGCTATAAATTTTAACATTTTAAGTTTGTTTCAGCATTACATTATGCCCATATTCAAAAACACTCGTAAAGTTTCAAAACGGCTCGTTATAATTTTTGACAAATAAAATCAAACTTGATAAACAAAATTTTGATGTTTCTTTCAATGTCGACTGTTTTTATTGGATAAATATTATAACGAATCGTTTAAAATTTTTACGAGTGTTTATGAATACGGGCATAAGACTGCTTTCCTTTATTTATTATTATATGTATAGGAAAAATAATGGAATGAAATCGATAACATTATTATTGACCTAGGTCAATAATTTTGACACTATTATTGACCTTGGTTAATAATTTATCTCTAGGTATAGGAAAACAATTTCACGAAGCAATAATGAGTCAATAATGATATGTTTATAGGCTAGTAGTGAAAAAACTATTATTTTTATGCAATGCTTATTTTTATCAAGCATCTGTCATTTTTATAGAGCGTTTAATCGTTGTGTCGACGTATTTGTTTTTTTTTTTTTGTCACAAATTTTACTTTTGTAGTGCAATTTATATTTTTAATGAAAATAGAATAATTTATCATGCAACATCTTTTTTTAATCAAATATGTGTAAGTATATTGAGCGTTGAAATTAATTGCAGTGCGTTTAATTTGTACCCAATATAAATGATTTTGGAGATACCCATACAATTACATAAATATTTTGTGTTCTGTTACCTTCTTTTTCTTGGCTTCAGTTTCAATGATATCCACAGGCGAGGGAAGTCGGATGACTTCTTTAGGGCAGATAAACTCATTTAGATATTTATCGTGTTTTTTTCGTCTCTCTTCATCTTTTCTAATCTGTCTGCTTGTCTTTGGGACAACGTATTTTCCTGCAGCCTTGTCCTCTATCCTCAACTCTTCCTTTTCGATCAACGACAGCTTCTTCTTTGCCTTCTCTTTATCCTTGATGGGGTACTTAAGCTTGGTCAGTTCTGGTTTCTTTATAGGGTATTCCTCTTTCCTCATTTTGCGTTTCTCTTGCTTAATAACCGGGTCGGGTTTAGGGTTATACAATTTGAAAAACGGTGCATATTTTTCAGCTTCTATTTTACTAAACCGTCGGATTTTTTCTTTATCGGAAGACTCGGGAATATTTCTGTAATTAAAACAAAGATAATAATGTATATTTTAGCTTGGTCTGATTGTTTAAGGCGGATTTTAGATATTTACACCACTAAGGGTGTTAATCACAATGGTTTATTACTCATTTCTAGGGCGTCAATCTGCTTTTTTTCGGAAAGTTTCGGTATTGTCGGTATCTTCACCGACCGAAATCAAACCCGATCCGTCAAAGAGCCGTTCACTTAACGCAGAAAGTTTTACTAAAAATATGAATATTAGGTAACCAAAATCACTCTGTTTAATTTGCACATTTATTTTTAATTAATTATTTACAAATGAACTCCGTGTAATGAAGTACACTGATTAATATATTAGGTCAATTGCGGACAGATTCTCATTGGCGCAAAGGACAAATATCCTCCGGTTAAACGTTAAACAGTCTGCTAATTTAACTGTCGGTAAAAAGAAAAACATAACATCGATATTATGGCATAAGTTATAAAAATTACACGTATCAATTTTTCGATGTCACATTAATAAATAACTCAGAAGATGCCTTTAGATCGAGCTAAGTGGAGACGGGCATGCAAATATGTGGGCCCTGCACCGATGCATCTATAGAAGCAAAGATGAAGTAAAAGAATAAAAGAAATGTACTTTATCGATGTTACAGTCGCAGTGTTGCCAATCGTATGATAATTGCTCTACATGTAAGATAATTTAGGTTTTCGGTAGGTGTACGATGTACAATAGTAAATTTGTACATAAAATGAAAAAATATGTACAAGAAGAAAGAACTAAATAATTTCGATGAATAAGTTTGAGATAAAACACATAATTCTGAGTGTTCTGTATGATAACTTCAATGTCCGAATTTAAGTATAACCTATAAAATAAATATTCCTTTCATTATCACAATTTTTCGATTTCAAATAAAATTTAATTTGCACCTCGGCACTGAAGTTCCTTTTTTACACATATGGGTTATTTTCCTCGGCCCAAGGGCCTCTGCAACTAGATTCCATATTCGTGATAAAAAGTTGAACTCTAAAATATTTTACACTCTACGTAGAAAAATTATCAAGTTTGAGAAATCATATCTCCCGAGCAATGACACGCAGCAGTCAATGCAGTGGCAGATCGTTGTCGTACCTATTTGCGTGACCGGTTAACATTTTAAACAAAATGTTATTAAAAAAATCTCATGTGGCCAACACAAAACCTCCCGCTATTTAATTTTTATTAATTTAAACACATACCTACGTATTTACTAACGCTGCAAACTGTTCCATTGCAGAAAACTATTGTTTTATTTACTATTTTCTTTTTAAAATGTCACTATTATCAATTTAAAGTGATTAGTTTTTTGACAGTGACATTTACTGTCAGTTACATTCATTTGAAATATGAACTGTGTAACAAAGGAGTTGTGTTTATCTTAGGCTTCGGGACTAATAAAAAAAAATATTTTTAAATTTATCTATAAAATATATAGAAAAAGTATTAATGTATTCCTGTAGGAAATTCAATAATTGTTAATTTTCATAAGACAAAAAATGCGAAAAAATGGCATTTAATAATATTTTTTGAAGAAAAACCATTATGAGCTTCAGGTAAAGTGCCATTTCCGGTTATCCTATTTACACCAAAATCTAATGGCTTCTTTTCATATTATTTAAGAATAGGGTAAAAATACAAGGTTTCAGAATTTTCTGAATGCTAGTATTTGAGTTAGAGCGAAGACAAAATCCCTACACATACACACACACACATACATACACACACACCCACACACATACATACACATATACCCACACACACATACACACATACAGACATCATCGTGAAAATGTTAAAATTGGATTCTAGGGACCTTAAAACGTGGTCATTTACTAAAATCTCGGTATGTGATTTTTAGCACGATCCCAATACCTCTCTTACCAAGGGTAGCGGGAGGTAAAAAAAATAGTGGATTATGATATGTTATTCCTTTATTGTTGTTGCCCTGACTTCAGTGCAAGCAATCTAAATTTTGTATTGAAATTAGGTAATAACTAAATAATTTATAATTAATTTAATGATTATGTCACAACTTAATAAGATAAAATTTGATATCTCGTTACGAAGTTGATTTTTTCAAGTAGTGCTGCTTCATTAAGAAAAACATGAATATCTCTGAAACAAAGAATTTAGGGGCATTTGCTCAAATGAACTTGACACCTTATTTTTACTTGTTTAATCCAAGGTTTAAGTTATGTCGTTTAAATCCTGTATATAAATTACCTAAGGATACGAATACAATTTTTAAAAAATACATATAAGCCAAGAGCTTAAATATAAGCCGCTATGCATTTGAATTAACGTTTTTCATAATGAAATTTGTTTAATTCGTAATTCACACAACTACCCTTGCAGAATAACGGCCATAAAATGAAGTTTAATCATCTCTTCGGCACCAGTTTTCGTTCATAAGCTATGCACCATTTCATAAAAACTGGTAAAGAATTTACAGTGGGATATTGGCAAGGTATATTTTAAGTTTATTACTATTTTAAAAGAAAAAACCATGTCTTATGTACGACACAGTAAAGTATTTACGTGTTATCAAGTTAATAAACTAATACAAGCAATATTTCATTATACTTCATTTCAAAATGAGCTGGAGTAATAAACCAATCGTCAAAATATTCCACTGGTGCATCAATAATGATTTGCTAAGGGATAGTTGAAAAGACTGAACTCGATAAAGTTCAATCGTTTCAGTTATTAATAATTTTTTCGAGATCAGATGAAGTCATCTTACGTTCAAATAAATTTAAATTTTGATAAAGAACTTTTATTTTCAGATGATATAAATACATAAACAGATCTTCAGAGCATAATTTCTATCGACGCCAATGTAACTCTTCAAAGGGGATTATCGAAACGTTTATTAAGGTTTTTCTATAGAAGTAAGTTTTGTTCCAGATATAAAACGGGCAGCATTTTATAAGCACCCTAGTAAAATTATATCTATTTTTTCTGATGAGTTTATTTGCCGCCTGACAAAAATCCAATGCTATTCTAGCAGATTTTGATTTATTACTTCAACTCAGTTTGGACGAAGCATAATTCTGTAAACTTACTTTTTAGTTTTCTCTGGCGTCTTATCCATCTTGCGATAATTTTTTCCCACATACAAAAATCCAAAAATTCACTTCACCAAAAATTTAAGATAATTAAATCTACAGATAGAACAACCTAAATTTTGTCACATAATAATGTCAAATGAGACCGGCAAAAAATCTGAAAATAAATTTGAATAATTGAAGGAAATGTCAACTGACATGATGTCACCTTTGATCAAAAAATTGAAATAAAACATCTTATAGTTTCAGAAATCAATAACAAAAGAATATTCCATAAGTTTTTCATTTTTGATCCATTCTCAAAATTTCCCGTTCCTACCAAATTAATAAATACCTATATATTCCTAAGCGTAAGTAAATATATTTCTATATTTTTCAATGTAGTTAGTAGTTCTGTACTTATACGAAAATTTTATTTACTTTAAATTAAATCTGTTTCATATCAATTTGATTTAAATGACATACGTCAAGTATATTTTTATCCATAACAAGTATTATATTCTTGTAATCTGATATGTTTGAGAAACTCTTGTAAATATACAGTACCATTACAGCTTTTAAACGAAGCCAGTTTGAACTACATAAAACAAAAGTTACTTTCAATTATATAGCGAATATTACTGACTTATGAATGATAAGTCTTTCCATACGTTACTGAAATGTTTGTTGATACCAATTCTAAAACGAAAATATATGTGTATTTTACTGAGAGATTTGTGATTTGTGTTGCTTGTTGCTTTCGCCTTTTCTTAAATTGTAATTAATTAAGTAGGATACATTAAAACAAAAAATATAATTACCAAAAACCTCAAATCTCAATCATAGAAAACAGTGTCTTTTTCTGAGCCTCAATATAGGTAGAATCAGAGGTAGAATGTTTAAATGTTCAACATGAGAATCTGGATAATACGATATCGATTAAATTAGAAAAAAAATTGCCCCGTTAGAAGGCCATTATAATGATCTATTTGTTGTTCAAAAAAAAAAAATATACAAGTTGCTAGATAAACGGTAAAAAAACTTTGTTGTGATTACTAAAATTTATATATATATATATATATATATATATATATATATATATATATATATATATATATATATATATATGACATAATTTTAGTATCACAACATACATATATCTGTACCAAACATTGACAAAAAATTAATTTTGCTTTTAATAATTATATAATCACAGCTTATTAACCTTTTTCGCATTATTGGATTTACCAATCTGCTTCCTACCACCAAATTCACCAACCGTCAATCAAGTCTTGATTCTCTAATCAACACTGATCTGTGAATCAAGTTCTGGGTTACCTTGGAGATCAACAGTTTTAACAAAGCAACAGTGTCAAATTTTGTTGATCAGAGAATCAAATTTGATTCAGGGATGGTGAATTCGGCCGCTAGTGATTCTGTCGAGGCGAGATATTTCTCGATCCTCGTCTCGTCTCGTACTCGAGCTTACTGGTCTTGACGAGACGACACAGAAATGTAAAAGATATTTTACGAGACGAGACATATTTGCCGAGATCTCGATTCTCGAACACTGCTCCGAGATTTCTCGGTTGATATTTTTCTCATTAGGTATATTATATTTGCAAACGTGTGAAATTTAACATATTTTTAGTGATATCTGTCTCTATTTAGCTATGGCATTTTTTAACAAAAAGATAATAAATTATTTGATATTTTATCTATCAGAATTGTTAAGCGTGCATTACACGATGAAGTTTTTCTTTTCAAGTGACTTCAAAGTTTTCTCTCTTGCACAATGACATGAGTACAAGAGAGACAAATGAATCGGAAGTCAACCATCTCCTACAATTCCAGCGCCATTGCAGTTTCTTTCCTGGACATATTCAAACGTTATTTTTTCAAAATTCTTTTATCAATGTAACCAACATTCACACTCACATTTACTACAATTACTTTATTTTCTTAACAATTGTAATCATTAAAAAATTTTTAGAATCAGAAATGTAATAATTATCATTTATGTTCATAAATTATTTGTTAAAAAATTCTTTAAAAAAAATTCACAATCAGCATACACAAAACATGTATTTATTTTGTAATATTGTTTTTAGCGTCGGCCTGATGATGGACTTTTAAGTCCGAAATCGATTGCCACTTAAATAAATATTTTTTATACATTCTGCAACGGAAAAAAACCTTGTTTTTTTCTTTTTTCTACCCTTACAAATGAAGAGACTTTTAACGAAAAACTTTAAAGCCTCATTTTCACCGAATGTCTTAATGCTTAATACATAAGGCTTAATGAATTATAATAATTTACTAGGATACCATTTCCAGGTATTTTGTTTAGTGACAATTCAACAGAAATGTCATATCTTTTTTCCGAATTACTTGTTGTTTAGTAGACTGCCATTGCAGCAGCAATTCTTCTTTTTTTAATATGTTATACCTATACACAATTTTCTGTATTTATATCGATACCGAAAAATTAATTAAAAGTTAATAATTATAAAATAGACTGAGAGTTGACAGTTCAGGTTAGAATTTTTCAAACATTTGTTTTTACGCATTGCTCTTAGTTCTTAAGCATTAAGCCTTATGCAAAGCTGGAAATGGTAGTAAACGTTGTCATATGATAAACATTTTTACGCATTGCGCTTAGTTATTAATTATTGCTCTTACGCATTAGGACAATCGGTGGAAATGAGGCTTTAAAGTCCCTACAAATTTTGACTGCCAAGTAACTGTCAAATGTCATTTGAGTTTATATTTTTGATGTTTACAAGTAATGTTCTAAGTGATCGATATTAAACTGAAAAATAGCAAAATGAGAATAGAGAAGTAATTGAAATCTTGATGGCTATATGTGAAAAATTCAAGTGATGAAAATTCAGTGACAATTTAATGTAAGTGTAACTTAAATTCTAACACTTGGATATTTTAATTCACGCAAAACTTGATCGTGTAAATATACTTGTAAGGTTATTTATAAAGACACTTTTCAAGTCACTTGAAAATAAAAACCGGCCACATAATGCACGCGAATCCATATTTTTTTGCAAATAACTTCCATGTATGAAACAATATTGAATTTTGGTTTGCATATGATTAGGGCACTTTTTTATTCTCTTTCGTATGCCGACGCTAAATAGATTTTGAGTTATACCTTCAAATATAGTATTTTTACAGGAACGTCATAATAAATGTAAATAGTAACCTTCTATGTTGTTTGTTTTAAACAGTTAATTATACAACAATAACAATAATTAAATGAATAAGACAAAAACAATAATTATGACTAGAAAACAAATAAAAGATTCAATTATAAATCTGTGTAAAAAAAACCTACGCTTTTTTTTCTTACATGAACATTGTACTCGTATTAGTGAACCAAAAATAATATAATTTGAGCTCAAATAAATCGGCATCGTATTCTATATCAACATAAATCATGATTCTTCACTGTAGTCTATAAGATGAAAGATTACAAGAGACTAAGCTAGTTTTTCCCAGTTTTAATGGCCTAAGTCTAAAAGATGGGTATCCGAGTGTAGAAATGAATAATAAACAATTTTTTTTTTAAAAGTATGATATCTAGTTTGGCCTATACCCTTCATGTGGATGTTTTTTCCAAAATTATAATTTAAAAAAAATTACTTTTTTGCCAATATCTAGTGACCTATAGGTATATGTACTTTTTCCAAATAACAATAGAGTACTTCTTGTCCAAGTTACTTGAGACTTATTGTATAAGAGATGGGGTTTTGGAGACACTCGTCGTGAATCTGGGAAACCCGGTTCGAATGAGGTGAGGCCTGGTAAATGTCCGTTCGATACGAATATGTTATTATCTACCCATAATAGTTAAGCAGATTAGAACACCAAGAAATGCCGTGATGATAATATATTTTTAGACGACCATTGTGATAAGTATGATATATCAACTTAGTATCCTAACACTGAAAGTTGAACTTATGACATTAGTGTTACGATATATTTTATATCGTAATACTTGACACGGTTGCTAGGTTACTGTGTCATTATTTTCTAGCTATATGTATAAATTATTCATTTGTCAGCTGTCTGTACATTTGAACCTAAATTTCAGTTTTGTAAAAAAAGTAAAATTTATTTATGCTCGACTGAAAAATAATGTTCGTAACTTGTATGAAATTCAAATATCTTAGCTCGTGCGTATTGACTTGCACTCCGCTACGCGTCGTGCGTCAATTTACACTCGCATGATATTTGGTATTTTTCATAACTTGTTACGAAAATAGCTATTACATTATTTTATTTATTTGGTATATATAATAATTGCACCAAACTTTATTTATAGAATAAGAAACAAGTTGTCTGTTTTACGGAACAGCAAGAAATTTTATGTTTAAACTCAGTCTAATATCTCGAATAATCAAACATTAGAAGCGTAAATAATGATAAACATTTTTTTAAAAACAGGCCCCTTTTTATGTAGTTCAAGTGGTTTATTCATTTCAAGTAATAATTGCACACACGCATATATATATATATAGGGTGTAAATTTTAAAACGGATCATAGGGCTATAACATAGAAAAACAGTTTTTTAGACGCCAAAAGTTTCTATATTAATTTATTGAAAAAATAATTGGTGCATATTACAAAGAATTTTTTGGTACCAAACACATTACATTTCTATTTCATATAAAGCCAGAAAATAAATTAAAAATTTGCAAAATTAAGAAAAAATATCATTAGCCGTGAAACTGACAGAAACAAAATAAAACAATTGTTGACTTAAGACGCTCATTAATAAACGGTTTTTGCAAATTATTATTATTTTCGTTTTATTAAGAAGAAATCATGGATAATTTGACTCATGAAGAAAAATTACTAATTATTAAATGGTTTAAATTGTTACATGTAGATCAACTATAATGTGTTAATATCTATTACAATAAATAATAATTATTTCTTAAATAAATATACTAGCGTTTTCTTTATTTTGTGTTCAGTTCATATATTAATAACTTTAATCTTTAATTGTCCCCTATCATGTTAGTGAAAAATGATTATGTTTGGTTACTGTTAGTTTCATGGCTAATGATATATTTTTTTTAATTGTACAAATTTTTAAATTTATTTTCTGGCTTTATATGAAACAGAAATGTAATGTGTTTGGTATTAAAAAATTCGTAATTTTTTTCTTTATAATAAGCACCAATTATTTTTTCAATAAATTAATATAGAAACTTTTGGCGACTAAAAAACTGTTTTTCTATATTATAGCCCTATGACCCGTTTTAAAATTTATACCCTGTATATATATACTTTATATGATATAAACATGAATATCATGAAAATGTTAAACTTAGATTCTATGAGCATTAAAAAAAATCGGTCAGTAATTCTCCAAAATATAACATTTTTTTTAAGGAAACATATTTTTTTATTTACTTTAGCTTTATTTATGATTGCACAGAATATACTGGAATAGAATAAGCAAATAAGTGGAATAGAATAGAAATAGAATTTTTATGACCATTTATAAATTGAATTGAATAGAATAATTTGGAATAGAATGACGTCACTTTGATACTAAACTAATTAATAATATAATAATACATTATTTTCCATTTTTTACAATGTTTGTTTACATTTTCCTAAGTATTTCAAGACACACACAAACATCCAAGCCCCTGGTGGGAATCGAACCCAATACCCCGGATCCGAGCGGTGAAGCTTAGTCACGCTGCCTCTACACAGTCAGCAACCCAGGAGGCATTATTTGTGGATTGAATAGAATAGTTTGGAATAGAATGACGTTACTTTTATACTAAATTAACTATATTTATAAATTCCAACGACTAGTTTTTAACCAATCATGATGCAAACACTTGAAAATTCAACCAATGGGAACAGTATTATACTGATAAAACACCGGTACCCCGATAATTTTCCGCTACCAAGTAAATAAACAGTTGTTATTGTTTATAACTGTCAGTGTGACAATTAATGTGTCAAGTTTCATTTTGCGTTGTCTTTAAAATTTATCTCACCAAATACCACACGACCTCTCAGATTTTCTCAGATAAACTTTTATTTTTTTTAAGCAAAATCACTCAAGCAAACTGACATTAGGTAAAACCCCTCCTCCTTCGGAGTCGGGATTTACCATGCAGTTTGCTTTCGTGTTTGTGCAAAATAAAAATTTATCAATAAAATCAGGAGGTCTTGTGATATTACTTCTGATGATTTTTTTTTTTACTAATTTCATTGAGAAGCGAGTAAATAATGCCACTGTTACTTTTTGCTATAAAAGCTGGTATTTCTGCAGAAGAACTGTAAGTTTTTCGGTTAGATCTCCTCCAAAACAACGAAGTCACACGAATAGTAACGGAGTAAGCCGAATGGAATGGGAATAAAATAAGCGATAACATTTGGTTATTTCATAATCCATTCCATTCTGTGCAAGTATAAATGGTTCCATGCATTTATATTTCTATTACCTTTTCTTTTCCATTCTGTGCAATCTATAAATTTGTCTTTTGTTCGTTAAAAAATTAATTCTGAATTCAAAGATTTGATTCCCTCACGTAACGATTTTTTGAGATAAATGCTTATGTTTTATATTAATTTTTGTATTAGGACAACTTTTGAGTGCTAAGAATGGAATGAATGTAAATATCAAAACTCTTTAAAAATAACTATTATTTTACGTTCACATTATTTACGTGGAGAATAATTTTTTAATATCGCCTACTTTTTTTTAGTAAATAATCTGAAGTCTCTCCTTCGTACTCAAAAATGGCGCCTCGTGCTAAGTTTAAGAGAGTAGAAATCAGCTACCCTCCAGTTCCAACCCGAAAATGGAAGTCTCCTTTCAAACCCCATGTGGCTACTCCATTTAAAAGAAAACCACACAAGAGGCTGCCCCTCTATCCATCGATGCACCCGGTGCCTCATTCGAGTCTTCTCAAGATCTGGCATCAGTACCTCGTCTTCGAGAAGAATAGCTGCATTCTCTATGGAAGATACGCTTCTTTCGACCTCAAGTATCCAATCAGTACTAGAGGCAAGCAAGGGACAGCCATGTGTATGGTGGCTATTGGATACACCAAGATAAAGAAAATGCAAGACTGGACAGTAAATGATATATGCCATGTAATGGAAGATGGGCACAAATTATATTTGATCAGTGTGGCGATTAATAAGAATAGTTGTGACTGTACTCATCCCAAAGAAGTAAGTTATCTACAATACTCTATATGTTAGATGTTACGGGAAAAGCCCGCAAGGTGAACAGAGCAGACATTACCCGGACATTGTAAACTTCAAAACACAATGTCTAAATATTGAGAAAAACAGCAAATAAAATTTAATAGCGTTAGGCTATTCCACGCCTTTTTTTTCTTGAAGTGCATAAAAATATAAGACCATATATGAAAGTCCGAGTTAAAAATGCCTCCAAATAAGCGAGATATTAATATCCGGATTTTAAGTAGTAAATAAACAGTGGTTCACAGACCACGTAAAAATTACAAAATAATGTATAATCGTGTATATTATAATTCATTATAATACTTATTTATTTCACTTTTCCACTCAATTTATAAAAACAAAGATATTAGAACGTCTCCTAAATAGCAACTTAACAGATCTAATACACCCGACGTCGGAATTCATACTTGGATTCTATTTGCTCAAACACTCGTGCACATATCCTGCGTCATCAAAAGCAAAGCTGCCCGTGTTAGGAGGAATAATTTATAATAATAAAACAAAACAAAAATAAAATTTTAGTTATCCTTTAAATATTATCATACGTAATATAACAAGTGATATGATTATAATCGATGATATTTTCGAGTGGCACCGAATTGCAGATTTTACGAGACCGAAGGACGAGTGAAATATGCTGCTTCGGTTTCACAAGCAATATCTTCGATTATTAATCGTATCACGAGGTTATATTTGATGATAGAATATAACGAATTTTTGTTAAAATTAACTGTCAATTTTGTAAAAATCCCTTAGTGACGAATATAAATAAGGTCATAATTTCTTTGTTATTTTTATCATCGCTGTGCTAGACTTGTAACTAGGGAGATTCTGAATGCTGATTGGCGGAAAACATGTCACGTGACTAATAAATTATATTCTCATTCATATTTTCAATAAAATTTTACTATTTTTGATTACGATGGAACAGCCTATTGTCAGCTCTGTACACATTGCAGGACTTGACTCGGTCGTAACAGATATAGGTACTTTAATTATTTTTTCTCCTACTGGAAAGTAAACATTGCTCGAACAATTTTTTACTGTGAAAGCATTCGTAAATCTTTACCAAACTACATATTTTCTTGCGTTTCAGAAAGTGTCCTTGAAATTCATAATAAGTAGACAATTTTAATTCATTCAGATATCGACAGCAATTGTAACTACAGATTAATTATTTTTATATCAGAAAGTATCACATGTAATGGGGCATTACACCATTTTTTATATTTATATATATGTATATATATATATCAACGAGCTATAAGTAAATAAAGAGTGGCGGATGAGCGCTGCTGGCCGTACACACTTGGACGCCATGTCTATTATAACCTGCCAGGCAGGTTGCAGCCTACCAGTAATATTTCTGAATTATTTTTGACGAAATAATTTACCTTTTATGTAAGAATTATAAATATAAATAATGCAATTTGTGGCGAAAAGTTTTATTCTGACATATATCATATTTCGAAATAAATAAATAAATTAATACATATTATTTAGTTTCACAGATATATAATATGGATGATGTGAAACTGTTGATAAATTAATATAATTTACGAATTTTTACTGTGAATCCTTATTTTGTTATAATTTTTTTATAGCCGAGACAGACGACAAAAATTAATGATCATTACCGGTTAGTTATAGTATGTGTACCTTAAGGTGATATTGTTGACAGATGTCAAAATTGCGTCTATTAACAAACCAGAAAATATTGACTGTAGTAAGCACGTGCTACTTATTGTTTTGTACTGTACGAGTACAATACAATAAGTAGTACGTGCTTACTACATTCAATATTTTTTGGTTTGTTAATAGACGCAATTTTGACATCGGTCATTAGTCTCAACTTCAGGTGCGCATACTATATCTACCTCTTAATGATCATTAATTTTTGTCGTCTGTCTCGGCTATAACGATAATAAATAACAATTAATATGAAAAATATAACTGCATTAATACAATATATTGAAAAAGTAGCAAGGTAGGTAGATAGATACATAAAAACGAAAATAGTGAAAATTAAATTATATATTTTATTATGACAATAATAACGTATACAGTGTGTCCCATTTAGAGGTGCCACCATTGGGATCTCGAGAACTATAAGAGATACGATGTCGGTTAAATGGAACTTTTTATGCGCCTTTGGGAGGCCATCTCAGATGTGCTTTTGTTTTTCCAAAAATTCTCATAGGGCACTATATAATGACGAAAAACTGAATATTGTTGATTTTTTCTTTTTCCAATAACGTCTAAACTATTAGTAATTAAGAAAAACGTTTCAAATATAAAAGATAGATACTTTTATTAGCTAACCAGTGGCGTATGAAACAATTTTTTATGTCCGTAAATTTTCGAGATATAACACAAACTTATATTTTTTTAAATGGAACCCATATTTGATTTCAGTCTCAAAAAATCATTATTTTTTTCTCTTTTCAATGATGTAAGGGTTATTATATTTTATATTTGTTTTGCTCCTAAAATTTAATTTTTCTCTATATTTTCCTGAACTTTCTTATTATTTCCCAAAAAAACATTATTATTTTTATTAATTACATTGTATTTGATCGAAATAATTTGTTTTATGCCTTTATTACTTAATATTTTTATTCTACACTCATAATTACAAATTACACTAATGTGCCAAGGGCGACCAGATACAAAATATTATAAAAATTAGTTTGATACGAGTTTCGAGCAAAATTTTCTAACGAAATAAATTATTTAAATACAAGGGATATTTCTAAATAGAAATCTACCAATATTTTCAAAAAAATTATAAATTTAATACAAAATAAGGAAAAAAATAATAAATTTGAAGGCAAAACAAATATAAAACAAAATAACACTTACATCGTTGAAAAGAGAAAAAAATAATGATTTTTTTGAGACTAAAATCAGATATGGGTTCTATTTAAAAAAATATAAGTTTGTGTTATATCTCGAAAATTTACTGATATAAAAATTTATTTCGTACGCCACTGGTTAGTTAATAAAAATATCTATCTTTTGTATTTAAAACGTTTTTCTCAATTACTAATAGTTTAAAAGTTATTTGAAAAAGAAAAAATGTACAATATTCAGTTTTTCGTCATTATCTAGTGCCCTATGAGGATTTTTGGAAAAACAAAAGCACATCTGAGATGGCTTCCCAAAGGCGCATAAAAAGTTCCATTTAACCGACATCGTATCTCTTATAGTTCTCGAGATCCCAATGGTGGCACCTCTAAATGGGACACACTGTATAAAAAATATAACATATAAAATACAATAACAAAAACATATTCTTTAAATAAAATAAACAAAATTGTGAAAATAATCACTACATATATGAAATACAAAATAATGTTTTATTGACCTTTAAATATAATTGTTGTGGTCAAAAATTGTCGAATGTTAGTTCCTTGAATATCTGTAGAAACAGTCCTACTATTTACACAAAAAATTGATTACCTATAATAATTGTTCTTGTATTTATTTTAATTACAACAGAAATTTTTGTTTCAATAAAGAAAATTTGATTGTAATAATAAATATCAGTAATTACATAAAAATAAATTGATTATATTCGTTGTTGGATTTAGGCGAGAAACTATTATCAGACTACAGGCGGTAAAATCGTAAATCCGTCGCTAATTAAAACTTTGAGTTAAAATTTTTGAATATAAAATTTACCTCTGAAACGACTTGCAACTATTTCTAATTTGTCTGTTTCCACACTGAGGAACAACACACTTTGCGGGCATTTTTAATAAATAGTGCAATAAGCGCTGAGAAAAACAACGTATAGCGTCTGAGCTGAGCGCTCAGTTATAGTAATGGCCGCCAACCTAAGCATTCAACTGCGTACGGGTAAAGTACGCGTTCAGCATGCGATGCGCCACTCTATATTTACTTATAGCTCGTTGATATATATACTATTGTTTAAAATCCAGTGAAAAATTCTTATTAATAAGCGAGTTATTTTTTTTTTTTTTTTTTCGTATTATAAGCGAAGATTGAAAAAATTGATGTGACGTCATGTATATACATTTTATATCAAACTATTTTGATCATAGACCTAAATGATCTTGATATATATGCTATTTTTAAAACATATTTACAAAAAAAGCACATTATAAGACTGTATAAGTCTACATAATGTAAACACTTTGAGAATTGTAGTGTTGGATTGTTAGCCCCCTCTTTAGTTTTTGAATTTCTTAACTTCCATTGGTAGTAATACCTGCCTCCTAACGCGCTATTTGTTATGCATCTATAGGCGATTTTCCGGTCACAAATCTAAATACATATAAGAGCCCTACGCCAAAATAATTGGCTTACATATCCTGTCTTTACAAGGCAACTATACATTTATTAAAGATGAAAATTCTTTGGTTAAAAAATCATTCAATTGAATTCTTGTATTTCTGATCACGTGTGCGAAAGTAACCAATCAAAACAAATTTACACTGATAATTATCCTAAGACAATTATCACTAATTGTCATTAAGCTGCTAAGTAACAAACACTTTTTGACAGATAATTAAAGATTAATTGTTTTAATTTGAAAATGACGTTTTGACGGTATGGATGTGAAAATTACGCTTCAATTAATAAAATACACACTCACAATAAAGCACTCTATTATATATCAAAAATTAGAAAATATGAGTATATTATTATTACTATTGAACGTTTGTATAATAAAACTGAACCACTGAACGTGCCTCGGCATCTCGTAGTGTTAATGTCAATCTTGTTATCGTTACACACTTCACGCTGAATAATATAATCATAGCTACTACTGACATCTATTGGGTGATTTTATAATTATAAAAATTCTGCTAAATACAAATTTTTTATAAATTTAATTAAAATTGCAAAAATAAAATTCTCACCGAATACCCCTCAATCAAATACTTATAATTCTATCACAACTTCCTCAAGCACGTTGCTTTTAGGCGGAGTGCCGCCTTCGGCGTCGGGCTGTTACCAAGCAACGCGCTTTCGGTAACTGTCATAAAATTATTTCGTAGTTATCAATGTCCTCGGGATATTATAGCTGATAATAGTCCGAGAGAAAGCGTTGCAGATGACACTATCATTTCATCCCTCACGATTTCTATTGATAATATTTTTTCTCGGGCAATCATTGGCCCGGTTTACACCGATATCTTGCTAAGCTGACCAAACGCTAAATTATAAGTATATTTTTACTAATTAGTTTAGTACGCTGTGTATAAACACTGACACACCAGCATAGTATGGTGCGTTTCGAATCTAGTACCTAACCAAAGTAGTTAACCTGACTACAGTGAACTCCATTCTACGTACATGGAATGGAAACGTGTTTACCTATAGCATTGTAAGGGGCTGGTAATGCGAACTGTCACAAATTCCACCAGTTCCACCAGTTTGACGCATGCGCAGAGCACAGCTCATGATTTTCCAGAGGTTTTAATATATTTATGAATGGGTACTTTTACTAATTATTCACTGAACAGTGGTTATGAAAACATCGTTCTTTGAACAGTTTGCTTGTACTTTGCGTTCGTTTTATTTATTTTATTTTTTTTGGAAAAATCTACTCGTACTGCGGGTTGCCTAGAAATTTGAAGTACCACGCCAGCAACGATCGTTTTCGTTCCATAGTAGTATAGAGTTTATTGCTTTGAATATACATATCTACTAACGTAGATGGAAGTAGCGTACACTATATGTTCCTTAAGACTTTGTTGGCTCAAAGTAGATTGAGAAGGATAGAATTATGTATAAGCATTAGTTGGACAAAGATATCCTGCTAATTGAGACTCCCGTTTTCAACGAGGCGGAACGGAAAACCACGAGCACCACACGAGTGCTCCTGTGAAAGAGTGAGAAGGTTATTTTTCTAAGGGGAAAATGTATTGGTCTCAATTGTATCTCCATCCTTGTCAATCTTCTTTGGTACACGATTTTTGTTGGTAGCTACTTCCAGATGTATATATTCAAAGGTTTATTGCCTGACTATAAAACAGTTTTCCCTTGTAAACGTATGAAAACCAAGTTACGCATGCGCGTTCTTCATGTTTTCAATGCTAGGTTATTGAAGAGATAAGTTATGTGATTTGTCTCTTGATAAAAACGTAGTTAGAGTGAAATATTTTACATAAAAATAATTTGTGTGATTGATTATTGTAATTATTTCATATTTTTAAATAAGTTGTGTTAATTCAACAAGTCAAGTTTTAATAATGATGATATGTCTTACCAAATAACAACCAAATAAAACTTGACCTTGGAAAAAAATGATGTAAACATTGATGAGAGCCAACAAAGTATCTGACATCTGGTGGCGAAATTAAAAATGCGAGTCGTGGGGAAAACATTTCGGCATGTGAATTGTACTAGCATAAGAACCAAGCAAAAGTGAGAGAAATGTCTAGCAAAGTAAATGTAAGCAATATTTTAATTATAAAAAAGACATACTTTGAAATATCTAATTGGAGTTATAGCGGCAGGCGTTATATGTTTCGTAAATTCTTCTTTTGATGGCAGAACTTCTGATAAAGCAATCGTTACAGAAGAATTTTTTTGGATCTCCTAGAACCATACATGGATGCAGTTATATAATAAATAATGATTTTAAAACCAATAAATTAAAAGTGTCTTTTCAAATACAATATAAGTGCAACAATATGTTTGCACTTAGCACCTTCTCCTACTTTACAGCTGCACATACACTTCCACTATTGTACATTGTTTTCAAGGCAAATGCGGATATTATGTCGAATCCCTTTTAAATTAAATGTTTGTAAACAAAGACCGTGAATTTCCACATTGTTTTCTTTATTAAATTGGAAACCATACATTATTAAATGACCAGCTAAAATAATATAAATTTTCAATGTTACCTTACAAACTTTTCTACTAACTACTTTATCTTTAAATGTTGCTTCGTCTTTCACTATTGGCCTTACTGCACCATTTAAATATATGTAGATATCTCCTAGTGAGATAAACATCTTATTTTAATTAATTATTTCACGTAAATAAAGAGAAGTAAATCAAAAATTCGAGATTACTCCATCACCATCAATGTATAACATACAATGTTTTCCCCACTACGAAGATGGCAATGCTGCCATCAATTGCCGGTGGTTACCGCGGATACAATAGCTAAAAATAGTTAAGATATGGTTAGGTTACAATATAGTGTCACGGTGTATACCAGGCCATTTAAAGATACAAGCGTCAGCTACTCCAGTGGCTACATTTCTTCTTCCTCAGATTGATCTTCATCTTCTTGTTTTTCAGCTCCCTCAATTTCCTCTCCTTGCTCGGTGTTAGCTGCAAACAAAAAAATTAATTTGATCATTGTAATTACTTCTATATTTATTTGTTTATTTGCAAACAGCTGACGCTTGGTTTGCTTTATATTCAAACTATCATTTAATACAAAATTTGTTAGGGATGAAAACACCGACAAAAATGCAACGCGGCCTCCTGGACTATAACACATTTTATTTAAGCAACAAATTAACTCTAGTGACATAAAAATAAATTTAGGTATAATAATTGAATAAATAAATAAATAAATATAAAACAATTTCTTTTATGCCTGTTTTACATTCGTCAATTTTTTTTTTTTTTCAATGTTATATAAAGTGGGGGTCATATATGAAAATGCACCCTTAAATTTTGACTTTCTGAAGGTTGGTACAATTTACAAATCCTTCATTATAAGAGAATAGCTATAATCTTTAATTACTAATTTGTCAAATGTCAATAAAAATGTATGTAGTAAGCATAAATAAAGATATTTGAGATAGTTTTCAACAGAGGGAATCTTAGATCTTTTGCGATATTTAGACATATCGTATTTACTCACACCGTATACAAAACGCAGACACAAATTTTGTAATATTGTCTCTGTTTGTCTGTCTGTGTGAAGTTCGAAATACCGGGAGTTTATTTTATCAGTAAACATAGGGTATATCATTGCCATAGTTACGGAATGAATGTTTGACAGCAATGTATTGAAGCGTTTATTTTATGAGTAAACATAGGCGTTTAACTTGGGAAGCAGTTTTTTGTAAATACATAGTGCCCGGCTAAAAATCTAACCATGCTACTGAACATGATAATAGTACATTACATCTTGTACATTATTTAATATTAATTACTTTAATAATATTGCAAAAATTGCAATAAATTACAAAAATTGTCAAATAAATAATTGTTTCAGTTTTTTATTATGCAATATGAAAAGATTTCCGAATGTCTCCGTGGCGCAGTGGTCATAACACTAGCATCTGAAATGTTTGGTTGGGGTTCGATTCCCCATTAGAGTAATTATTTTATTTTTTTTTACATAAAAATTGTTGAACTTTTAAAAATCAGTTTATATTTCCATATTACAATCATTTGAAAATAATAATAACATTGTAATAAATAAAGAGAAAATGATTGAGAATAATTGATTACAATAATCAAAATATTGATGTAATAACAATGCATTGTATTTTATTTGATAAATACAGTAAAGACATAATATTTGCACAAATTTATTATATTTCAGTTATTTTTATTAATATCAAAGGAAATACAATGCATTGTTATTGCATCAATATTTTGATTATTGTAATCAATTATTTTCTCTTTATTTATTACAATGTTATTATTATTTTTAAATGATTGTAATATGGAAATATAAACTGATTTTTAAAAGTTCAACAATTTTTATGTAAAAAATAAAAATAAAATAATTACCCCAATGGGGAATCGAACCCCAACCAAAAATTTCAGATGCTAGTGTTATGACCACTGCGCAACGGAGACTTTCGGAAATCTTTTCATATTTTATAATAAAAAACTGAAACAATTATTTATTTGACAATTTTTGTAATTTATTGCAATTTTTGCAATATTATTAAAGTAATTAATATTAAATAATGTACAAGATGCAATGTACCATTATCATGTTCAATAGCATGGCTTGATTTATTGCCAGACCTTTGTATTTACCAAAAACTGCTTCCCATGTTAAACGCCTATGTTTACTCATAAAATAAACGCTTCAATACATTGCTGTCAAACATTCATACTGTAACTATGGCAATGATATACCCTATGTTTACTAATAAAATAAACTCCCGGTATAAGTGCAGGCGCAATAGTTAAACAGTGGAAGAATGAGTGAATTGACAGTTTTAGTTTCACATATGACTTTAGTTCATTTTTTAATTGAAATAATTGCCGTAATTTCATTCTTGCTGCACATAATTTTACATTAAGATGGTTTCTAAAATTTAGATCTTTGTCAATGCGAAGTCCTAAAATTTTAATGTTATCTGTGCGAACTAAAATAGACCATCTAACACAAATCCAGACTGATTAGCAGCTTTTACTTTATTCTCAAAAACATATTCCATGATCTGATCGCAGCATATTCTTTCAAGCACTTTAGACAAGATGGGTAAAATACTTATTGGCCTCAAATCATCAAAAGTCCCATAATCTTGTTGTTTTACTATTGGCCTAATTGCGGCTGTCTTCCAAACCCCAGGCATAAAACTCTCTTATACATGTATTTACAATATATGTAATGTAATCATTTACAATTGGTAATATCAGTAAAATAATTTTTAATGAAATTCCATCTACCCCAGTGGCATTAGTTTTAATGTTGAGAACGACTTCTCTAACTTTATCGCTACTTACACATTTAAAATGAAAAGGTTCCACATGTACGCCTGCATATTTATTCTGCAAAAAGAAATTTATAGTACAAGGATTTGCAATTGTAGTGCTTACTTTGTCGAGCAAATATTGACCATAATTATTCGGATCACAAATTTATTCTGGAATGCTTCTTGCTGACTGCCCATAATTCACTTATATTATTTAAATTGTTATTAATTGCAGACTCAAAGAAAGCTTGTTTTTCTTTCCGTATTGCACTTGCATAATTACATATTTTTTTATAATATTCATATTTTGCGGGAGTTTTTATATTTAGCAAGCGCCTTATATCTTCTAGCCTGCATTATTTTAATAACATTTGTAAACCATGGATTATATGCCTTACTATATCTCGTTGATTTAATAGGTGCATGAATGTCAAATAAATTTATAATGTTCTCGTTTAAAAAGCGTACTTTTTCATCTATATTGTTTATTTGAATAATATTTCTCCAAGGCACAGCATGACAGTCAACAATAAACTTTTCAAATTCAAATTTGCTAAAATTCCTATATGTTACCAAAATTGTTGGTTGAAGGCTGTTTATTAAGTTTTAATTTGCAAAACATACAACTATGATCCGAAAAATTGTCACTTTGAATAATACCAGAGAAATCACAGAGGGATCTATCTGATATTACTATTATAATTGATAGAGACCTTGATGCAGAGCGAGCGTAATTAGTAATTAATTGATGCTTGCCGTAAGTAGTAAATATGTTTTTTACATAATCAGATTTGGCATCATTCAATAATAAATTAATATTTATGTTGCTTGCCTACATCATGAAATCACACTCTGTAAGAAACTCGACAGTTATGGTATCCAAAACACTAAGTTCTTTTAAAAGTCAGATTTTAGGTTGTAAATTACTCCACAAATAATTTTACTGTGATGACTAGTGATTTGAATCCATAAATATTCAACATTTTCACATAATAAGCCTAGATTTGTTATACCCAAAAATTTATATTGTATGTTACTCTTAACATAGAGAGCAACACCTACGCCACGTTTATTGAACCTATGTGCAATGACTAGGTTGTAACCATTAATAAGAAATAAGTATGATGGGGAGTTGTCACTTATCCTTGTCTCGGTAATAGCCAGTATATCAAAATTTTCACAAAGTAAAAATCTTTAAAAATAGATAAACAAAAGTTCAATGACTGCACATTTATATGTACAAAAGTAAAGTTCGAATCGGCAACATCGCTGATTAAAACAGGTGATTCAGAAATGAAACAAGGTTGTACGGATTTAAACAAATAATAAATAAACAATAAACAGTTAATAGTCCGAAACGCAATGAATCCACTAATATTTCAATAAATCCTCTTCCCGGCATATGGAGATGATTCTAGTATTTTCAGTCTTCCTGGCAAAGATTTTACAGTTCTTAATCCAAGCGTACATGTAACTTTTCACGCGAATGTGTTCACGCGTTTTCTTAAGTAGATCATTATTAGGCAGTGTGCGAACCTTAGTTACGTATAACGTAACGTGACATACAACTCAGAAAATGACGTTTCTACGATACATAATCTACATTTCAATGGTACAGTACTACCATTTATTTAAGTTTCGACTTGAAACACAATAAATTTCGCAAATTATTTCTAACGTAGCGTGAGAATATCCAACTGTATTCCACGTTACGTTATACGTAAGTAAGGTTCGCAAACTGCCTAATATAATATGTCAAGTGTTCGCTGAAGTATAATCTAGATTCGCTGTCTAAAGGTAAAGGCTAGTAAAATTTAGATGTTATATTATTTCTTTTAGCGGCAACAAGCATTTTATCTTTTAAAATTCGCGATTTGAATTTTACAATAATTAATGGTATTTTAGATTTCACTGTAGGCATTCTATGAGCAGCATCTATTTCATTATCAGTTATAGATATTCCCATTTCCGAACCAGATTTAATTATAATATTAATGTTTGCATTTTGTTTACCCGGAAAATTGTGTATTAACGAATTGTTTAGAAGCGAGTACGGTTCTAATTAATTAATTTTATGTTCCAAATTATTTACACACGTTTTTATTTTAACATTGTCTTCATTAAATCGATCGAACTCTTCAATTTTTTATCATATGTTATTAATTTAGCCTTCAAAGTTCATATATTTGACGCAACAAAAACTAACTGACTTAGCAAATTTATTGAAGATTTTTTTGAAATAATTAGGGAAGCAGGAAATATTAAAGTTCTATATTCGGCTGTGCCTGGTCACCATCGTATGTATGTATAATTTCAATTTTTTGTTCGATGAGTACACCCGACAAAATTTATCAAAGTCGACGCCTATGATTTTTGACGACATAGTCCATCTTACGTCTTGAATAAAACACACTGTCCAGCGGCAAATAGAAATGTACAACGATTACAGTAACAGTACAACTCTGTGTACACTGCACCTTGTGAAACCAGTAACCGTGACCGTGTTTACATATTAATTTATTGCGAGTAACGAGTAATATTTTGGGTTTCTTTGTAAACATAATTAAGAAGCGTTAATGCCGGGTCCAGACCAAACAAACAAAATGGAAACAAAACAGAAAATTGATGCTTCTAAATAATTTTGCAACAAAATGAAAACATTTCTACAACTTCTGTGTTTTGTTTGTATTTTTACAAGCATTTTCTTGTCACGTCACTTATCGATAAAGATCAAAGAGTTATACATGGTGTCTCTTAAATAGGGGGACATGGCTTAACCACAGATTCCTGAGGCTAAAATAAGACGATTTAACCAAACTTGCTTCTACCGGAAAGTGCAACATTTAGCCAGTATTTTGCTTCAAAGTTCTTCGAAAAAAAAATAATTTTGCTTATAATAACAGGACGCTTTATTCGATTTGGATGAAATTTGGTATGACAGTTTATATGGTTATGTCATCTTTTAAGATGATACTTGCTATTATTAGTGAACCACTAGTGTATGAAACTTAGGTGTCCCAACATTAATTAAACAGTAACTTTTTAATGGCCACCCCGATAACGTGAAATTATTATTTTTTTTTTTTCAGAAAGATACATTCAATAGTAGACTTTTCTCTCTTTGTGTAATTTGTGATATCTGTTACGGTTCACACAGAAAAAAATAAAATAAATCTGAGTGTCTGCACCGTTAAATTTTTAAAATGAATTTAATCTAGCAGTCTGCCCAAATGCCAAACATTTAAATTTTAATGACAGTAACAACTTGTTTAGGAGTAAGCTAAGAAATGTAATCGTCTTATTTACAATAATGGTTGTAGAATATTATTAGGCCGAACAAACGGATGATACTAATTTTAGAATATTGCGAAGAAAATTTTTGACAACCCATAAACAATTGTACTGTCATTAAAAATGAGTTGTTTGACATTTGGATAGACTGCTAGATTAAATTTATTTTTAAAAAATCACGGTGCAGTCACTCAGGTTTTATTATTTTCTGTGTGAACCGTAACAGATATCACAAATTACGTAGAGAGAGAAAAGTTTATTATTGAATGTATCTTTCTGAAAAAAAATAATTTCACGTTATCAGCGTAGCTATTAAAAAGTTACTGTCTAATTAATATTGGGACACCTAAGTTCCATACACTAGTGGTTCACTAATAATAGCACGTATCATCTTAAAAGATGACATCTAACCATATAAACTGTCATACCAAATTTCATCCAAATCGAATAAAGCGTTCTGTTATTATAAGCAAAATTAATTTTTTTCCGGAGAACTTTGAAACAGAATACTGGCTAAATGGTATACTTTCCCGTAGAAGCAAGTTTGATTAAATCGTCTTATTTTAGCCTCAGAAATCTGTGGTTAAGCCATGTCCCTCTATTTAAGAGACACCTGTATATACAGGGCGTTAATACTAAGTCGTTACACTCGAAAATAGTAATTAGAGCTCATTAAAACAAACAACTTTTCTTAGTTCCATTTTTTGATTTGGAGCCCCGGTTCGTCGTTATTGGTGTTCTTTTGTTTTTCGAAAAATCGTCATAACTCCCTTATCTTAAGGCTTACTGAATTTTTTTTTCTTCCAAAATTACCTTTCGGCTCTCTAAAACATTTGGCATTTACAATAATATTTTTATTTTTTCAAATGACAAAATGGCGATCGATCAAAAATTTCAAAACATGATTTTTTGATAACCACTCCATCGATTTTCGAAAGTAAAACATATATAAAATCCTTAAACTATCTACCGCAACATTTGTTCTAAACATTTTTTTCAGTCTACCCCAAAAATTCATTTAATTGACTTGTAAGTACAGTGTGTTCAAAAATAATCCTAACTCGGAGTAGGCTATGAACCAAGAAACGTGTATCAATTTCAAAGTATTTAATTAAATCTCAATTTGACACGAGGTATTGTCAAAAATGTTATCTAAAGAAATATTCTTGTATCCTTTTCTTGACACAAAAATAAATTATTATCTTCTTAAAATTACATTTCACGATCAATTGTGACAACTTGATTTTTGAATTGAATATTGATCAGACATACGTTTCTGTGTTCATAGCCTACTCCGAATTAGGTTTTTTTCTGAACACAGTGTACTTGTAGGTAAATCAAGTAAATGAATAAATACTTTTTTTGGATAGATTGAAAAAAATGTTTGACAAATATTGTAGTAGATAATTTAATGATTTTATAAATATTTTACTGTTGAAAATCGATGGAGTGGTTATCAAAAAATCATGTACTATTAAACTTTTTGATCGATCGCCATTTTGTCATTTAAAAAAATAAAAAATAATTGTAAATGTAAAATGTTTTCGAGAGCCCAAAGGTAAATATGAGAGAAAAAAATTTCAATAGTCTTTAAAATAATGGAGTTATGACGATTTTTCGAAAAACAAAAGAACTCCAATAACTACGAACCGGGCACGAAATAAAAAATTGATCTAAGAAAAGTTGTTTGTTTTAATGAGTTCTAACTATCATTTTCGGGTGTAACGACTTACTATTAACATCCTATATATAATCTGTAACCCTTTTAGTTCCTTTCGGTGTAAGGGTACCGAGCGCACCGAGCCGTAGTGTGCTAAATTTTTGTTGCTGAGTATTCACCCATCCAACATATCGGTGTTGTGTAGCCTGCTCGGACTTGCCGATCACAAAACTGAAACTCTATAACTCTTATAGCCACACTGCCGTACTGCCGGCTTGTTTTTTTTTTTCTTCTTCTTCTTTTATATACAAACAAAACTACACAGTTTTCACTAAGGACCGATTTTAACGACCTCTGTCGCACTGTCGCTACTGTGTAGATATTGTGTTTCGTATTTTTTCACAGAATTTGTAATTTATTTGTATTACGGACTTAAACATATTTGTACTGATATGATCATTTTTCCGTACATACATATTCAATCAATAACACACTTAAAAGTACCCAGCTTGATATAGCCATTTAGAGCTCCTAGTCAAGCCGCAGTATAAGTATAAACAGTAGTTGCACTCCGCATGTCCCTGTCTCATCGAAACCCAAAAGATCGCAATAAACAGCTTAAACACCCGTATACTATAAAAATACAAAGGAACAGTTTAGTGCGGTGCACCGCAACTTGCCTTAGGTTTGTCACAATACTTGCAACTCCCAGGGTTGATTAAAGGAAAAATTTAAATATCTTATGAGACAGTACACTTCTGTAATCCATAATCCTACCTAAATACGCAAAGATAGTTATTACAAAAATAAGAAATTATTATTGGTATTTAATGCCGCGATTATGATTTTCTCTTTAAAAATTATAGAATTTAAGCTTAAACAGTTGTCTTAAAGAGAATCTTAAATAATAAACCAATGTTTTAAAATATTTTTAAAGGAAAGTTCGTTTAATTTTGAAGAAATTCGTGGTATCAAAAAATCATAATTGTTTTTTGTATAACTTCATTTGATTATTAAAGAAATCTATAGCTATTTTCTCACACTAGTTTCTGTAGTAGGTTGCGCGAGAAAGATACCAATAGTGTGACATCATCTGTGGCCCTGAATATAAATTCAAATATCTCTCAAAGTACATTTTATTATTTTTTGTTATGGTTTATAGGCCCATTTTTAACAAATTCTGGTTATGATCCTTAAATTTAATTTCTTAAATTCGAAATGTCATTTTATAGAGTAGCTAATTTCATTTAAGTTATGTTGCAATACATATAGGTTAGAGAATAAATAAATAAATAAATAAAAATAAGTATTCTAACATATTTAACACATACAAAATATAGAAAATTTTCACCGTAGTTTATGGTAAGTAAAATATATCACTATAACTATGGAAAGTAATAAAGACCGGTAGTATTTACTCAAAATTTTAGTCACCCTGAATAACTAATTACTTTGATTATAATTTAGAAATACATTGGGGTGATTAAGTCAAAACCTAGTCACCTTTGCTCAAGAGTAAATACTACCGGTCATAGTGTTTAGCACGGGAATAATAAACCAATTACATTGAGAAGAAATGGAAAGAATTATCTATGAAACTAAATTCGATGGGTGCTGGTCCGCAGTTGGTTGGGAAAAATTCTAGTTGACGGATCAATTCAAAATTATAACTATGTTTAAACGAAAGTCTTTAATAAATTTATTTTCGGGAAATTCGAAAGGATTCATAGTATTATTAATATTCTTCTTTCAAGTCTCACTTCATTCCTACATAAGAAAAATTATTCATTTAACTTGCACGATTATAAAATTATGTCTATTGTACCTTTCAACATTTTGAAGAGTTAGAGCGTCAATATTTAAAGTTATGTTCATAATTGTTTTTGACTTTAACTCTTAAATTTTAAAGTGTTAAAGTGCTATAGGGCTCTAATACATGACCATAATTGAGGCATACGTAAATTAGCCTGGATTAACGTAATCAGATGGTGACGTAGCTGGTGGAAGTAATAATGATAATGAACTGGATGTTTCTGTGAGAAAAAAAAATAACAAAAAAAAAAAGATACGACTGAAATGGAACATCACAATGAAGTAGATGAAATTAATTTGCATAATAGTATATTACGTTCTAAGTTAAGAGAAGTGAAACTTTACCAGACGAGTACTTAAATGCCAAACGAGTACAGTAAAATCACTTTTCTGGCGCGGTGCGTATACTATTTTTTCGTATTCTCAGTAATAAAGTAACTTTACAGTTATTGTTTTTTGTACCTTACGACCTCCAAACAAATTAATTTTTGGAGATCGATGTGTAAAACGATTAGGAATGCACTAGATTTCGAGCTTTGGCCCGGCCCGGCCCAAAGACCGCCTCGATTTCGAGTCGATCATCGAGCTGGGCCGAAAATATTTTTTTATCGGGCTGAATCGTGCTAATCATTTGCAAAAGTTGAGGTGAGTCGCACTTTTGATTTTGGCCCTGCTCTAAAATTCGAGCTTTTCGGGCCGACCTGAAAAATCCTATTGTTCAATCAAATGCGCAGTTTTCTTAATATTTTAATGAAAATGCATGGAGTTAAAAAGGATCAAAATGATTTAATAACATCATTCTTCACATCTTAACAATAAGTACTTCAAGAATTCAAGGTTATTCGCGAAAGCATAATAATGCTATTGTGATGTTATTATTACTATTGTTACTACTCGTAAACTAAAATATTAAAAATAAAAATTGATTTTTGTTCCTATCACAATGATTTCTTGTCTTATTTTTGAGCACAAAGTCAGATAAAAAAAATCATTATGTAAATGATATTTTTTCTATAAGATTTGTGAAAAAGTTGTTTCAATTTTCGAACGCCTTTGGTAAACAAAGTGTCAAATACGCATAAGTCTGTAATTTTTATAACAAACTTACACTAATGTGGAACGTTATAAGGGTGTGGAGTTCTTTTTTTAAGTTTGGCACGAGAAAAGTTAAACATTTCGCCTCACACAAAAATCAAAATTAGAAATGCCGGATGCACTCAATTTCGAGCTTAGGCCCGGCCCGGCCCGATTTCGGGTCAATTTTCGAGCGGGGCCAGCTAATTCTTTATCGAGTCAATCTTCGAATCGGACCGGCAATTTTTATTTTCGGACCGAGTCGATCCAACCTCAAAGCCCGGTCCGACCCGGCCCGAATGCATTCCTAAAAACGATGAATCTAGATGATGCAAAGAACATGGAAAACGATTTAGAAGATAAGCAATAAATAATAAAATTAAACAATTCCTTGTGTCAAAATGTATTTTAATGACTATTTCACTCATACATTTATAAACCAATCCAAATTCAAGATTCTACCTAGTTACCAAGTTTCATTTTGACTAAACAATCTCACAAAAAAATTTTTAGACGACCATTGTGATAAGTATGACATATCAACATAGTATCCTAACACTGAAAGTTGAACTTATGACATTAGTGTTACGATATATTTCATATCGTAATAGTTGACACGGTTGCTAGGTTACTGTGTCATTATGTTCAAGCTATATGTATAAATTATTCATTTGTCAGCTGTCTGTACGTTTGAACCTAAATTTCAGTTTTTTAAAAAAAGTAAAATTTATTTATGCTCGTCTAAAAAATAATGTTCGTAACTTGTATGAAATTCAAATATCTTAGCTCGTGTGTATTGACTTGCAGTCCGCTACGCGTCGTGCGCCAATTTACACTCCCATGATATTTGGTATTTTTCATAACTTGTTACGAAAATAACTATTTCACACCCTTTAAGCCAATAAGATGCTGTAATTTTACAAGTAAGTGAGTTTTGATAAGTGAAATTTTTTTGACGTTTTAAGCGTTAAGAGTGCCTAAGAAATATTGTTTATATACCTGTCAAAGAGCATATATTTTCATTTTGAGTGTTTTCAGAGCAGTTTTTATTAAAAATGAGTCGATTCCTCGGTCGATTCGGGCAGGAATCTGCTCAAAACATTGAAAAAGTAATATTAAATACAACACCTCAAAATACTTTAAAAACCCGGTCGTCGATATGGACTTAATTTGAAGATTTTTGTCAAGAAAAAAAACTATAAATTGTTACCTGATACGCCAGAGCAGCAAATTGCTGATGTTCTTCAAGACTGGGGATTTAACATGAAGAAAAGGAATGGTGAGGATTATAAAGAAACACGTGTGAAACAATGTGGAACACTACGGCACAAATAATTCAAGAAAAATATTTTAACGAATATGGACGCAGAATTAATCCATTTGAAGATATAATTTTTAAATCGGCAAGACAAGCAATAGATCTTCTGAATTGCAGTGCTGAAATATGTTTGTAATAATTAGTTTTGTTGTAGAAATAAAATTGTTTTTGTACGCTGTCCGCTTATTTTTATTTTTGAAACAGTCATCCGAATACCATTCGTGGTTAAATTTTATCCTGGCAAAATTCAAATTGTTACTCGAGCCTTTTGCCAGTAGCGTAGCGTAGGGGGGGCAAAGGGGGCACCCGCCCCGGGCGGCACTTTGCTAGGGGCGGCAAATTCCCTGTCGTTGACTTTTAAAAAGACTACTATCGGGGAAATAATTATAGTCAATTGAGTTTGAAACTCAATAACTTAAAAAAATTAAAAATGTGAAACGCACTTTCATTTTTAGACTATATGCAGCTTTTATATAAAATATTCATAAATTTTTATTTAAAAATGATTAGTTTCATTTTATTAGTTTTTAATGTTTATGCGCATGAACGCATGGTATCATTTAACAATAAAAATTATTAAAATTAAACTAATCAATAAAAGAAAAAAAAATATTAATATTTTATATTAAAATTTCATTTTGAGTCAACTTACCACATTTCAAATGTAAGTTACTAATAGAGGCTGAGATCTAACACTTTTTTCTTTTTTAATTATAAACAAAATGCAAACAAATCAAAAGAAATAACGTTTAAATTATTCTCAAAGCTCATGATTACAAAATACATATTTAAATTTGATTTTTACCTCTCGCTAAGAGAGGTATTGGATTCATGCTAAAATTCGCATATCCAGATTTTATTGAATAAGCACGATTTAAGGTCCCTACAATCCGATTATAACATTTTTAAAATGATGTCTGTGTGTGTGTGTGTGTGGATGTATGTGTGTGTGTGTGTGTGTATGTATGTATGTCTGGATGTTGTAGTCACGATTCCTCAAAAACTATAAGACTTAAAAAATATTTAACTGCAGTTTCCTCAATCTGACATTCCTGGGAAGAGCTGAAAAGGTTTTGGTAACAATTGAACAACCGGAAGTAGTAGTTTCTTAGAAAAATTCTTCTAAATATAATTTTTTGGGAGTTTTTTTTATTAAATATTGAAGAACATAAAATTCTCCATCTAATACACTTAAAAATTTTATTATATCTTGTATAGATTTAGAGATAAAGACTCTATAATTTATAGAGTATACTAATCGCAGAGGCCAAGGCACTAAGGAAACCAGTTGACAAATTCCAATGTTTATAACATGACATATGTCATTGTCAAATATCAACAGTTTTAGTGACATTCTGATAGCTTTTCCTGGGAAGTATATTTAACTTTTCTTATTCTTTTATTAATTAAATATTTGAAATTATAGGTAAAATTGTGATAAAATGCATATATCTATCAGAAATACCGCCAATCTGGTTAATGAATTGGAACAATATTTGACATTTAGAAACTTCCTCATACAATGAAAAATAGATATAATTTGAATTATATGTGTGCAGAAGACATGCTAAATATAGTAAGAAACAATATTTGGGTAATGTTTTGTAAGATTTTGTTATAAAACGACGGTTGGAAAGCGAAGTGCAATACAATACTTATATAGCCTAATATGGAAATGGCGAGAGGTCTTGTGCTGGCCACAACAGATTTTTTCTATTCATATTGGTATTAGACATTAATGAAGTTGAGAATTTCTTCAAACGCGCTAAGTATGGGGGTAATTTTTCATACACTTTTGCATCCCTTGAAAAAATGTAACTTTCAATTATAAGGCATTTAACCTTGAATGAAAAAAAAATTTCACCTGCGGCGCCTTTTTTCTAAGTGCCTTTACATAATTTATTTTCTTTTTGTTTCTAAGAATTTTAAATTTTGTAGGGAGGGTGGGGGGCGGCAAATTTGACATCTGCCCCGGGCGGCAAAACCCTACGCTACGCCACTGCCTTTTGCTAATTTATCTCGTGACATTGATCAAAGATTATTTTGTCAATGTCACTAAATAAATTGTTAGGCAACCGAGCCGATTTTCAGATTGTTACGAGAGCCTCGTAACAATCTGAAAATTTTTCCGAGAGCCTCGTAACAATCTGAAAATTTTTCCGGAAAAAATTTACCACTTATAATATTATATATGATAAAACCGTTGCTATGCAGTAATGGTTGCTATGTTGTAAAGTAACCCATTACTGTACGTGTTTGAGTATATTAAAATAGTATATTACTGTACAAAATACGAAAAAAAATATTGACAGGAACATGCGCAGCAGATTGTGTTAAATATTTATAAGTACGTAGTTTCGTAATATTTTTGTTATGAGAGTCCAACTCTCTGTATGGCAGTGAGAGTATTCATAGTCTTATTTATGAGGAGTGGAAATTTCGGTTTCTTTGTCAACTTAAGTAAGAAGCGTTCCAAAGGTTTATTGCGATCCTTTGAGTTTCGATTAGACAGAGTACATTTGCTTACCGAAATATATAAATAAAATAAATATATCATCACGGCATATTACCCATTTCTGGGTGTGCCAGTATCTACAACACATGTAGACATCGGTAATGATGACGATATATTTTACCGTGTGGGCGCTTACCAGGCGTCACCTCACGGGCACTCATAGCTGGTGTGGAGAGCGCACCGAAATATTTGACCTCTTATGAGTTAGATCTGCCTCTTGGTGTTTAAATTTTAGTTTTACAGCTCCCCGTAGGATAGTTAGATCAAGAGGTGGATTTTAGCTGGTGTATTGTCGAATCGTTATATCGAAGGCTTCACTCCTATAAACTATGAGGTGGAGCTTAGCGGGTGTGCTGTCAACTCACCAGTTCAAAGGCACTGCTGAGTAATGTAAATACTGTATAGGGTGTTAAAAAATAAATTATGAGGGCATATAGTACTGACCAAAATGAGAAATAATTAACATGGTCCGATCTGCAACTGTTTTTGAGTAAAAGGCCATTTTGTATTAGAATCGAAGAAAAACTGACTAAGATAATGATTGACAAAATTTTGTCTATGTCAATAAATAGACCATAAAAAAACAATAAAATTTTATATGAAACATTTTGTCACTTTCTAATAGTTACGAAGTTATTTGAAAACTAAATTGGTCAAGGTCATCACAACATTTGCCTTAGTACAATTATTCGATTTTTTTTTTCTTTTGAAAAATAAAAACACATCTAACATGACCTCTGAAAGGTAAACAAAAAGTCTTATTTAATCCAAGTCGTAACTCTTACAGTTTTCGAAATAGCAGAGGTAAACCCTGAAAAAACTAATTTTTCACTGCCCTCTCGGAAACTATTGAAGATCGGACCCATGTTGATTAAGCTTTTCTTACTCATTTTGGTCAATACTATATGCCCTCATAATTTGTGACACTTACAATACCATGTATTTTTACTGTGGTCAAGTCTCACATAGATATTCTAGACTTGTACATCAGGCTATGGTATGATTCCCCCGTTTCCAAAAATCTTATGCCCGATTGCACCAATGTATGTCAAATGAATTATAATATATTGCTGTCAAAATTTCGATTTGCATTTTTTGTTTAAACGTAGATTAAACGTGATTAATTTATAACTAAACGATCCGCCACACTAATGGAATTTCTAATTTGTATTTCTCCTGTATATTGTAGGACCGACCAATTGGACTATATTCTCAAAATCCTCGTTTGACATTCTAAAAATATTGAAATTTGAAACTTGATCGTAATTCACCATTTAAAACATTAACACTCAGTCTGCTCAAGCCCCATTATTTAACCCTAATACAAAGCAAACTGACATGGAGTCATTCATTCATAATAAAACATTTTCATTGCTAATATCATCCATATATATAATAGTGGAATGCCATGCATGGTCTGCTTACATAAAGCTGGCCTTATCCAAAAACGTTTTCTTCTTCTTCGACACTAACGAAAGAAAATAATAACCTGTGCCAATTAATAAATTATCGTTTATCTTCATCAGTTAGAGCACGAGCACCCTAGAGCCAGATGCTTACGGATAATGTGGACAAAACGAAACCAAAAATTTTTGTTGATATTTTAATTCACTTTTGGTGAATATTTTGTTTCTGTAATGTGGACATGAATTTTTTTAGTTTTTAGAATGATTTTAAATTGTTTTCGTGTTTCTATTTTGTTGGGTCTGGACCCGACATTACATCGTTTCTGACGATCGTTTAAAAACTTAACAATGTGAATGATTAATAAAATATATGCAACCTTTTTAATTTCATACGAACATCGAAAGAGATTTATTGATTTTTTTTTAGTATTTTACATCTTAATTATGTAGTACAATTATACATTATAATAGCAAAATATACAAAGATCGTTATTTTTATTTAATGTAATTTATAAACGTTAAACATTAATTTGTCACTCATAAAATTGTAGAAGTAAAATAACTACATATTTATCTCTGTAGGTAAGCAGAATTGCTCAATTACCAAAATCAAAATATACAATTTACATTGACGTCAATGGTTACAAAAAACTAATTAGTGTTATTAGAAAAAATTACAAAAAAATTATTTCCTGATATGAATGAATTAATTGATTAGTTTGTTTTTACTTGGTATTTTTGCAATTGTGTACAAAAAAAACTAGAATCATGAACTAATTTATATAATTAAATAAATGTTTTCGGATTATTTATCAGAGTTACTATATTTGCATTTGCATATTACTTGTAAACAAATTTAACTACAATAGTACGTATAATTGAGTTTCAGTTGTCAGTAAAACCGTTCTTTAGCAACAAAGGTTTCATTAGTCACGGGTTGCTAAGCAACGAGTCATTAAAATTTGCAAAATCATGGTGAATATTTTGTTATAATGGCAAACTTGTCATTATTCTAAATCATATATAAAAATATTTAAATATATAAATATATCATCACGGCATATTACCCATTTCTGAGTGTGCCACAATCTGCTTTATCGCAGATATCGGTAATGATGATGACATATTTGTACCGTGCGGGCGCTTACCAGGCGTCACCTCACGCGCACTCATTGCTGGCGTGGAGAGTGCACCACAGGGGTCACTTTTGTGCCATTTAAAATTGGAAATATTTGGTGCCAAATATTTTATTTGTATTTAAGCCTCATTTCCACCGAATGTCTTAATGCTTAATACATAAGGCTTAATGAATTATAACAATTTACTAGGATACCATTTCCAGCTATTTTGTTTAGTGACAATTCAACAGAAATGTCATATCTTTTTTCCGAATTACTTGTTGTTTAGTAGACTGCCATTGCAGCAGCAATTCTTCCTTTTTTTAATATGTTATACCTATACACAATTTTCTGTATTTATATCGATACCGAAAAATTAATTAAAAGTTTATAATTATAAAATAGACTGAGAGTTGACAGTTCAGGTTAGAATTTTTCAATCATTTGTTTTACGCATTGCTCTTAGTTCTTAAGCATTAAGCCTTATGCAAAGCTGGAAATGGTAGTAAACGTTGTCATATGATAAACATTTTTACGCATTGCGCTTAGTTATTAATTATTGCTCTTACGCATTAGGACAATCGGTGGAAATGAGGCTTTATTGAGTTATTAGATATCGTCGTAGAGAAAATGTTGTACAATACACATTCGTAAAGCATTTTTCGTCACTCATGGGTCTTAAAACCCTCGCTGCCCTCGTATTTTAATTCTGACTCATTCATGACTAAAAACTAGATTTATGTACTTATGTAGAATTTAACTATTGAAGAAGAATATCAATAATTTATTTACTATAGGTATATTGTCCTTTTTAAAAGAAGTACAAATTTATTTGATTATTTTGTACATATGTGTATTTAATTAAACATTAATTTGATTTAGAAAAATAATACAAATAAAATATCTAAAGAATCATTTTATGTGACTTCCTTTGAAGAAATATTACTCATAAATCATATATGTAACGTAATACTTATAGAATACATAATATATCTAATAGGTTAGGCTATTTAGAATACATTTTTACCTCACGCTACCTTTGGTAAGGGAGGTATAGGGATCGTGCTAAAAATCACGTATCGAGATTTTAGTAAATGACCACGTTTTAAGGTCCCTAGAATCCATTTTTAACATTTTCACGATGATGTCTGTATGTGTGTATGTGTATGTGTGTGTATGTGTGTATGTATGTGTGTGTGTATGTGGATGAATTTTGTCTTCGCTCTAACTCAAATACTATCATTCAGAAAATTCTGAAACCTTGTATTTCTATCCTATTCTAATACGAAAAGAAGCCATTAAATTTTGGTGTAAATCAGGTAAACGAAAATGGCACTTTACTTGAAGCTCATAATGGTTTTTCTTCAAAAAATACAATTAAATGCCATTTTTTCGCATTTTATCATTATAAAAATTATAGGTTATTGAAGTTTGTACACGTATACATTAATATTTTTTCTATATATTTTACAGATAAATTTAAAAATCATTTTTCTTTTTTTAATCCCGAAGTTTAAGATAAACACAATTCCTTTGTTACACAGTTTATTTGTCAAATTAATGTAACTGACAGGTGAACGTCATTGTCAAAAAACTGATCACTTCAAATTAATAATAGCGACATATTAAATAATAAAGAAAATCGTAAATAAGGCAATAGTTATATGCAATGGAACATTATATAGTTTGAAGCATTAATAAATACGTAGGTATGTATTTAAATTAATAAAAATTAAATAGCGGGAGGTTTTGTGTTGGCCACATCAGATTTTTATTTGAGTGACTGGTCACAAACCCAACCGACGCCAAAATAAATATTTCAAATTTTAAATGGCACGAAAGTGACGCCTGTTGTGCCCTCTTTACGCTAGCAATGAGTGTCCATTAGGTGACGCCTGGTAAATGCCCGCACGGTACGAATATGTCATCAACCGATAAACAGATTGACATACCCAGCAATGGATAATATGCCGTGATAATATAAAAGGTGTTATTTAAGTAAACCTACAACGATTAACCGGTGGGAGAACTAACCTTATAGATAGTAAATATGGTAATAATTTTTATATTACTTACTTTCTATAAGAACTGGCGCCCCTTAAAACTAACCAATTAAGTCAGAGTTCAAAATTTTATAATAAAAAAAATCAATGTGTAATGTGTTCTCTGGAAAAAATGATGATTCTCAAAACAGACGTTAAACGTTTATTGCATAGTAGTCCAGTCATTAGGTAGATTTACCCTGCAAAAGGTCGGGTATTTTTGATTTTTGGATATGTTATATATTTAGAAGTCTTAACAAAAAATGCAAGTTTTCCCCCTCGGGGGCCTTCGGGCAGCACCGCCAACTTGAGAAAAAAGGCGCAAAAAAGCGGTTTTTTCTAAATATCTCTTCACTTATTTGCATTAGGCAAAAATAGTTATTATCTAATTTGTTGACTATAAAATTCTCTACAACTTTTGTCTAAAACATTTTTTTCTATAATTATTAGATAGCGAGCTACAGTGCTTCAAACAGAGCAAATTTTTTGAAAATTATATGAATGCTTCATTTAAATCATATTTTATTATATTTTTTTTGTTTTTTTTTACAAATTACTTTTTGACAATCATTAATTATTATTATTTAACTAATATATATAAATATTAATTAATGTTTATAGTTTTTTTTCATTCTAAAAATTTTTTATAGTCCAGCAAATTTATGATTTTACCTTAAAGTAATTACAACAAAAGCTTTTTAACGGAATTCAGTCCCAGAAAAGTGCGCTGAATAACATATCAATATTTTCCCGAAATCGGAGCATGGAAACCTCCCGCCAATTTGGACAAATGGCGGCATATTCAGGTTTATGGCCATTTGCTTAAAACAATTATGAAAATATTTAAATTATTCAAAAAAACAAACAATATTACGTACTTGATACTTAGTCTATTAGGATTCACTATTTACAACAGTTTACATTCGACGTGGCATCGAAAGAAGTAAGTTATCGATAACTGTTTTATAAAAATTGTTAACGTTTTCCTGCAATTTTTTAGTTTTTCATCCACCACTCTGATCTTGTTAAAGATATGATGACGCGGTTTCAAAATTTGAATTCAGCATGAAATTCTCTTTAATATCATGTATTACACGATTATTGGCGATGAACAATTGGCGAGTTACTAACAACTAAAACTCACATGAAATTCCTCTAAAATTTTAAACATCTGAAAATCGGCTCTTTTCTCAATTTTTCATCAACCTCTTTGACACATATTAAATACTTAATATTGGTTATCTGTAAGCCTGTTGATATTTTGAATGAGAAAATGAAAAAAGAGCCGATTTTCAGATGTTTAAAATTTTAGAGGGATTTCATATGAGTTTTAGTTGGCAGTAACTCGCCAATCGTTCATCGGCAAAAATAGTGTAATAAACGATACGAAAGAGAATTTTATGCTGAATTCAAATTTTAAAACCGCATCATCGTATCTTTAACAAGATCAGAGTGGTGGATGAAAAACTAAAAAATTGCAGGAAAACGTTAACAATTTTTATAAAACAGTTATCGATAACTTACTTCTTTCGATGCCACGTCGAATGTAAACTGTTGTAAATAGTGAAACCTATTAGACTAAGTATCAAGTACGTAATATTGTTTGTTTTTTTGAATAATTTAAATATTTTCATAATTGTTTTAAGCAAATGGCAAATGGCCATAAACTTGAATATGCCGCCATTTGTCCAAATGCTCCGATTTCGGAAAAATATTGATATGTTATTCAGCGCACTTTTCTGGGACTGGCTTCCGTTAAAAAGCTTTTGTTGTAATTACTTTAAGGTAAAATCATAAATTTGCTGGACTATAAAAAATCTTTAGAATGAAAAAAAAACTATAAACAATAATTAATATTTACATATATTAGTTAAATAATAATAATTAATGACTGTCAAAAAGTAATTTGCAAAAAAAACATAAAAAAAATATAATAAAATATGATTTAAATGAAGCATTCATGTAATTTTCAAAAAATTTGCTCTGTTTGAAGCACTGTAGCTCGCTATCTATTAATTATAGAAAAAATGTTTTAGATAAAAGCTGTAGAGAATTTCATAGTCAACAAATTAGATAATAACTATTTTTGCCTAATGTAGATCAGTGAAGAGATATTTAGAAAAAACCGCTTTTTTGCGCCTTTTTTCTCAAGTTGGCGGTGCTTCCCGAAGGCCCCCGAGGGGGAAAACTTGCATTTTTTATTAGGACCCCTAAATATACAATATATCCAAAAATCAAAAATACCCGACCTTTTGTGGAATAAACCTTTATTTTCCTACCAAATGACTGGACTATAGGTGTATCATTTATGTTCTATTTATTGAATGTTATACAAAATTCCAATGGGCCCATAAACCATTTTTTTTAATTTTAAATAAAAGTTCGTTTAATTTTAAAGCAATTCGTGTATCAAAAAGTTATAATTGTTTTTTGTATACCTGCATTTGATTTTTAAAGATACCTATAGCTATCTTTCTCACACCAGTTTCTGCAGTAGGCTGCGCGAGAAATATACCAATAGTGTGACGTCACCTGTGACACTAGAAATAAATTTAAATATCTCGCAAAGTAATTATTAAAAATAAATGTTTTTTATCTTAATCGTTATTTATTGAGTAGTACTTTAAGAATAAAGTGTACATTTTGTTATTTTTTGTTATAGTTTATGGGCCCATTACCTCAAAGATAAACATATTCATTGCTCAAGTCTTAAATAGGTACCTATATTATCTGTCGCGGGACCAATAATCTTATATATATATATATACATATATATAACAGTTTCTCCAGAGAACACATTGATTTTTATTTTTTTACAAAATTTTGAACTATGACGTATTGGTCAGTTTTAAAGGCCTATTTATAATGAAGTAACGTAAAACGCAACGCAACGACGCAACGTAATCAGTAACGCAAACACAAAATATGTGATTTATAATAACGCCGAAGATAGCATTTCTAACCAATCAAAACAATTCTGTATATATTGTTGAAATTCAATTCGCTTTTATTTATAGTCTTTATCAGGTATTCCCTGGTCTTTATGACACATGACATATAAATAAGTGTATAAAATATTTGGAATAGAAATGGACAGTGACGACGATATAGCTGCGGCAATACTGTTTCTGACTCGGTGATTCTCGATTAATTCGATTAATTTTCTATCATCCATAATTATTCTTCGTATCGCTTTGAAAATATAACCGGTCTAACCATAAATGTAGAATTTATTATGTAATTTGGACAGTTCACGAACATATCGATAATACAGATTTTTATAATAAAACTGAAACACTGAATTTTGATTAGATAGAGGTACAAAAGTAAGGTAGAAAGATGAAAGATGGTCAGCTTTGGCGTTATCCATGGTACTAAAATAAAATCATAAACAAGTGTAATGACAACAATACTACTTATTTGACGGAGAGTATAGTAATTTATTACTTTTCTTCTTATGAATAATAGGTCCATAAACCATAACAAAAAATAATAAAATGTACACTTTATCCTTAAAATACAACTCAATAAAAAACGATTAAGATAAAAAAAACATTTTTTTAATAATTACTTTGCGAGATATTTGAATTTATTTCCAGCATACAGATGACGTCACACTATTAGTATCTTTCTCTACTACAGAAACTGGTGTGA
This sequence comes from Ophonus ardosiacus, assembly GCA_943142095.1. Lineage (NCBI taxonomy): Eukaryota > Metazoa > Arthropoda > Insecta > Coleoptera > Carabidae > Ophonus > Ophonus ardosiacus. Next base: position 35,255,290 of record OW964826.1, on the reverse strand, counting down.
GAAAGATAGCTATAGGCTTCTTAAAAAACCAAATGCAGCTATACAAAAAAAAAACAATTATGACTTTTTGACACCACGAATTGCTTCAAAATTAAACGCTTTCATTTAAAAGTATTTTAAAAAAATTGGTTTTAGGGCCCATTCCTTGTTTTCAATACCTAATAATGATTCTGAGTTTTGTGTCAGTAAAAATGTTACATTGTGACGTTTATGACAGGTACAACGGCCGCCTGTCATAACAGCACTGATTTCTTCCATTTGATTTATCAATTTATGATAATAATAATAATAATAATAATAATAATAATAATAATAATAATTTGACGATCTTGATATTATTATTATTATTATTTTTATTTTTTTTTCGTTTCTATAAAACAACCTAGTAAACAACTTAGTAACTAGTTGATTATTCAACACAGCAGCCTGCAAAAGCCTAAAGCTATATAGGTAAAACATATCAATACTCAAATTAATTTAAAAGAAAATTTTGTGGTATGCTGCTGAACATAAAAGCTTTGTATGTAATTCGTACATAATTACACTTGATAGACTCGCCAAATTTATTGGCTCGTTTGTAAAGATCTAAATTATGTATCTATTATATAAATAGCTATCATTTCATTACCATGGCTAACACTATAAAGAAGTCACTTTTATGAAATTTTAAATTCAGTTTGCAATTCAGTTTGGCCCGGTTTTCGTGTTACACCCGGTATATGTACGTAGCATTTGTGTTTTTTCAAAAACCTTACAATGAAGGAAGCACTTCGCTTACGAAACGTCGTAGGTATTATAATAAAAAAAATTACTGAAATTTATTCAAATATTGTTTTATTTACTTTACTATTATTTTTGCTTTTATCTTACTCCTCAATTCCATTATTTGGCTGGTAAAAATATTTCCAAGATTTTTGTATATAGCATATAAATAAAATACCTCGACAGTATTTTGTTTTAAAAAATTGAGAATCGTTATATGAAAAAATATAAAAAAGTGTCTTAAAAATGTGTAAATTAAAATCTAGCATTATTTCATACTTAGAAGATATTTGCAAAAATAAAATTTTGATGTGGCCAGCATATGACCTCCCGCTAATTTCATGTTTAAAATAGCAATGAACTTTAAGTAAAATATTAATATAAAACACACATCACCTCTCAACTTGTTAATAACTGTCAAAAATATTTTATTCATACAATTTCGCATGTCTAATCAAAATAATCCTGAAATAGATGATAGTGAAGATGTTCCATCTCCAAATGATGTGTCTGAATGTTTAGATTATTTTAATATTATTAGTATATCGAAATAAAACTTAGATTCGTATTTAACCTGAGAATGTAGTAGAGTATAGCTATGAAAGAAGACACATTGAACTCCTTTGAACATCAACAATACTTTACTTTTCAAGATAACCTCCTTCAAAACGTACACTTTTCCCATTGTTTCTTCAACTGTGCCATTCCGTATTCCGTCAAAAAATAATTTCTTGGAAGATTTGCAAAATAACTGTCAACAGCATACCTTAACTCCTCGTCTGATTCAAATCTTCTTCCCCTAAGAATTTTTTCAATATTTTTGAACAAAAAAATGTCACTAGGTGCTAAATAGGGGCCATAAGGTAGATGGCGTAGTTCTGTAAAACCGCAGTTCTTGATAATGTCTTCAACTTTACGAGCTTTGTGCACATGATTCGGACTGACGAAAAAAGGTTCATCGAGAAAAATAGAATTAAGGGCCCTATTCTCTACGAGAAACGGTGGCTTTACTTGGGTTCACACTCATGCAGCAAAAATAATTAATTAATAAGATCGTTTTACTTGTAACTTTTTATTGTAATTTATAGTTTATAATAAACATCACACGAAATCAACAAATGAATAATTTAAATAAGATATAAATAAAAAAATATATAATTATTCTTTTTTTGTTAACTATATAAATATCAGCACAATTAATAAAGAAAATAAAAAGATACTGCCTACATTAACATATTTTTATATTCTGTACTATATGAGGCTAGGGTATCGCTAATAAAATTATTTTATTAGGGCCGATATTGTCCAATAGATCTTGGTCAACGTTCAACACAATCAAAGCTATGTCAATAAGCTTAAGTATTAACCTATATTTTCTTACTTCATCACGTTTTTTGATTTCCAAACCTTCATTAATGAAATTTTCTATGTTTTTGTGTTTTTTGGCTCAAAAATATGATTCTACAGCATTTTTATGTCCATTTGAATTTTCGTGATCCTTTACACTATCATATATTACTTTAAAATTGTCGAAATCAGTAACAAAATTTGTTCGCTGGGAACAATTATATGATATATAAACGCTACAAAATAGTTTATTCAGCTGTCCACAATATGATAACCATTGTTTTGATATTTCCTCATTATTTGGCATATGACGAAAATATAATTTATTTTCGTTAAATGGAAATTTGTCATTTATAAAATCTTTTTGAGTTGGTTGTATGGGATGAAATGAAAAAAAAAATATTTTTTCAGTTTCTGATGATTTTATATTTGGTACAATAATAGTAGTTTATATATCGAGAGATGCAAGATGCAATCGCAATCGCTTGAGGCAAATAATGACACTTTACTTCCGTGTTATGTACAATATTTTATATACAAACGGAAAAGAAGAAGAATGAAGCACATTTCTATAAATGAAGAAAAACTATTTATTTTAAATTTAATTTTACAAAAATCATATTTTTTCCAAAATAAAATACTTAATAATTTTTTGCAAGTAGGTACTACAACAAGTTTAAAGTTTGTGAATCAACCGATTCGAATCAAATTCGTATCTGTACCTCGCGCATTTTATATATTGTTCTAAAATGAGCCACATGCCACATGATATAAATTTCACCGCAACTATAAGTAAAAATAGGTGCGGTCAATGAGGCTAGCAAATCTATGCAGCGAGAATTTATATGCTAGTACGGCCAGATTTATAAGTGCCTGTAGTAGAAATATTTAAAAACAGTTGTAATTTGGTGCGTAAATTAATTTGCTCAGTGCCTAGATAAGAATTAATTTTCTTTTGGAATCGTATAAGAATTCATAATTACTGAATAATACATATAACTTATTTTCATTTAACAAGTAAATCAAATTGAAAACTTAAGGAACTCTATTTCAAATTTTACACGAATTTAAAACAACTGTATACCTGACATCATTTATTTTATTCAATTTTGACGTTTTAAACTGTCATTATTAACTCCATAGCAACAATTATAAGTAATACTTTTTTCACTAATGAATTAAATTTTTTTAAATCACTCTCACACTTTTACCTCCCGCTACCCCAGGTAAGGGAGGTATAGGGATCGTGCTAAAAATCGGATATAGAGATTTTAGTGAATAAGCACGTTTTGATGTCCCCAGAATCCGATTTTAACATTTTTACAATGATGTCTGTAGGTATGTATGTATGTGTGTGTGTGTATATGTGTGTGTGTGTGTGTGTATGTGGATCTTGTGGACACGATTACTCAAATACTAACAATCAGAAAAATTTGAAATTTTGTATATCCATTCTATACTAATGTGGGAAGAGCTCATTAGTTTTTAGAGTATATCGGATAACCGGAAGTATCATTTATACAAGCTTTTAACAGTTTTTCTTGTAAAAAATTCATTGAATATAATTTTTTAGCAACTTTTACCAATACAAATTAAATATAATGGCACAATCTTCAATTCTACGATAATAGCATTTAGTAAATAACTTGAAATAACTTTATATTATATTATAAAATAATTTATTTTTGTACATCACTTTGCCTCTGCGTCAAACATAAACAATACTTTAATAACAAATTTGACATATTTAAACAAATGTCACTGTCACGAAGCAATTTTCATTAAAATTAATAATGAAACCGTGTTAAGAAGAATTTAGTAGTTTAAATATGATTCTAATGAAATTAAGGTTTGTAAAAATAATATATTTTCCATCATACATAAATACTAGGATATACAGGATAATTCGATTTAAGTTTGATGTTTGCAGCATTATATATCAAACAGCTCTCAATAAGAACGTGATTTCAAAGTGTCAAATAATACTTTGCAACTACACATTTACGAAATGAATAATGTACGGCGAAGAATTTACACAGATTACGTTTTAGAGCATAAGGAAGTTGGTGATGATTTTGAATAATGTGTGTATGACGATTTTTCCTTAAAATATATTAATGATCCAAAACTTCGCATAGTTGGTATTTAATACTCTTATATAACTTGAAACAACATACATATTAGATTTTGACTATATATGATAAACCAGATGTAGTACTTAATTTGAAACTCTAACAGATTTTTCAGGAAAAACATAATAAAATATAATCCAAAATTTCGTATTACAAACTTTTCTATTTATTGGAACAACAAAGTAGATTTTGTTTACAAACGATCAATCGGAAGTGAAACTTTACTTAAAGCTCATTGCTATTTTAAACATGGAATTGGCGGGAGGTCATGTGCTCGCCACATCAGATTTTTTTTAATTCACTCTGCAACGAATAATGCTTTTAGAATAACATCAGTCACGAAATTAACACTTACCATAGGATTTATCAGACATTATCAGCCATTTTCATTATTTTTCACGGCACAAATGACAGACAATAAAACTTTTTAAATAGATTACTTGACATCTATCATCGACGATTGTCATGAACATTCTACTAACTGATTAGTTTTTTGTTTTGTCAAAATTAAATATATGTGTGGATCCTGTGGACACGATAACTCAAATACTATCAGTCAGAAAAATTTGAAATTTTGTATACCCATTCTATACTAATGTGGGAAGAGCTCATTTTTTTAGTGCATATCGGATAACCGGAAGTATCATTCATTAAAATTCATTGAATATAATTTTTAGCAAGTTTTACTAATAAAAATTGGATATAATGGTGCAATCTTCAATTCTACGATAATAGCATTTAGTAAATAACTTGAAATAATTTTAAATATTAAATTATAAAATAATTTATTTTTGTACATCATCTTGGCTAGGCGTCAAACAAAATCACAGTATTTTAATAACAATTTTGACATATTTAAACAAATGTCATTGTCAGGTAGCTATTACATTAAAATTAATAATGAAACCGTGTTAAGAAGATCGTATTGAGTCTAATGAAATTTAGGTTAATAAAAATAATATATTTTCCATCATACATAAATATTAGATGTACAGAATGATCCGATATAAAAATAATATATTTGCAGCACTAAAAATCAAACAGCTGTGAATAAGGACATGTTATCAAAGAGTTAAATATTAGTTTACAACTACACATTAACGAAATGGATCATATAAAGCAATAGATACATCCAAAGGAACTTAACACTATATTGTTGAAGTTAATATAGTTTGAAGGATTAGTAAATATGTAGGTATGTATTTAAATTAATAAAAATGAAAAAGCGGGAAGTATTGTGTTAACCACTTCAGTTTTGTTTTTTTTTTATATATATATATATATATATATATATATATATATATATATATATATATATATATACAATCTGTGCTTGCATTTTACCTTCCTATCAAAACAAGTTAGTCTGCATGTCAGGGATTCCGTGGTACCTGTTAAACAGAAGCACGTATGAGAACGTGTAAATTTATAAAAAAAATATATTTCTGACAAATTCTTATTAATTAATATTTCATTAAAATTATTTTTCTTTTAATATCTGTATGCAAATACCTACAGTCCCTGGCCGTATTATTAGACGCACATAGATATTTTAATATATTATGTCCCAAATGACTAAAATAGGTAATTATTGTTAATACTACTTGCATAAGCATTTACATTTGTAAATGTCAAATTATAAAACTTTTTTTTAGTATTTTGGCAAACTACTTTAGCAGCTAATAGGGCTTCTATTCTTTTTGGCATGCTATTAATACATGCTTATAGCGTTTCCTGCATCTGTGAATGATGATTCCAAACATGTACTATCTTCTAAATTAGTTGAATTTTGTGACAATTACCTTTTTGCCACTTCTCCTTTCATCAGCTTCCACACGTTCTCAATAGGATTCATATAATTTAATTGATTACAATAAGAATAGATGAAATATACTTAAAAGATTGTTCTCAAAAATTAAAAAAAATATATATAAAAATTTAAAGTGCGTCTAATAATATGTCCACGGACTGTACAAAATAAAATATATGAATTATATGTCGCAATTATATCTATGTACATTTATTTTTAAATTGCTACTTAATTTACATTTTTTGTTCATATTCATTTCTTTTACCGTAATTTCAAAATCAAATAAGTAGGTATTCCCTGCATTCAAACATGAAACCGCCAAGTAAGTTAGAAAACCGTTCAATGTGACAGTGATTTGTTCATTTTTACTCGGGTACTAAATAGTAATAACTAACATGTAAATATCCTTAATAATAAAAGATATTTCAGTTAGTAAAGTCTTAGAACTATGTGAGACATGATAATTCTTTTTTTCTTTCAGGTACATCCGTCATATTTTATAAACGACATGAAATTCGTATTAAGAGTAGAAGATGAAATTTTGGATGGAACTGTTCTTAAGCAGGAAGGTGAACTTTACTTTCGAGATCAACTTAGGAAAGTTCTCACTCGAACTGATTTCTGCCTCATGGAAGTGGACGGGAAATATATAGCAATATGGAAATTCGAAAGTCATTTCTATATATTCGACCCCAATGATCGTGATTACTTCGGTAGGCGTACATTGCCCGGTACTGGAATTACTACGGTCTTAAAATTCGTAGAATTTCACCGAATTGTCAAACATATTCAGCAAGTACTATGTCCTAATCAAGAAAAGAAGAAGTTCACTTTACACTTAATATACATTAAGAAGTATTACAAAGCAGAACTTGTACCTCCTGACGATATTGAACAAGTTGGTATTATTGAGCCAAAAAAAGAAAAGAAAGAGCCACCGAAAAGTTGTCTTGCTTCAAGATTTCCTGCTATAGATATGAACGTGAAGGTAGGACCGATTCCAGAACCACCCGATGCTAAGAAAAAGAAAAAAGAAAAATTACCTCCACCGATAGATTACGACGAATCTACTACACCTTCCTACAGCGCTTTATTTGACGAAGAAAGACTAAAAGAAAAAGAACTCGAATGTTGTCTACCTACAGAAAAACCTGAACCTCCGCCCGTAACTTATTACAAAATAGTCATTCCTCAAAGAATGGGTATTCTAATAGGCTCTTGCCATCAGAATAGCAATAAATGCACTCATTTTGAAGGCAAACAAGCTTTAGGAAACGCCATAGCAGCTGCTGGCATGCTACGAATATACAGATCTAAATTCTGGTACCCGAAATTAATTGATGAAATATTGCTGACAGGTGAAACTATTTATATTGAATCCAGACAGAATTTCATGGGAGATCAAGAATTGACTCTGCAAAATGTTGTGGGCAAGTTCAAGATGAATAAAAGACAGTTCAAGCATTGCATTGACGAGAATACAGTGATCGGTCAAGTTACATCAGAGAAGAATAATGTTTTAGATTTGAAATCGGCCTTGAAAGAATTTTTTGCGGATCATGACGTGGGTAAGTGAAAGACACAATTTTGAAAGTTTATGATAAAATTGTTTTGTTATTGATGATTTTTATTACACTATTTAAGTATTTATATTTTTTGTTATTGACGTAAGTATTTATTAATACCTAATAATTTTATAGTCATTATCTATTATGCAAGCAGGGCCGGCTCTTTAAAACAGGAATAATATGTTGTCTTGAAATACTTGAAATTAGCTGATTTGTGAGCGCTTGTCAATCTCACAAGAACAATATTCTGATTTTTTGCCCCTCACCAAGAGAGTTTAGAGAGCAAAAGATGCCCTGCAAATGGTATGGGCCCTATGTCAGAATGACAGCTAGTAATTATGTACATAACTTAAAAATTATATAAATTATAATTCAAAATTTAAAAATTTTCTAAGTTCACCTTGGTTTATTTTCATAAATTTTGGAAAAATTCCACTACTTTTGCACTTTTTTAAGGAAAATACCTGGTTTCTTTGTCACCCGGAGTGTGCACTTTACTTGGCGAGTTAAATAAAACACATGAAATTGGAAACTCAGTAAATTTGGAATGAAAAATAATTACATTTGACATCTATGTACATGATTACTAGCTATCATTCTGTCACGGGTCCCCCTTATCTGCTTGTCAAGAAAGACCAACAAAGTCACATGACTGCACTCGCCTTATAAATTAGTATCCCATGTAAACGTTGTAGTATATGACGTCATTACTTTAGGGATATATTTTGATGACGTAAGTTTTCTGCTTTTTCATTTCTACCATAGTGTAGAATTTAAAAATAAAATCTGTTTAGTGATTTAGATGCAGAATTTAATTATGTGCAATTTATATTTGAAAAGCGAATTTATGACAATATGCATTTCTTTGTATTTTATTTCATGGCTATCGCTACAAGTGAGTAATATTTATAAATTTCCAAATTCGATTTTACAGATTACCACAAGTGCAACATAAATTCTGCTTAGTGATTTAGATATAGAATATTATTATCTACAACTTTTATTTGAAACATTTTCGTTTAAAATTAATTGGCAACTTTTGCGAAAGGAAAACTGATTTCCCATGTTAAACGCCTATGGCCTGCTTTCTAATTAACACCTGTACCGGGTGACACAGAAAAACGGGCCACTCGAAATAACTTTTTTATTTATAATTATTTTTTAATTTTCTTTATTTATTTTTGTAAACTAGGCCTAGGGGTTCACAAATCATGGTATTTGACATGATGCTAGCGCTTCCGGTTTAATCGGAAGTGACATTAACTTTCATATTTCAAATGGAACACCCTATATATTTTTATATATTTGGAATATGTGTAAAATTACGAATTCAACGATATGCTTGAAATGCATATTTACCTATTGAAGAAATAAATTACAAAAACATAAGAGAAAATTATTTATAATTAACCTGGTAAGCCATATCAGGTAAAATATAGAATCTTACAAAATAACTTACTATTTAAACAATTAACTTAAATATTCCTTAATATTCTATCACCTATATTCACAGCCTGCCAGATATCATGGGTTAGCTGTTTATTTATTCTTAATTTTCTCTTATGTTTTTGTAATTTATTTCTTTAATAAATATGCATTTCAAGCATATTGTTGAATTCGTAATTTATCAAATATGTAAAAATATATAGTGTTCCACTTGAAATATGAAAGTTAATGTCACTTCGGGCTAAACCGGAAGCGCTAACATCATGCCAAGTACCATGATTTGTGAGCCCCTGAGCCTAGTTTACAAATAAGTAAACAAAATTAAAACAATAATTATGAATAAAAAAGTTATTTCCACTGGCCCGTTTTTCAGTGTCACCGGTTTGCACAATGAAAAGTAAAAAATTCTCTTAATCTCTTATCCCACACAATGGTGTGTTTGTGGATAAGACTGATTATAATGAAATATTCGTAAAAACTATAATTTCAATAATTTTCCATTGTGAACAGTAATAATTTTTACTATAAATTTTGTACGCTTCCAATGCAATTAATTCTAGAATTACTGCTATTTTTTTCTGAACATGACTTAATAATTTTTAATAACGATTGTATACTATCGATGCCACTAATCTAGCACTGCCGCTATTGTTTTTTATTATTATTATTATTATTATTATTATTATTATTATTATTATTATTATTATTATTATTCTGAAGGGCATTTACAGCTTCAACAGCCTCTGCTGGTATTTCAATGCCTAGTTAATCAAATAACTATTTTAGCAGTTCAAATTCAATAAAATTTATTGTGGCCCGCACAATACCTCTCGCCATTTCTATTGTATATGTATGTATCATTATTATATTCAGCATTTCTTGTAAACACAAAAAATTATAATTACATATCTATTCTTAATATTAGACATTTAAAAAAATTCATTCTATAGGGCGCGAGCAGACGCGTGACTCGAGCGACCTGGAAGTGCTTGGAATAGCTGATTTATGTGCGCATGTCATTTTGACAGGAACAATGTCACTTTGACAAAACTAATGTTTTCACTTATTTTTTTGGATTTGCTTGGCGCATTGTTTCTTTGATTTTTTCACCTTAACTGCCCCAATTGTGAAATTATAAAAGAAAATTTTACAAATACTAATTTTTGTATTCCTGTAAAAATATATTCCCATTATTTTTTTCGATTAATTTTAGCCGTAATTTACTGTCGTGAATTATGCATTATTCATAATTCACCTTTCTCGGCCAATCACAGTAACAGAAAGCAATTATTATGGAACGCCGTTTTAATATTTATTCTATATTTAAAGATATGTTAAATTATATAAAGACGTCATTAAATGAAATAAAGACGTCTTTAATTAATTTTTTGATGTTCTTATAATATTTTTTGATATCCAAAATGGTTTTAAAGACGTCTTAAATTCAAATATTTATAGATATCAAAAATTCTATTTTAGGTATCAAGAATTGAATTAAGGATATCAAGAATTAAATTAAGGATATCAAAAATTGAATTAAAGATATCAAAAATTGAATTTTGGATATCAAAAATTCAATTCTGGATATCACATCTCCATAAATAACATGTCCAAAATTCGAATTTTTGACGTCCTAAATTAATTTTTGATATCAAGAATTGAATTATGGATATCACATCTCCGTAAATAACATGTCCAGAATTCGAATTTTTGACGTCCTAAATTAATTTTTGATATCATGAATTGAATTATGGATATCACATCTCCGTAAATAACATGTCCAGAATTCGAATTTTTGATATCAAGAATTCGGTGCGCCATCTAGTTTAAAATGACTAAATTACTTTGGGTCGGTAAATCATATTTCCTCAGCGAAATGACTAAATGTATACATCATTAATTCTGTAGATTTTATTTGATAAAGGCCAACAAAAATTAATTTAGGACGTCAAAAATTCGAATTCTGGACATGTTATTTACGGAGATGTGATATCCATAATTCAATTCTTGATATCAAAAATTAATTTAGGATGTCAAAAATTCGAATTCTGGACATTTTATTTACGGAGATCTGATATCCATAATTCAATTCTTGATATCAAAAATTCAATTCTTGATATCAAAAACTCAATTCTTGATATCAAAAATTCAATTCTTGATATCAAAAATTCAATTCTTGATATCACAAATTCAATTCTTGATATCAAAAATTTAATTCTTGATATCAAAAATTCAATTCTTGATATCAAAAATTCAATTCTTGATATCAAAAATTCAATTCTTGATATCAAAAATTCAATTCTTGATATCAAAAATTCAATTCTTGATATCAAAAATTTAATTCTTGATATCAAAAATTCAATTCTTGATATCAAAAATTCAATTCTTGATACCAAACATTCAATTCTTGATATCCAAAATTAATTTAAGACATCAAAAATTCGAATTCTGGACATGTTATTTATGGAGATGTGATATCCATAATTCAATTCTTGATATCCAAAATTAATTTAAGATGTCAAAAATTCAAATTCTTGATATCAAGAATTCATTTAAGGATATCAAGAATTGAATTAAGGATATCAAAAATGGAATTAAAGATATCAAAAATTCAAATACAGATATTCAAAATTGATTTCTGGACATGTTAAATTTACTTTTTGATGTCGAAAATTCAGTACCGTTTTAAGATGTTTAAAATTTAATTTTTGATATCTATAAATGTATTTTTGATATCCTTTATTCAATTCTGGATATCTAATATTCAATTTTTGACATCCTAAATTATTTAAGGATATCTGAAATTAATTTTAGACGTCCTTAATTATTTAAAGATATCCGTAATTCAATTTTTGATGTCTTTTAATAATTAAGGATATCTGAAATTAAATTTTTGACGTCTTTAAATAATTAAAGATGTCTTTAAATGTAGAATAAATAGTAAAACGGCGTTCCATAAATTATTCACGTTTATTTTATTTTAATATACAGGGGGTATCAAGATAATGGAACAGTGCATTTTATTCTTATATACAGTGCTGTAGTCGTAAAATTAGCAGAGTGTATACGCTGAAAACATATTTGTAAACATAGGGTATACGCAGGGGGGGGGGCAATAATTAAGAAGAAAAAAATACGCAGGGGGGGAAATTAAAAAAAAAATGGCGCCGCAGGCGAAATTTTTTTTCATTCAAGGTCAAATGCCTTATAATTGAAAATTACATTTTTTCAAGGGATGTGAAGTTGCATGTTTTTTCCCTTTTTTTTCAACTAAAATTCAAAATACAAAAACTATAAACACAAAGAAAAAAATAAAATAATTAAATACTGCTTTACGTATCAAAGTCGCAAACCTGCCTACTACGAATCGTACATTTTGCGAAAACTGAAAACGGCATACAGATTCTATATAACAAAAATCAAAATTAAAATTTCAATAATAGATGGCGACGCCAATCAAATAAAGTACATTTTATAAACATAAAGATAATTTCAATATAATTTCTAAAAAAATGATATTAATTATTCTTAATTAATAAAATTTTCATTAGTTGATTTAATTTTTATAATTTTTGTCCCAAATATTTAAAAGCAGAGGGTACACGCTCGGGCACCTAAAAAATCCAGAGGGTATACGGCGTATACCCGCGTATACCCTCGACTACACCCCTGCTTATATATGACAAGTTATACAAAAAAGTTATTAAGATATTTTGTAAACCATAGACGAATTATATACACACATGATCAAATATACTGAATCGGTAGGTATATAATTTATTATTGATTTCAATAGATTTGTCACGAAAATCTGTAAAAAAGTACGCACCGATCTGCAATGCATCAAGTAGTAACCGAAACAAGTGAATTAATGCTCGATCGACTTTCGACTAGCACTTGAGCACTCGACAGTTACTCTAAATGGTGAATCAAATGTTAAAAATTTCAGATATTGGGATAAGAATAATCATTGATTCGTGTTACAAACACATACCCAATACCCATAAAAAGTTAATGTAGGGATAGGTATTTTAAGGAGCATTATACCCAAATCGGTCAAGCAGCCAATGCACGTCATTAATAAAAATTGAATAAAAGTAACTAGATGTGTGACGTCATGTAATGGTAGGTCATAGAATTTTTATGAAGAGTTATACAGATTGCATACAATCTTATTTCAAACTATTATAGAACTACAATAACGTAAGGCCAATTTATAATGAAAAAACGCAAGCGGTAACGCAGTTGCAGTAAGGTAACGCAAAACATGAGCGCATAGTATTCTTACATGCTGATTTATAATGAAATGTAACGCAGTGCCACAATCAGCACCGCAATAAAAGCAACGCAGAAGATGACCCACTCTCATACTTCTACCTACTGCTGTACCACTGGCCTAGAGTTTCAGTTTTACTATAAAAATCTGTATTATCTACATGTTCATGAACTGTCACATCTACAAAATATACTATATTGTCGTCACTGTCCATTTCTATTTAAATTATTTTGTAATACTAACCTTATTTATACTTATGTATGTCATATAAAGACAATAATTAAAAGTGAGTCGAATTTCATAGAAATATACCGAATTCTTCTAATTGATTAGAAGTGTTATCTTTGGCGTTTATTATAAATCACAGATTTTATGTTTGCTTTAACTGTCGTTGTGTTATTTTATTATAAATAGGCCTTTACAATGCACAAAAATGTTTCAAATACGATGCAAATAAATTTCAAATTGTCAAATAATAAATCACCAGCTATGAGTGCCCGTGAGGTGACGCCTGGTAAGCGCCCACACGGTAAAATATATCGTCATCATTACCCACGTCTACATGTGTTGCAGATACTGGCACACCCAGAAATAGGTAATATGCCGTGATGATATATTTATTTTATTTATTTAAATAATAAATTTGACAGTATAAACATACAAATTATCAATGTTGCCGTTGCCAACCATAGCAACAAATAAACGAATAATATGAAGATGTACATTATTGATACATAATTCATGTCATATATATATATACAGGGTGTATCAAGATAATGGAACAGTGCATTTTATTCGTGTATGTGAAAAGATACAGAAAAAAGTGATTAAGATATTTTGTAAGGCATAGAGGGGGACACATTTTAGAATAAACCTTATTATCTTAAATCCAGTGGTACTCAAACTATATGGCAATATTATATATTTTTAAATAGCATTATATATATTTTATTACCTCATTAAATAGAGAATTTTGTTCTGAATTCAACGATATAATAATATCATACCCTTACATTGCGAAAAATTTGATAAAAATTCATTCAAAGTTAGTATTTCATTTCTACTGTATCTAAGTAATCTGACCAAACATTCAATCAATAAAACAAAATAAAATTTACTTTCGTTTTATTACGTTCAAGTAAGCTACGATTTTGGCAATAAATTCAACTTTTAAAATAAATTTTTTGTTTTATTGATTGAATGTTTGCTCAGATTACTTAGATACAGTAGAAATGAAATACTAACTTTGAATGAATTTTTATCAAATTTTTCGCAATGTAAGGGTATGATATTATTATATCGTTGAATTCAGAACAAAATTCTCTATTTAATGAGTTAATATAATGTATATAATGCTATTTAAAAAAATATAATATTGCCCTATAGTTTGAGTACCACTGGATTTATGATGATAAAGTTTATGCTAAAATGTGTCCCCCTCTATCCATTACAAAATATCCTAATCACTTTTTTCTGTATCTTTTCACATACACGAATAAACGGCACTGTTCCATTATCTTGATACACCCTGTATATATATATATATATATATATATATATATATATATATATATATATATATATA